>OY365811.1:25040820-25233320 GCA_959347315.1 Bimastos eiseni
ATATTGTTCCCAATCCTGTTGATTATCGATGTATGCATTTTACTCACACGTTGTTATGCTGAGATCAATAAAATCACATTGAATTGAATTTAATAAAAATCTGTAAGCGAAAATTTGCATATAGTGCACACTAGTGAGAAACTCCTCAGCGGCGCTTCCGAGATTGCAACACACAGCCACGATCAAAGGTAATGTTATAACATAACTCTTTTATAGCAAATCAGATCTGTCCTCGGCCCTTTATTATTTACAGTCTTTACTTCCCCAATCAGTCGTATAGCTAAACTCTTTGGAATTCAATTACAACAGTATGCAGATGATACCCAGCTCCATATTGCTCTGTTACACACTGATCAGTCAGTTAAACTAAAACTGGTAAAAAAACAGGTAAACATCCATATATGCATGGCTCTGTTTCAATGGTTTGGCCATAAACCCAGACAAGTCTGAAGCAATTGTATTTGGCTCATGTCAACGCCTGCGTTCTTTCCCTATGCTCTCTAGCATTGAACTGGCGGGCACTGCTGTGTTGCTTTCAGGCTCTGTCAAAACACTTGGGGTTAACCTCGACAGCAAGCTCACATTTCGACCTCACATAACAAGCCTTTGTAAATCTTGTTTCTACCACATCAGGGCAATACGTCACATAAGGTCGGCTCTAACCCAAAATATGCCTGAAACTATAGCCTGCTCACTTGTCTGCTCTCGCCTCGATTATGCTAATTCACTTTTTGTCGGTCTCTCAGACCTTAAACTCAAAGGCTTCAACGTATCCAAAATACGTTAGCTCGAGTAGTGCTACGTGTCCCACTACAAACATGCTCCCCTGCCCTACTCCACCAGCTGCATTGGCTCCCTGTTGAATTTAGAATCAAATTTAAGTTAGCTTGTTTGACCTACAAAGAAATCATCACCAGTACACCTACCTATATTCATGCTGTACTAACTCCTTACATTCCTCCTCGTTGCTTACGATCATCAAGTAAGGTCTTTTAGTTGAACCACGATGCAGAACAGTTATGGGCTCTCGTGCGTTTCGTGTCTCTGCTCCTAGAGAATGGAATCGACTGCCACTCTTTCTTCGTAGTTGAAATTCATATCCTTCCTTTAAAAAGCCACTCAAAACTCACTATTTCTCTTTGGCTTTCAAGGATTTGGAAATCTGATTGCATCTTCTCCTGGTGACTGACTATCCGCGCCTCAGATTCACTGTCTCTCTCTATGTATTGTCATCTCTTCCTGCGTATGTCCGTCTCTCCCTGTCTCTCCCTGTGTCCACCCGTTTCTATCTGTGTCTGTCTGTCTGTCTCTCCCCTCCCTGTGCTTGTTTGTCTCTCCCTGTGTCTGTCCGTCTCTCTCTATGTATGTTCATCTCTTCCTGTGTATGTCCTGTCCGTCTATCTGTCTCTCCCTGTGTCTGCCCGTCTCTCTGTGTCTGTCTATCCCTGTGTCTCTCTGTCTCTCCCTGTTGCTCTCTGTCTCTCCCTGTGACTGTTGAGTATTCATCTCTCATTGTGTCTGTCCATCTTGCCCAGTGTCTGTCTCTCTCTCCCAGTCTCTCTCTCTCTCTACCAGTGTCTGTCTCTCTCTCCCTGTGTCTGTCAGTGCTTTCCTGCGTCTGCCAGTTCTGTCCAGCCACTTATGTCATTTTGTCACAACTTATGACTTATACCTTGTCAAACGGCTTATCCACCACAGACTGCCTTTTTATTTTAGCAGACTGACAATCTGGATACTGATTATAGCTTGTGGCTTGATTTTGGTGTGCCATCGGTTGATGCCTCGTGCTAGGCAATCGAAGAATATTGATAACAGTTACAATTACAATAATAACCAACTTACTCAGCATTGCTTTTTATTTTGGTGCTAAAAGATCAAAAAGAGAGTTTTTGCGTAACATTTCTTTCTCATGCATACATCTGTATGCGCATCAGACTGTATGCAGTGCTTAAAGTGTAAATAAAAAAGTGCTTGGGCGCCAGAGTAAATAAGTTAAGAACTAAAGATTGCAAAGGCAGATCACTAACATAAGTCGACGACAGATGGTCCAAGCACTATGGACTATGGTCCACTGTATTCGTTAAAATAGAAGTTGGATTTATAATATTATTGATGCTGGGATAGAAGTTGGATTGGTGAACGAAATTTTTTCAGACAGATGCTATTTAGATGAATATAATGCCTGCTGAAATAAAAGTTGGATTATTGAAAAGAATATTTGCCTAAATAGAATTTAAATTGATAACTATAGTAGGCTACTTACTGAAGCAGAAGCTGGATTTGCAAACATTATTATTATCGAGACAATTTCTATTTGACCAAATACAATGGGCGAAAAATATATTTTTTTTAGCATTCGTCATATTTATGTTCAATGACCATTATATTGTGGTCAACTATTTGTCGGTTAACTACTTATTGTAATTTAAAGCATGCAGAGAATTTTGGAAACGGAGTATTTTGAAAGGTTTGGTGCACATAGCGCGCCATTAATTATGGAGTTAATAATTTGAAGTGAACATCATTAGGTAGCATTTAATGAGGAATTTATGCGCGTCGGCCTGCTATTGGTCAAATAAGTCGTGCGCACGACTTATTTGACCAATAGCAGGCCGACTTTCTGTGACGTAAGCAAACTTCTATTTCGGGGATATAATGGCGTCGCTGCAACAATTGGCAACGAGGTTGAAATGGGACAACGGCAATTTGTCGTTTTAGTGTCCCAAATTCCACAACACAACTCATACGATAAATCGCGGGGATAACTCTATCTGATGTTGTCAGCATTTTAGCTCTGTCAGTCTGAACATCATTTTCATTTTCGCTTTCATATTCGCCTGCAGAGTGATATCCCCAGTCTGGCACACGCTCAGCGTACAAACGGCATCACAAATAACATTGTAGCTTTAAATGCCTTCCTTATAGGACCAAGCCTTTCACACCACATTTTATACACCCCTATAGTAGTAGTAATCGAAACCTCCAGACTTCTAAAGCGTCACTTGAAAGCTATGCGCAGGGCACCAGCTTATTCAGAAGCGCTGCGTCAAATCGAAAGGGTTGTCCAAATGATAGTCCGTGGGAGGTCAGAGTTCAGTTTCCAGAAGGTCAGCATGGAGGCAGAGTAGCTGTTAAGGAGGGCATCGCTTTCGTCGAGGAGTGACAGATGTCAAGTAATGAGTCTGGGTAAGAGTTATTGAAAAGGTGATATTTAAGTTTAGAATAGAATGCCCGAAACACTCTATGTCTTAGACATTGTTTCGTTTATAGAACTATGTGTTTCCCCATAAATACTAAAATAGAAGTGTGATTACGTCACAGAAAAGTCGGCCTGCTATTGGTCAAATAAGTCGTGCGCACGACTTATTAAGTCGAGGGAACGAGTTGTTATCTCGTGCGCACGAGATAAAATATTCTTCTTTCGTGTCCCTGTAGGGGCTCCGTATATAAGTGTATCTACTAGTATGTTTTCGTGAGTCTGCCGGTTATCAACGCTAGCTAGCAAGGATGCGAAGCACATACCTGTCATCGCAGAGTGTTCTAAAACGGGTTTAAACAAGATGCTGTATGCAACATGCGCATTAAACGCAGAGTTATTTGGTAAAGTTATTAGATTATATTAAAGATATACAAAGACACAAACTTTTACGGTTTAGGGTAAATAATGTAGTGAACCTTATAGATGCCAGCCAGTTAAGTGGGCACGTCTGCTTGCGCATGTATGTGGTTGTGTACAATATATATATTATGTGAGTCATTGTGTGTGCTTCACTGACTGCATGACTGTCTGTATGTATGCGTGGGTATGTGTGTCTAGCTTCTGCGCACCCACGTGTAAATCAACAGTCCATAGTCTCAAAGGAAAGGTTCCGCTTGCCACGCCTACCCCAGCCCCGTCTATCGAACCTGCCAGTTAACAAACTATGTGATTGAGAATCCTCCATTTCATACTACTACACTATCAAGAGCCGCTCACTATGAAATCGTTTCCAAATGATAAATTCCTTTGATATTGCAAATCATAGTCGTTTTAATCGTCTGGTAACAGGTAACTGGATGATCCGAGACATGTTTGAATTTGCGGCATGAGTTATTCTGTAACACAACCTCAGAGAGAAAATACGGGTCAACCGCTTCAAAGTTCGTCCGAAAGCATAGCTTACGATCTGATGTCCTATCCAGGTGGATTTGAGACTACGCACGAGACAGGTATGCGATCACTCAGCTTAAAAAGAATTAAAAGAATCACAACGCTCACTGTAAATGTATATAAAAAATGATGTATCAATGCACATGTAAATGAATGCATGTATGTGAATGTATGTATATATGTATCCATGCACTTGTAAATTAATGTATGTATGTAAATGATTGTATGCATGTATAAATTTACTTCTAAATGAATGTATGTATGTAAATGATTGTATGTATCTATCAATGCACTTTTACGTTGTCCTTTATGCATCTAAGTAAGTAGTAGCGAATCGCGCTATCTAGCTCACCGACCATAATATTGGTCGATTCACCCGCCTAATAGGTCACAAAAACGTATTTTTAACCTATAACTAGGTTGAAATAACCAATTCATACACAAACATAAGGCTTAGGTTAAACATCAACCAATACAGTCTAATAGGTCCGAGAAATTTCCAATGGTTTCGATGATGAGTCACAATTCATGCACAAATCAAAGCCCGAGGTCAAAACATCAACCAATAGGTCAAAGGTCACGGGAATTTCCAATAGTTTCAATGATGAGTCAGCAGTTTCGATGATGAGTTCAACAACAAAAAATCTCTCATATATAAAAGGAATGAAAATATTTTCTCACAACAGCTTAAAGGAATATCATCCCAATATAAAATGGAATACTCGAAAAGACTGTGATCGAATTAAGAAAAATTGCGAAACAGAAAGGTATGGTTGGTTATACGAGGCTGCGTAAAGCAGATTTGATTAGTAAAATTGAAGCTCACGGGGCTCAAACACTCATCCCCCAATCTCATCCAACGCTAGTTTGCTGAACGCACCCGTTTCCGAGATTAGAATCCCAACACTCGCTCCCGTAGCGGTCTCAGCGGTACGAAAAGTCCTTGATAAGACAAAATCCGCGATTAAAACATTCGCAAAGTGGATTGAAGGGTACATACCCGAAGAACCAAAGAGAAAGGTGAACGAGAATATAGAAGCACTGAAAGCTAAAGTGAATTCTATATTCGGTAAAATTCTTATGAAAACACGCGAAATAAAAGAGACGGCCACAGCTATCAAGGGCTTCACTAAACAATACACGATCGAAGGAGTAGACGGAATTGACGCCACATCTTTTCTTAACATCATTCAAACACAAGTGGTAGACCTGTGACAAGAATTCGACAGACTAAGGTCAATTTTATCCTCACCTACTCAATAGAGCACGTTGATATGAAATCTGGTTAAATTGATTCCAGAGATATACCATTCCGCTCGATGACTGAAGTGGTTTTAGACTCTACTGATACCAGTGAAATTTACAACAATGCGAAAGATAAAATCATAGGATCACTGGCTACCTTCCAGATGCGTGGTAGTAACTGGAGGTTCACAACAGTTGAAAAGCTGGATATCAATACGTTGTTTATAAACCGTTGAAGGGTAGTTCTTACATCCCACTACCGAAATGTTTAGCGAGTAAAAAGGGTATTATCAATATGAAGAACGAAGACGAAGAATGCTTTAAGTAGTGTGTAACGAGAGCCTTAAATCCTGTTGAAAACAATTCAGAAAGAATTATGAAAGAATTAATCAAACAGTCTGAGGAGCTTGATTGGTCCAGCATTGAATTCCCAGTCGCAGCGGAACGTGATAAGTAAGTTTGAGAGAAATAATAATATTAGTATTAATGTATTGGTCATGAGAAAGATGTTTACCTATTCCCGCTATATTTATCGAAGCACGAGAGCGATATCAGTGTAGATCTATTACTCATTTCTGACGAGCAAAAGAAGCATTATTGTTGGATAAAGAACTTCAACAGACTGATGGCGATTCATAACGCAAACTCATACACTTCGAAGCACTATTGTAAAAGATGTTTGATAGGATATAGAGAGCTAGAGTCATTAAAAAAACACCGAGTACTGTTCCCAATACGACGCTCAAAAGATAGAACTTCCAGAACCAGGAACTATGTTGAGTTTAAAAAATTATTATAGAAAGATGAGAGTTCCCTTTGTCGTGTACGCCGATTTTGAATCTTTCTTTAAACCTACAGACACTTGTCAACCAGATCCCAACATGTCTTATACCAACAGATATCAAAAACATGTCCCAAGTTCTTTCTGTTATTATATAAAATGTTTTGACGATGATCTATATTCGCAAGCTCCTGTGACGTTCACAGCAAAGAGCGAAGACGATGATGTGGCACAGATATTCATAGATACTCTTATAGAAAATATAAAAGATACTTATAAACGATTTAAATTTCCTAAGAAAATGATATTCGGAATGAAAGAACAGGCGCTATTCGATTCCGTTACCGTTTGTCACATATGCGAAGGCGAACTGGGTAAAGATCGAGTTAGAGACCATTGCCATTTAACTGGAAAATATAGGGGCGCCGCTCATTAGAATTGCAATCTAAATTATAAAGTCCCCAAGTTTTTCCCAGTATTGTTTCATAATCTATCCGGTTACGACAGTCATCTATTCGTAAAGAAATTACGAGGTGATGATAACGAAAAGATTAGCTGCATTTCTAACAACGAAGAAAAGTATATCTCATTTAGTAGAGAAGTCATGGTCGATAAATTTACGAATGAAGAAAATAAGGAAATATTAGTTAAACGGGAATTACGCTTTATCGATAGTTTTAGATTCATGGCATCGAGTTTCAACGCTTTATCGAGGAACCTAAGGAAAGATCAGTGTAAGAATGTAAGCAAACACTATGGTAGCTCTGGTAGTCAGCTCGACCTCATAACTTAGAAAAAAAGGAGTGTACGCTTACGATTATGTTGATGCCGTCGACCGACTGAACGAAACAGAACTACCACAAAAATCAGCATTCTACTCAATACTTAACGACTCAGGTGTTAGTGACGATGACTACAACCATGCGCAGACGGTATGGAATGAATTCGGATTCAAGACGTTGACAGAATACCACGATTTATATAATGTGACTGATGTTCTCCTGCTTGCTGATGTATTTGAGAATTTTATAGATGTATGCAGTCAGAACTATGGTCAAGATCCCGCTTGATATTATACTTATCCAGGTCATGCTTGGGATGCCGCATTGAAGCTGACTGGAGTAGAGTTGGAGTTATTGAATGATTACGATATGATACTAATGGTTAAGCATGGGATAAGAGGTGGCGTTAGCACCATTTCACATCGTTACGGAAAGGCAAACAATAAGTATATGGAAGAAGCATTTAACGATGGCAAGCCTTCAACATTTATAACGTATTTAGACGCAAACAATTTGTACGGATGCAGTATGTGTAAAAATCTACCAACTCATGGATTCCAGTGGATGAGCAGCGATGAGCTAAACGATTGGAGAGGAACACCATGTATATTAGAAGTCGACTTGGAATATCCGAGGAACTTACACGATCTTCATAGCAACGATCCTCTTGCTCCAGAGAGTTTTAAAGTCGATGGATCGGTTGTGCTAAAACTTATCCAAAATTTGAACGATAAAGTAAAGTACATAGTCCAATACGAAAATTTGAAGCAGTATGAAAGCCTAGGTTTGAAGATAACCAAAATTCATCGTTGAATTAAATTCGAAGAAAGTGTTTGGTTGAAAAGGTATATCGATCTAAATACCAATCTGAGGACTAAAGCCACCAACGATTTCGAGAAAGACTTTTTCAAACTAATGTACAATAGCGTATTTGGTAAGACGTGTGAAAACATAGAGGCTCATGTAGACATAAGATTGGTGTGTAGTGAGAAGGAAGCCATTAAGCCAACAGCGAGAACGAGTTACGGCACTCGAACTATTTTTGACGAAAACCTAATTGCCATTCACATGAAACGGACGAAGCTATATTACAATAAGCCTATATATCTTGGCGTGTGTATTTTAGACTTGAGTAAAACTATAATGTACGATTTTCATTATAATTACATCAAGAAAAAGTTCGAAGATAGAGCAAAGCTACTTTTTACAGATACGGATTCCTTAGCCTATGAAATTAAAACAGGAGACTTCTACGCCGATATAGCTCCCGACATTAAAAGTATGTTCGATACTAGCGACTATCCTAAAGACCATCCCTCATGTATAGAAACAATCATCAATAAAAAAGTCATTGGCATGTTCAAAGATGAAGCAGCTGGTAAACAGATCGAAGAGCTTGTAGGTTTAAGATCGAAACTATATTCGTATATGATGGTTGGAGTGGACCACAAGAAATGTAAAGAAGTGAAGAAGAATTTCGTCGAGAAATCTATCACTCACGAAGATTACAAAGACTACCTGTTCGCTAAGAGAGAACAGTCGAGAAAGATGAATGTTATTCGATCGCATCTTCAAGATATCTACACCGAAGAAATGAACAAGGTAGCCCTCTCAGCAGACGACGATAAACGAGTTATTCAGGAAGATGGAATTCCCACTTTAGCATATGGACATTATTCCCTAAATATAAAATGAACACTAAACTAATCGATGTCGATGGCGTAACGCTACCAAATATTGCTTTGTCAAACGTGGATCTAATCGAAGCGGCGAGGAAACTAAATATAAATTATTTCAGAGGAGTATTTCTAAGAGACGAGTTACCGAAGAACCCAAGAGCGAACGAGTGCGGCATCCTTAATCTGGATGATTCTGACAGTAAAGGAACACATTGGACATGTTGGATCAAGCGCGCCAATGATAAAATTTATTTCGATAGCTACGGACTTCCTCCTCCTACTGAATTGATAAATTATCTACAAAGGCCGTTATTCTACAACAGCGAACGAATACAACCAGACGGCCAAGTGTTTTGTGGTCATTTATGTCTATGTATATTGAAGCAGACGATCAACGATGGTTGTAAATTTCAAGAGGTCGTGAACGAATTGTATTAAATAATATTATTGTATATAAAATGCCTGTTGATAAATTTGGACGAAATGATACTGGATCAACTCAAAGAATAGTTTCTGGAGGTGTTACTCTATCTCGAGCGAGTAATACATTTCTAAAAAGAGATGGAACGAACGCAATGTAGGGTGATTTAAATATGAATGGTAATACGTTAACAGGTCTACCAACTAACATTCATCCACCAGTCATAGCAAGCGAGGCTGTGAGCTTTGGTCAAGTAGAAGCTCTAGTCAGTCAAATGATAACGACCAGCGATTATTCAGGACTATACCTGACTGCAGCTTCAACCATGACTTCGAATATAATGACAATGAACTGTTTTATTTACGAAGCTAGTGCTAACGAATATCGCATAGCGGCTGGGCATAACTTTGAACCGTGGAAAGCGTTTCAAAATGCTTGTCATTCCCCCAAATGTTGGATAGCCGATACAGTAACTGATGTTTGGTTACAGATTAAATATCCCGTTCCTTTGTCTATGTCGGGTTTCTACATAATTGCTAGCACACCATTATACGAATGTATTACTGGATGGAAAGTTCAAGCGAGTAACGATGGAACAGTATTTACAGATATCCTAAGCCCTAAAACGGATGTCCTCGATGCCGGAGTTTTGAACAAATTTACATTTCCAGCATCGTCTAATTACGTTTACTGACGATTTCTTATTATATCCACGAGCGCTGGAGCGCAATGGACGGGTATTGGGATGTTACAGTGGATTCCTACTTTTACTGATATCAAACTCGGAAGAAAATGTCATGTCAGTTACGTTCCTAGATTTACTTCGAATACTAGTAATTATGGTTTTGAAGCTAACGCCAGTTCTGAATTTCAAAATAGCAAAGCCTTCAATGCGTTCAAAGACGAAAATGAATGGGTGTCTAACACCAACAGTCGCAGACGGAATGACATGCGGCATAAACCATGAAATTTTACTGATGTTGATATTTTACCAGCTGCTGTAATATTTGCCCTAAAAATAGCATCGTCATCGGATTTAACTATCAAGTGTCGAACAGCTGTAAGAATCTGGAAGATTGGATTAAAAGGCAGGAATAAATCCACCGAAAGGATTTATGATTGGAGGATAGAAGAAACCACCGACTCAGGAAGTTGGATTATATTATATACTGCACCTAATCCTATTTATTTAGGAAATACTTATCAGGAATTTTTAATCGATTCCGTTGGAAAATACACGTCTTACATGTTGTATTGCAAACAAGCTGAACCGGGCAAGCCTGGATTAACCGTGATGCAGTTATTCGTTTAGGATGATTAAAATAAGAAATTATTTTCATATTTCAGCTTAAATAAAATATTTTCTATATATAAAAGATGAATGTTACACACAAATAGTTTAATCCAGACAAAATGATCTTTAAAGTCGTGAATAAGACGAACAACTTTGGTCAACGAATTCAAATTAAATATAAATACCCGAAATGGTTTTAAAAGCCATACTCGCCTTATACAACGATGAGTAAGTGACTGTTTCGTTCGTATCTTTGTCTAGGATTTCAACGCTTATAGGATTATTTCGAATCGTTTTTAGATAATCGCACTTAGGCAATGCTTGCTTTTTCTCCTTCACTGGTTCAGGCAGTTCTGATTGTGGTAAAACACCATTCTCAACAAGTGTTCTTGACATTTCTGGTTTGTTCATATAACTCGGCTTTATTCCATTTTCCTTTAATAACGATTTCATTTGTGAGAGTTTCATGTTTTTTCCAAATTGAAAATATTTTCTTTAATATACAACGCTCATCTTCTGACCGTCTGATTAGAAGTTTAGCATTTTTGCATTGTCTGAAATGACAACTGCGTAAGCTTCCGTTCCAGCCGGCACCGCAGCATTGAAAGTAGCCTTGATCTGGATGTCTACGACAGATGACTTTAACCGCTCGGATTGCCTACTCACATCGAAAACGAGTAGCGAATGTAAATTCTTATAATCGGCCGGCGTTATGTTGCTCTGAGTCATGAGACGATTCATCCCATAGAATTTCTCGCTAAAGGTCGCGGCATCTCTATAAGCTCTCGAAAATTGCTGATTCGGGAATGATAGGTTGTAATCGATTGCTGGGTATCTTTCTTGGTTCATCATCACATACATGTTCTTAATATCGCAATGATCGAAAATGGATGGATTTGCTTCTTGATTGCCATTTTGATTCGTTTGAAATCAAAGGATAATATACCTCTGTTTTTCTGGCTATGTCTTTGCGCTAAGTCGCCAATGTGGTAGATTGAGGAACCATTATGGTATCGCATTGATTAGCTCGATAGGCTACTGGTAATGTTGCCTTTGAATCGATCGTTTTATTCAGCTGCATTCTTTCCATATCAGACGGAATGACATGCGGCATAAACCATGAAATTTTACTGATGTTGACTTTACCAGCTGCTGGAATAATTGCCCCAAAATTAGCATCGTCATCGGATTTGAGAGCGAGCGTCAAAGTCTGTTTCATACCATAGACTATCTTATCATAATCTTCGCAGAATCCAAAAATGTGATTCAGGGGCACGATGAAACTAAATGTGCCCGTTCTAGTTGGTTTATGAATGAGATACGCTTGTCTTATCGCGAATCCAGAGTTGTCGGCTATAACGTCAGTTGCGGCTGTGTCTTTAGTCCATAATTGGTTAAATCCTTGTGCGAGAGCGAAGTCGTTGGGATATTTCAGCAACCCTAGCATAGTTGTGGCTTGTCCCGGATGAAACTCGCTTTCGATTTCTTGATTCGTTAAGGAATACGACATTTGGCTGAAGAGATGCATGAGCCCGTTATTGTTTATAGCCACAGCATCGGCATTGGCGTAAGCTGTTCCATCTGCTTTAGTCAGTTTACCTTCGAATAGCCATTCGTATCTCTCAACTGCCTAGTCTATAATAATATTTTCAGTAAATCTTAGAATATCTGACTGCATTTTAATATAACAATAAAATATTTTAAGCCAACTTCATTCCAGATCCACGCACCAAATCTTGGATCGATATGGCGCCACCGTTGCCAGAAAGTAAATTATTTATATTCGTATTTCCATGGGGAGTTATTAAACCCTTTAACGCGTCCGTGCTCTGTTGGCCAAGTACGGCTGCTTGCGGGGGCGGTGGTGGACTAAACATCTTTGCCGCGGTTTTATCCACGAGTCGCTTTGTTGCCAATTTTAGGGCAAACAAACCTCCCTAGACATCAACTACTTTAACACTCTTTTGATATTTTTTACAAATTATTTCTCTCTTTCTCCTTCTTGTAATATTTCCTGCTGAATTTCAGATATTTTATGAAGGCGATAAGTGTCTGCTTTATTCAATTCCATTTTATAATATCGAAGAGTATTTTTAAAATGGAATTCAAGTTTTATTCGTTGACCTGGTAATCTACATAACATAACGAATCTCCTTCTTCGTTTATGGTGACAGTTCCAAGGTCTCTAAAATTATTAATATTGAGTAAAATGTCTTCCATGAATCCAGTAACAGTATTGCTTAGCAGGCGACACCCCGCTTCTATAAATTCCGGTTGGAATGAAACTTTACACGATCCTTTCGTCATTCGGACACCTAAGCCTAACGGTAAAACAACCGTCTCTTGTGAATGAATAGTTATCGCGTCTTGGGCAAAAAACTCCCATCTTAATCCACCCATTTGTCTTTGCGGTCTATACTTAACATCCCACATACCTTCACATGCCTTCCACATGACGGATCTCGGTTGTGTTCTCGTAGATTTTCTATTTTGGGTTTCGTCCACCCCATTTTATGAATCGGATAATGAGACATTTCATATTCTATATTATTTATTTTAAAGTAACAATCCGAGAAGTGGAATGTTTTTAAACGGTGAATCTGGTTTAAGGATAAGCCCTTTACCATTTACGAATCCAGAACCTGTTTTAGAAACAGACCTTCTCCTACACCATCAAGTCCAGAACCTTGGTATGGCTTCAGGTAAAGACCGTCGCCTTATTGCACGATCTTGTAGTTTTTACCTCGACTTTTGACATATATTGCACCGCCGGATCAGGTGACTTTGTCTATAACTTTTGATCCAACCGCTGCACCTATTCCTGTTAATGCACCCATTGCAAAGCTTGGTAATACGCTCGATAGCAGGAATTTGCTCGCAGTTGCCAGAAATGGTAAAATGGCGCCGATAAATCCACCTTCAACTTTGGCATTATGGATTAGCTGCGTTTTACTCATTTTTATAGTCGCACACGTTCCACCCTGATACGATTTGGCTAATTTATTAACCTGTGCCTGGGTAAGAGCTAGCACGTGGTTTCCATTTAAATCGTTGTGCTTTAATCCTATGCTAACGCCAGTTCCCACTTGTAGAGATCTTTTGCTTTTGTCCTTTTGTCCTTCCGAAATATTAACTTTGACATTTGTGTATCGACTCATTTTATATAATACTATAAAACTTTTAAGCCTCTCTTATATGAAACCGTATCGATAATTCCTCACCTCGTGCCTTAATTAGTTGGCCATTTTGATCGGTGAGAGACGTTTCCATCATCGATATCGTGGATAGGGTTTCCTCGGCGTTTCGATAATCTTATAGCCGGGCCCTACTAAGGGGAAAAAGGAATAAATTATATTATCAGTCGTTCCGTTGCCATAGAAAGCCCCGATGATATCACTCGTTACTCTCAGATTACTGACACTCATTATGTCCACTATATTCTCCGATTCTTGGTACCCCGCTGAATAACGCCGACTATCGAAACCGAGGGCTTTTCCGATAGAGTTCAACGCCCAAAAATCAACCATATAATTATCCGCTAGATGTACAACAGTCTTCAACGTATTGCTGTTTGCTTCTACCTTAATATTGTATGCTTCGTTAACCATATCATATTGCTCGTTTTCTTTCGTGATTCTCTGGACGTAATCATTGATGTCCGTAATTTCATAGCAGTCTTCGGGAATGGTTATAGTAACCCACATATCTCCACCATTCGGCGAATACGAAAAGTTGTTCTTAGTCGCGTCGATGTTTGGGAATGAAAAATATGTCTCAGATTGATAAGAGCCATTCCATACTTTTTACCTTTCTCGAACTGATTCAACGGATTGAATCGGGTCCTTATTCGCGAACTCTTATCACTTAATAATATGTAAAACGACAACTTTGGCCCTGTGTAACGAGCGGTGTTGTCTGCAATCTTTTGTAGAAGTGATTCCATTTTTAAATTATAAAAGATTTATTTATAATGGAATGTAGAATTCATCGAAACCGCATCTATACTTGCGTTATTCTTATTTCTAGTCTGATCTATCACTACAAATCCAAGAGGTTGCTCCCAGGCTGTTTCACATAGTTTCTTAAACTCATCCTTAGGCATGTTTGTACTTACGTGATCGTGGTAGATGTGATTAATATTTTTCTGGTCTTGAGGAAACAAGCAGATAAAGTTTGAATTCTCTCTGATCGTCTGTCTAGGTAGTTTGAAATAATTTTGAGCGAGGTAGAAGCAGTCAACGTTACTATGCCTTCCCCGGATGTAGTAGGCCTCATATTTTGCTTTTCTAACTGTAAATCATCGAAAATCATCAGGTTCTTCTTTTCACGATTCAAATCTCTCGGAACTGGCACATCTTCAAACGATTCGAAGAACTTGGAAGATATTTCAGATTTTTTATCCGAGTGTTTAGCCATTTTCTCAATGACAAATTCCGGAGGTACATTTTCTCTCGCGATCTTGTCTTGGCACCGGAATGGCCCGATGATGGATTCTTTCGGTATTTTTTCTTCAAATGCTTGCTTGAGTATTTTATACTCTGGTTGAAAGAGAGATCTTCCTAATACTTGCAGATTGTCGTAGTCTAACCATCCAGGTCTTAGAAGTAGGTTCAACAATAGAGTCGTCTTACCACATCCAGACTTTCCTACGGTTAACCCTCTTATACTTCTAGGTAAAAGAGGATTATTGAATCTCTTAGATAATATGTCGTTCCACGATAAATCTTTGACTTCCATTTTAAATATATCTAATTGTATTTAAAAAGGATGTATTGCGTAAAGTGTAAAACTCGTACTGAAACTAAAAATATTCAAAATATTACAACGAAGAATGGAAGGTCAATGCTTAGAGGCACGTGTGATATATGTAGAAAGACAAAGACACAATTCGTGAAGTCTTTTGAAGGTGGTGATTTAGTTGGATCTTTAAATTCGGTTACCAGCGGCATTAAGCTGCCGTGGGCTAAATATCCAGGTGATATGCAGTTTCCGAGACATTCGTTTACTGGTCCTGGTGCTAGATTCGATTTGAGGTTTAATTCCGATGGAACTCCTAAGGATTGGTCGAAGCCCGTCAATGTTATCGACAACGCTGCGTATCATCATGATTTAGCCTACGACCAGCACTCCGATACAGTTTCTAGAAATGTCGCCGATAAAGTGATGGTTAATGAGTTGAATAATATTCCTAATCCTAGCTTACGAGAGCGAATAGAAAGAAGTCTTGTCAAACCTATATTATCTACCAAAGCTAGTCTCGGGTTAGGTTTTAAAAACTCCTAAAATTTCAATGGACTGATGAACTAGCTGAGGAGTTGCATAAACCCGTAGTAAGACGTTTTAGGAAGAGGAAGGTGTACGTTAGTGGAACAGATGAAATATGGGCTGCTGATTTAGTCGATATGCAGACTTTTGCTAAAGATAACGATGGTGGGAAATACTTGCTAACCGTAATAGATGTATTTTCCAAGTACGGTTGGATCGTACCATTAAATCATAAGAGTGGAAAATCTACGGCTAGTGGCTTCGTGAAAATATTCGAGAGCGGTAGAAGACCAGGAAAAGTATGGGTTGATAAGGGTAAAGAATTTTATAATAAAGACGCTAAGAAATTAGTCGATTTGTATTCTACGGAGAACGAAAAAAAGTCGTGAGCTATTGAGTGTTGGAATAGAACAATGCGTGAAAAAATGTTTAAGTATTTTACAGCTAATTCAACTAAAAGATATGTCGATGTGTTTAATGAAATAGTTAGTAATTATAATGAAACTAGGCGTTCTTCCATTAAAATGACACCATCTTAAGCTAGTTTGAAAATGAATGAAAAGGCTGTATGGAGGAACTTAAATGGAAGTGAAATTCCAGAACCCATTAAGCCTAAGTTCTCGGTAGGCGATAAAGTTAGAAGAACGAAGAAGAAAAATATATTTGAAAAAGGACATACACCTAGACGGACTGAGGAAATGTTCACAATTGCACAAGTTCAGTATACGGATCCATCAACTTATAAGATTACTGATTATAATGATGAGGAAATACAAGCCTCATTTTACGAACAGGAGCTACAGAAGACTACTCAAGAAATATTTAGAATAGAAAAGATAATCAGGAAACGGGGAAACAAGGCTCTGGTGAAATGGTTGGGTTATCCTGAGTCATTTAATTCTTGGGTTGATAATGAAGACTTGATGACGATGTGATCCTCGAAACTGCTGACTCATCATCGAAACTATTGGAAATTCCCGTGACTTTTGACCTATTGGTTGATGTTTTGACTTCGGGCTTTGATTTGTGCATGAATTGTGACTCATTATCGAAACCATTGGAAATTTCTCGGACCTATTAGACTGTATTGGTTGATGTTTAACCTAAGCCTTACGTTTGTGTATGAATTGATTATTTCAACCTAGTTATAGGTTAAAAATACATTATTGTAACCTATTAGGCGGGTGAATCGACCAATATTATGGTCGGTGAGCCAGATAGCGCGATTCCCTACTACTTAAGTAGTTATTATTATCGCAATTGCTAATACAGCTACAGTTACTATGATCACTTAACCTACTGCTACTTTTACGATTGCTAGTACGACTACAATAATTACAACTACTACAGCTACTTCCACAACTACATCCACTAATACACACTACACATACCACTACTACATACCACTGCTTCCACTGTCACTACCACCATTTCTCCTCATTACTGATGATGATGAAGATGATGATGACGATGATGACGATGATGACGATGATGATGACGATGATGATGATGATGATGATGATGATGATGATGATGATGATGATGATGATGATGATGATGATGATGATGATGATGATGATGATGATGATGATATTTATAATAATAATGAAGATATTGCCGCTGCTTCCGCTGATGATAATAACATAATAACAATAATATCAATCATAGTAATGATAATAATAATTATCATCATAATGATAATGATGATAGTGGTGATGGTGGTAATGGGGGTGAGGATGAGGATGATGATGAGGATGATGATGATTAATAATAATAATAATAATGTTATTATTATTTGAATCCGGAGGTAGCATACGTACCTCGGATAGGAAATGAGAATAACAATAACAACAACAATAATAATCATAATAAAAATAAAATACTTATAATAAAAAAAAATAATTATATTACTTATACGCCTATTATAGAGTTGTCATGGTATCATTAAAATGTAGTAATAAAAATTATTATTTAATAATGACTATCCATAGTATATATGATTATTGATAGTGGAACTAATAGTAGAGTTAATGGCTGCCGTGGCCAATGCAGTACCAGTAGTGGTTGCAGCCGTCAGAGGAGCTTAGCAGAGGTGCAAGGTACCAGGTGCCAGTACCCTTCCACTAAGTGCATAGCACCCGTTGATCCCCAAAGAAATTATGGTTTCACTGGCAGAAGTAGTTATGTAACTAGAATTGAAGGTGCTTTCTCAATAAGCAATACACATTATACACAAGATAAACATTTTGTGATGAGATTTTGTGGTCAAAAACCATTTTTTTAAATCGGATAACATTCGCGGTATCTGTCGGGGTTTGTTGGCCTATGTTCGCCCTGCGAACACATGGTTTAGATGTCAGCTCATGTCGAGTTACTCAAGATAAGAATTGTGCCAGTGTAAGGACTAGTGTGAATAAAGCTGCAATTAATTAGA
The DNA here is from genome assembly GCA_959347315.1 of Bimastos eiseni. NCBI lineage: Eukaryota > Metazoa > Annelida > Clitellata > Crassiclitellata > Lumbricidae > Bimastos > Bimastos eiseni. The sequence continues at coordinate 25,058,872 of OY365811.1, forward strand.
CAATCAGCTCTTTAAGCCTGTTACATTCATTGCAACGCATCAATTATATTGAGTTTCGTTTGTCTGATGCATGCACATCACTCAAAGGGTTATACGTTAGGCATATTTTAATAATAATAATAATAATAATAATTTTGTTAGTTAATACAGTTAGTTCTGTCATGCATTAAAAATGATTTTAAGCATAAAGTCCATTATCATAATTTAACACAAATAGACTTTCGATAAGCCGTGTTACATCTTCACAGAGGATCTTTCAACTGTAACACAAACTGCCCTCACTTATATTTAATTGTTTTTGATTAATTAAGTTGTTCGTCTTTTGAAGGTGCACAGGATTCGTTGGCTGCGAAGGTCGTCGGTCCACTTCTGATTGTTATCATTGGCATCGTCGTCGTCTACTTCGTCGTCTCCTTCATCCTGTTCCGCATCGAGAGGCAAATACGGCGCAGGAGTCTGGAAAAACAATCGACCGGAAGTGCCAGTTCGTTACAGCGAGCCGTGAGAAGACGAATGCTCGCCTACGCGCTTCCTTATAATGTCCTCGACTTCAAAAAGGTCGCTGAGAGTCGCAGTCGGTCGCTCACATGGAGTTCCGGATCCCCTAGTGTTTGCGGAACAGTTCAGGGACGTATTGCGGAAGAGAACCATTTCTCGAAGAACGATCCAGAAGGGGTTTCAGAGCGTCGTCGCACTTCAGAGAAATCCGTCGACTTCCAGGAGTTGGCAGTCCCAGTCGGCAAGATCCATTCTCCTCGGTCCGCGATGGAAACGAAGTTTCTGGATCAAACCCTTCACCGTAAGGACGGAGTGGCCAGGGTGCGTAGCCCGGTGAAGCAGACGAAGTACCTGCTTAGGAAAATGAAAAATAAACGGATACGGCCGTTTAGCAACAAAGATGAGAAGACTCGTAGAGAGGGAGAAATGTCCGAAGATGGATTATCGTCAAGTGGAAGTGGAGTGCTCTTCATTAGCGATTCATTCGACCTGGATTCGGATCTAAGTACCACCTCAACGTTCCGGATGAGACTGGATCAAGTCTAGAAAATCGGTTTTGGGCACAGTTAATTCTTCACGCAAAGACCAATGTGCTAGTGTGTTGTTACACTGCGCACAATCGTAGACGCATCCATTTGCTCAACACGGGCCATCAAGTTTCTCTTCAGTATCTACACGTACAACACAGTCTGTGATACACATTTTAACATATTTAATTTAAATGTGATAATGTTACCGCAATGCTGAATCTTTTCGATAGCAGCACACATGTATATAGGCCTACCTTATCGGATATTAGTTGAATTCTATTAATCCGATGGAAGAGCTTAAAAGATGCGACATGCAGTTATTGGCCGAAGGATTATTTGGGAATCAACTGCAAATGCAGCGCTACACAGTTACTTTGGGTTTTTTTCAATGGTCTCGTATGAATCTGATTGAATGTTATATTTTCGCAGCATAATGCTTTATTTTCGCAATTATATTTACATGTTATTCAAATGATATTATTGAATAAAGCTCGATTTCATTTTCCAGTTTGACGCAGTGTTTAGAAAAACTACTAAAACTAACATGATGTGTAGGCATGAAACGCATACAACTCGATAAACCTAATGCAATAGAACTACTTAACATCCATAAAGGATCCGAATTGTAAAAGATTTCGTAAGAGATTAGGCTTTAATTGAATGCGAGTAACCCTTCTGATATACATGCCTGTTGGCAAGTCTGTGGGTTTACCAAGGTGCGAGTAGGGTGATTATTGGTACGACTATATATTCGGTTCGTACTCGTTTACGACATGAAGTTTTGGGGTTACAATGTATCTGTTGAACACAGTTCTTTCATTGCTAAGACCACGTACCTAGTAGCCCCACTCCATTAGGCCCAGACTGCATAACCGAATAATCCTAAATTCGAAACAAAATCTTGCAGTGAGTGACGTAGCGAACAGAAGAAAATACTACGGGTGCCAAATTGAGAGGAGGCAGTGACGTAGCGAGCGACGGGAAGGTTGCGAAAGTCAAAGAGAAACAGAGCATTAATGTAACACAGGAAAGACTGCGGAAGCATTGAGGGACAGAAATGACGGAACAAACAGTGGAAATACTGAGACATATGAAGAGTGTAAGAGTACGCAACAAACAGTTGAGAGACTGAGAATGACAAGAGTGAGAGGGAGTAGTGACGCAAAAGACAGAGGAAAGACTGCAGAAGCCAAAGAGTGATAGTAGTGACGTAACAGACAGATAACGTCACAGACAGATAATAAGCCAGCGAAAGCCAAAGAATGATAGATAGTAGTGACGTAACAAAAAGATAACGTAACAGACAGATAATAAACCAAGCGGAAGCCAAACAATGAGAGGGAGTAGTGTCTTAAAACAGAGGAAAGACTGCGAAAGCCAGAGAGTGAGAGGGCGTAGTGACGTAAGAAACACAGGAAAGACTGACTGCGAAATTCAAAGAGTTGGAGGGAGTAGTGACGTAACGAAGAGAAGGCATGACCGTGTGCACCTCCAATGACGTAACAACGTTGGGAAAATGCATCGAAGGCCAAAGAGAGACAAGGCATATATGCTAACAAAGAGTAGAAAAGACTGTTTTGTTAAATGTACATAAGTGTCCGAAAAACGGACAGAGAAGTCAGAAGTATGCACAGTGCGGATGTGCACATATGAATTTCCTGTATAAGGTTAGTCCTTTCTGTACATTCGGTGCAGTCATTTGGACCGCATACACTATACGTGCTGCGTTAGGCCTTGAGAATCCGCCTAAGATCTAGCAGATATGTTTTTTGTTTGTCATGCCTTGTTGGGCTTGAAGTGGGACGGTATGAAACGGTACGTCATACTGGCAATGAAATTATGCCTTCATTTACTGATTCGAACCATTGGATAGAGATTCCAAGCTCATTTCTCATTAAATGTTGGATTCTATCCTTTGCAAAATGCATGCGTAAGTTAGGTAGATTTTGACAGTTCTAATTTCGAAGCGATATTGTGGATACAATACTATAATGCTCCTTTATGTTGTAGATTCGGGCTTTTGAGTACAGATCCCAGGTGATCCCAAATCAATTTCTGATAGTAAGTTGGACATGTTTCTTTGAAAGTGTATTGTCTGGCTATGGTTTGTCAACCCTCGTGTCGTAGTGCTTGAGAGAGGCAGGGGCGGCGATCCGGGGAGGGGGTCGAGGAGGACAGGTCCTCCCACCTTTTACAGAAAGAAGACAAGTTACACGTGTGTACCCCACATTTTCTACCCCTCTTATTGGGTGTCCCCTCCCCTGTCAAACGAGATCGCCGCCTCGGAAGAGAGGCTCGGAACATTTCATGGCAACATTATTGAAAGTTTACATTCTGTTGAAGATTTCAGCTAATGATTCTGACCATTGAGTGCCGCAATTTTTTTCTCGGATGATTTCATTTTTATTTCTTAAATATTTCGCTTCGACAGTAGCACATCTCGTTTGAGTTAGCGGACACGACATGGCTACACCTTGAAACGTTAAGATTTCACTCGTCTAGTCACAACCGCCACATTGCCGTGGGCATAGTTCATAGCCTCAGAGGTGCAAAAATATTCTCAAACCATAATTATCTGTTATTTTATCACTGAAAATGCTTGTGCTACATGCTGACAAATTAATGTACTTTCCTAATTGAAGCAGTATGAAATAATTTATTACTCTTTCAATTAAGCATATGTCACACCAACATACTACGCCTTATAAATAACGTTGCATCATTGTATCGTATCTGGTTATTTATATAGCGCTTCTTACAGTACTAGCTATTCAGAAATGCTCTCAGCGTGACAGCCCCGAGGAAATAAAAGAGTCTTCAGACAACGAAGGGATGAGGGTGGGAGACCGATTAAAAGCTTGCTACGGATAATGGCAGGTCATTCCACATTGAATGGCCCACAATAGCGAAGGCACGGTGTTGAGTTGTAGCAGTCCTTGCCCGTGGAACAAGAAGATCAAGTCGATCCGCAGACCGGATAGGGCGGGAGGAGACAGCAGACAGAGGCTTTCGCATTAAGTCGCAGAGATCTTTAGGAGGTTTACCCTGTTGAGTTATAAGGACAAAGAGGAGTACCTTGTATTGGATGCGAGAGGAAATTGGAAGTCAGTGTAGGACGTCTGTCATGTAGGTAGAAATATGGGAGTAGTGAGGGAGACGAGCAATGAGTCTAGTTGCAAAGTTCATAACCGACTACAGAGAAGATAAGCGTGACTTGGGAAGGCCAGCAAATAGTGAATTGCAATATTCAATGCGACAACAGATGAAGAGGATACAGATCTTCTGATGGCTCTCATACGCCTCAGGTGATAGTAGCATGAGCGCGTCAACTGCAGGAGGTGCTCTGAGAAGGACAGGGTGCTATCAAGCGTGACACCTAGGTCACGAGCACTGTCAAATTATGTGGCAAATGGACCTTGTTCTCTTTGGTCTTGCCCTTCATGGTGAACACTGTGCTAATGTATTAGACGTTTAAGGCTTGTACGATATACATGTTGGCTAGGAGCCTACCCTATCCAGACTTCGATCAAATTCTTAACTTTATTCTTAAACAACGTTAATTTATGGGACTTTATTGGAATTTGAATGATGGTCATTTTAAAAAAGTTCTCCACCTGTCTGCAAGTAAGCGTACAGGAAGCTAATAGCAACGTAGGCCTATACAGGGCCGTACCGAGCTATAATTGCGCCCTGTGCCCAGCATCAATCTGGCGCCCCCACATTTTAAAAATAGTATTTGCGCCCTGTGCCTAGCATCAAGCTGGCGCCCCCACATTTTGAAAATAGTGCATTTTATGGAATAATAAGTTATTCCATCCTGAAATTTGCACCCTTTCCACATTTGCGCCCTGGACCACGGCCCCGCTGGCCACCTCCTCGGTACGGCCCTGGGCCTATACGTCGAGTTATTTAGAAAAGACTTTGCATATGATCCTAAATCACCAATTTTTTATTAGTGATTTCTTGATATCTTAACAGACTACTGATCAAACTGTTATAACAATTTAACAGTATCAACACATAACCACCGTAGTTTTAGATTCACTATAAGAAAAGGGCTGGCCATTCTGATCACAGATCAGGTCCTTTGATTTATGTCGACAATAAAAGATGAGATAGCTAAGAGATCATTCTTAGTTCCTCAATTCCAGCGTTGCGTGGGACACCCTTAAATTTAGGTTGATTTAAGTTAGGTCAATCATCTAGCATTTCGACGGTCACTAGGTTAGGTGGGGAGCGCAGAAGAAAATGGCCAGAGTCCCGATGGTAAGATAAGCAGAGAAGACCCAAAGGCAGAGTCTATCGACAACCATAGCTGCGAATTTCCAGTCATTTGTCTCCTCGGCACTTTTATTGTCATCCTTCATCTTCCTCGTTATAAACCGGATTTCGTTGAGGATGGCGAGGATCTCGTTTCTGACACCGAACAGACCGTCCTCCTCCGGTGACAAGGACCGGATATGACCGCCCCCGTAGCTGCCCAACTGGATCGAGTTATCAATGTCCTCGACGTTGGCAAGAAGGCTTAGGGACGGAGGGACCTTAACCTCTAGGTCCCGCATGCTGGCCTTGCGCATCAGTCCCTCGTGGGATAGCTCTTTGCCCGGACGGGACATCCGCAGCAGCCAGGCGAGCCACTCGCAGAAGACTGTCCGCACCTGTTCGATTCAGCATGAAAAAATATTGTTGCATGAAATGTTATAGAGTAGGATATTGTTTGGCCTGTTATAGGGCCTACATGTCGTATGACAACACAAAGTCAAAGGTAAGTTAAAGCAAGAAAATATGGGTAACAAATGTGAGGTAAGTTGCAGTCAGAATAGGTGCAGTGAGGTAATACAGCTGTACATTAACTAATTAAGGAAAGTAAGTACATGTGAGGCAAGGAAAGGCAGGGTTAGGAAAAGCTAAGGCAAGATACTATAAGGGAACTAAAGGTAAGACAAGACAATGTAGCGTAAGACAATGTGATGCAAGGCACTGCAAGACAGGACAATGTAAACTGTAGAGTAAGACAGTGTGAGGCAAGACATTGTAGGGTAAGAAAGGGAATTGAACAGTTAGAAAATGTGTGGATCTGAACGGATTAGCGTATTAAGATGAAGCACGAGGCAACACATGACGCATGTAAGCAATCATTTTATTATGTGAGATTATAACAGATGAATTTATTACCGAAATTTGATACCGCCCTTCTTCCAACATTTTTGCTCAGAAGCGCACATGCCTCGACGGCTCAATTGCAATTATACTGCCGAGCAATTGTGCCCGAAGGACTTGCTCGAGTTCCTTACACAGTGACTGACGCCTCGGACGAGGGTCGAACCCGCTCACTCAGCGCACACTTAGCGTTACGGGCTGACCGCTCTACCCGATCGGCCACTGTGACATCGTGAATGTCAGACTAAGTCAGCTGCACCACATCAAATAACATTGCACGTGATTTCTGATAATTTGCGCCCAGTACTTCTTGATTTGTCTGCTGTGAGATGCTGTAGTGGTTACCGGTGGTTCCATATGGCTGCGAAAATTGGACCATCAAGAAAAAAGATTAAAAAATAATTTCAGCTTTTGAGATGAAATGCATAAGACAGATTCTAAGGGTATCATGGACTCAAAAGAAAAACAAATGAGTGGGTATTGGAGAAAGCATTCATGGAACGAGAGCTACTTAATCTGATAAAAAGGAGGAAGTTACCATACTGTGGACATGTGATGAGAAAAGAGGGAAACTGTGTAGAAAAAGAAATTATGCAAGGCACTACACCGGGAGCAAGAAAACGAGGAAGACCAAAGACAAGATGGGTAGACAATGTGGAAAAATGGACCGGTAGACCACTCGACAACTTACTAAAGAAGACGAGAGACAGGAAGAGATGGAGTAGACTTGTCCATGAAGCGACCAACACTCGGATCGAGGATAGTTAAATCAAGACAAGACAAGATGCTGTAGAGGCATTTCACCGACCTAAGACGATTTGAAACTATTTGAAATTTGGTTTCCAATGTGCGTGAAATTTAATCGGGCAATAGGTTAATGATAGAAGTTCTATAAAATGTGCTTTGCAAAGCGCATGCATAACCAACTGAACTGACTTGAACAAATTATATAATGTGTTTCCAGTGTGAGTAGATATATACATACACTCATGAAAGTAATTTACCAGCGTAGAAGTAACTTGAAAATGTGTTTACGGTAAGATCGTTGAAATGACATTCATAGCGTATTGGCCTAATTATGATAGTAGCGAACATTAAAAAGTAGACATCATGACATATCTGTTCTTTTTTAAAATTATATATCTATATAATTTGTGTCGGTTAGTTTCTTTCAAAATTCTATTCAGCGTCCTTACCCATTTCGGCATTTCGTACATGTCCGGAGTTCGATGGTGGAAGTTAAGAACAAGGACAGTCGTAATGACTGACACCGTCGACATTATCATGACACATGCAAAGTACACACCTGTCAATCAAACCAAACACGACATTGATGATCATCTTTCAATTTTGAATGGCATTGTCATTCTCTGGGGAACTGAAAATAGCTGTTACCTGGCGTGTGAAGTGTGAACGCTCATTTATGTTTGTTCCTTGTTCCAGTAGGCCTAATCTTCATTACGCTCAATAGGTAGGCCTATTAAGTTTAAAGCGGCTGATTTATTGTTACCATGACCAATCCAATTTAAACCAGGCTGTAAATGATTCCCGAATACAGTTTTATGCGAAGCGACCATATTATTATTTACGAATTTATTTACAAACTTGTTTAGCGTCTTATCAACAAGATCACTGGGGATTGAAGATCGCATGGTTTCGTTCTGTATAGGGGCTTACTATTCAGACATTCAGACGCATCCAAGTCGAACTACATTCTTTTGAACCGACGTTTGCAGGCTTTGGCTCCAGCGTATGGAACAGTTCTTTTGGTTATCACTTGCGTGGATTCGCTCATAACGTTGACATATAAAATGTAAGATCCAAATTGCTTGATTCCGTCACATTATTTGGTTTATTTCAACCAGACCTGAGCACTATATGGCACTAGACGTGTGGCATGGTGGCCGATTGGTTATAAAGCGATCGGCCCGTAACACTCAGTGTGCGCTGAGTGAGCGGGTTCGACCCTCGTTCGAGGCGTCAGTCACTGTGTAGGGACCTTAAGCAAGTCCTTCGCGCACAATTGCTCTGCAGTACCAATTGCGCCGTCGAGGGGTGTGTGTGCGCTTCTGAGCAAAAATCGTTGGAAGAAAAGCGATATCAAATTTCAGAATAAATTAAATTAAAAAACTGTATACATGTTCATGTACTTATGAACAACATTACTGGATGAACGTAATATTAGACAGATTGCTTCAAGAGTTAAAGAGGCGCTATACAAATGTTCATTTAGAACTGCGATTACAACTAATTATATTCATCGTGCATGCTCACCAACAAGTGGAACAGCCATTGATGTCGGTGGAACCATATCAGCAACTATCATTTGGAACACACTCAAAGCCAATAGAATGGTTATACCTAAACATACAAATAAATATCAACTGAGAATTAACCTCCCGCCAAATGACCACAAGAACTTAATCGCTAGAGTCTAAGGCCTATATACAGGTTTAACCGAAACACCCAAGTATCCTAAACGGACCCGTATAGAATCTACAAACATTTTATAATTAATCTTTAAACATTTTTATCAATTACAATGTAACCTGACGCAGTTTGGCATCAAGTTTGTCAATAAACGAAGAAACTGTAAAATGGCTAAAATGGCCTAAGCATGCAAATCAATATTCATTTTCTACGCTTCAACATCCAGGGATGTGGTCTCGAGACCGCGGTCTTGGTCTCGAGATGGTCTCGAGACCGGAAAACTGCGGTCTTGGTCTTGGTCTCGAAGGCCTCGGTCTTGGTCTTGGTCTCGGACCATCGGTCTTGGTCTTGGTCTCGGATGCATCGGTCTTGGTCTTGGTCTTATAGGAACGGTCTTGGGATTGGTCTTCGCCTTAGGTTAGCGTTCTTGGTTAATTGCCGTATCAGAGCAATTTCTCTGATATTTGTCGGTTGTTTTCGATTAGAGACACCGGTGTTTAGACCATCTATATATGTATATACACATGTTACTGTGGGCCAAAAATGCATTTGCAACGAAACCAGTCATTTCAAAATTTACTTTAACAAATTTCAAGGTTCTGGAACAATCTAATAATTATGTGGTCAGCCTCGTTTAGTCACTATTAACCTACAATTCCGGGTACCGGTAGGCTTACATCATTCAAACGGAACGTTAATCTACTTGTCTTAAGGTATTTAAATTAGTATTTAAATCGTATACTGTAAGTAATTTATAGTGTGCTATTCTCCGGCCGAAGCCAAGGGCTGAACCCGCAAAAGTTCGGACTGGCCGGTAAAACTGTTTCTGAACCATCATTAAGATTAGTATTCTTCAGCAAAAAGATTAATGTTTTAAGCGTGATATTCCGTTTTGAATTGTTTATAAAAAAGAGCATTGGTCTTGGTCTCGGACCACCCGGTCTTGGTCTTGGTCTTGGACCTCTCGGTCTTGGTCTGGAGGTTTTGGTCTCGTGCCCAACACTGTCAACATCAGTTATCACACCACTGCACTGAATGGTGACAAACTATATGACAATAATTATTTTGTACAATGCATTAGTGTACGATGCTGCACTGCATTGTGCACTATTATGCTATACTATGCTATGCCATATTACACTACCGCACTACACGATATACTACTGGAACATAATGTGCGCGTATACATGCATAAGAGCAAACGTAAATATCTGCAGATTAAAAAGTAGATAAATTAGATATAGAATGCAAGTGAATAATTGAGCCATTATGTGATTTAAAGACATAGTCTTCATTTAAAGTAGCATAAGTTGGCAGTAAGATCAAATTAACAAGCAAATAAATGCAAAGGACAGCGGTTCTCAACAATTTTAGCCCTGCGACCCCCTAATAATATTTTCAAAAGGTGCTGCGACCCCATTTATTAAAAGTATTGATTACTGCCTTCCCCGCTTGTTTACTACCATGCATTATACTTCCTATCATTTGAACATCCATGCACCTCATGCATAACAGCATTATCAATCTTTAATTGACAGAACAATTAAAAAAAATATGGGTAATAATTTCATTAAATGAATAACATCTCGCACAAGAAATAAATAAAGATTAATTGAAGTTACTTTAGTAGAAAGCTTGTTGGGGTAATGACCACGATCATATAAATATTATATAAAAAGGTAAGGTTGCTAAAGCCTAAGGTTGCTAAAGCCTAAGGTTGCTAAAGCATTTTAAACAAATTCCTGAAGGTTCCAGGCGACCCTTGGTAAATCGCATGGCGACCCCCGTCACGACCCGAGGTCGCGACCCACAGATTGAGAACCACTGGCATAGGAGATGATTAAGATTACCATTGACGATGAAAGCAATTAAAACTGGATAATTATTAGACTTTAATATTCTTGCCAAGTCCGATCTTTTCGCCTGCGTCTGGAGGAAGTACGAAGGTGAGGAGTGCGAGGAGTGAGATGAGTGCGCAGGGGATGATGAGGTTGAACCCATAATAGAGGGTTCGACGCCGGATGTGGATCGTGAAAGTGATGTCGATGTAAGGATCCGGACAGCATTCGTACAGCAGGACGCTGCGGACCGCTGGAACACCTACACCACGTGACGAAGGTCAGATCAGACAAGGTCAGGTCAGGTCAGGTCAGGTGAGACAAGACAAGATCAGGTCAGGCCAGGTCAGACGATATGAGGTCAGGTCAAGTCAGATCAGGTTAGACAAGATAAGGTCAGGTCAGGTGAGACGAGATACGGTCAGGTCAGGTGAGACAAGATAAGGTTAAGTCAGGTGAGGCAAAATAACGTCAGGTTAAGTCAGATCAGATCAGACAAGACAAGGTCAGGTCAGGTCAGACAAGATAAGGTCAGGTCAGGACAGGTCAGGCAAGGTCAGGCTAAGTTATAAGGTGAACTAGTTATGTATTGCATCATGATATGGTTCTATAAAGTGAGGTGAGGTTAGGTCAGGTACTTTAAGATATGCAATGGATTGAAATGATTTACGATTGAATGAGAAGAAACAGGATAACAAACGATCAAAAGGTTAAGGAAATATTTCATCTGGCAAGGGTAAGCTTAGCTTAGGTAAGTTAAGACCCGGCAAAGGTATAGAAAAGTGAGATTTGGTAAAGGTATGGTAAGATCTGGTAAAGGCGAGCAATACCAAACGAGTTAATGTCGGATGATATCCGAGTTGACGATGATGTTCGTCGAATACAGCATATAGGGATGTAGACTAATGTCAGCTCAGTTAAGCTCAGGTAAGGTTGCCTGAAAATCTCTTGATTAACATTCAGACACCGAACTGCCTATAAAATGTACCTCTTGTCTGTCTTATGCCCTGTTTATCATGTGTAGACGTTATAGAAGTTATTAAATGACAGTAAGTTAGAGGCCATGCTTAGGCCTACTGATGAGGTCCCACTCTCCGCTTGGCTGGTAGGTGCTGATGTCGACTGAGTCTGATCTGGCGGTCAGGTTGATCTTGCTTCCGTCGTAGGTCCACGATCCGAACTTCATGGTACAGAACTGGTCATCGAACGGGAACCACTTGATGTCAATGGCGCATGACGAGATGTAAAGACCAAGCGGAACCCAGGAACAGGTTCCATCCGAGTTGACGATGATGTTCGTCGGATACATGCTGTCGATGTCCTCGTCAGCACTGCACAAAATCATAAGGGGTTGATACAGTGCATTGGGTTCAGGGTCAAATTAAGTCAGCAGCACTGAACGAACAACCACGTGATATGTCACAAAGAGTGCAGTTCAATTAAGTAAGTAAGTATAATTTATTTTTATTCCATTAGCAAAAGGCACAATGGGTCATCGCTATTGAATATAAAGTAACACATAGAAGAAGTAATAATGAATAGTAATAGTCATGAATAGTAATAATAATGAATAGTAATAGGCATGAATAGTAGTAATAATGAATAGCAATAGTCATGAATAGTAATAATAATGAATAGTAATAGGCATGAATGGTAATAATAATGAATAGTAATAGTCATGAAAAGTAATAATAATAAATTGTCATGAATGCTGATGGTATAACACATGTTAGTATAGTGTAACTGACCTGTTGTACATGAGAATGTCTGGCGTCCAAATAAGTTTCGACGGCAGACGAATGCTCTTCACGTTGCCATACTCGCTTTCATTCCAACCAAGATTATAATCCTTCCATTCCTGCAAACTCAAGCATGTGCTACAATGCATATGTGTGATTTGGTGTGACGTGATATTTAGCCATATATATATAGGCCTATGGCGTATTTTTTTATGATGTGCTGTGATTTATGGGAATTCGTTGTGTGATGATGTGATTTAGTGTGATTCGTATTTCTTCAATGCCAAAGTCAGATTGAGCTTTAATATACGCTATACTTTACTATAATCGTAATTCAGCATACATTATATTACACATTGTCCACTGTTTCTATTGGTGACAATCAGCTCGATATTTTCTTTGGTGAAGCGTCCCATTCTAGCTCCGTTCTTGTCAACAGATGTCTTGAACCGGGTTCAGCCTCTGGTGGTAGAAAATAATTTTTCTTGCCCCCAGAGTGATGGAGGCAAACCTCTGGTTCCAAGTGCCAGGAAGGCAATATATTCCCCCTAAGACGCAAAAAATGTCCCTCTAGCTAAAATTACCCCCCTATCTGGGCGCCCCTCCTTGCCCCAATCCAAAACTGGGTTTCTCCTTTTTGAAAATTCAAAGCAGCTCAACCAAAGTTAATTTGTCTGATTCAGTTTACCTAAGAGATCTCTGTCATGCATGTTGTTTGGCCCACACTCTGGACGCTGCGTTGGACCTCGAATTAATTGAACATTATATTAATTATGTTTGCAGTATTGCTCACTCCCGCAACAGTTGAATCTTTAGGATTAGGCGCCTGGCACAATTATTGACCAGATTGGTTTGGCTAAGGCCCGGGTCTACAGCCGTCACAACTATTGCAACTCCCTTCTCTTGGCGTCCCACTTCAAACGCCAATCTGATGTAGGCCTACCATTAGAAGATTACAATAGATAAAAGGAAATCATATAAGAGTTCAATCGATGTCACGAGCATTATTCCAACGGCGCCATAGAAGCTATTAGATTAGATGACGGCCGATTCAATGCCAGTTGGTGAAGAAGGGACAAAGGAACTGATACTCACATAGTTAAGCCACATGTTTGTGTGCAGCATTTCATTCTTCTCGTCCTATTTATAACCAAAGAATAGATTGTCAGTCAGTCTTCATCGCCAGCATTGTCGCCGCCGGCCATCATCATCATCATCATCATCATCATCATCATCATCATCATCATCATCATCATCATCATCATCATCATCATCATCATCATCATCATCATCATCATCATCATCATCATCATCATCATCATCATCATCATCATCATCATCATCATCATCATCATCATCATCATCATCATCATCATCATCATCATCATCATCATCATCATCATCATCATCATCATCATCATCATCATCATCATCATCATCATCATCATCATCATCATCATCATCATCATCATCATCATCATCATCATCATCATCATCATCATCATCATCATCATCATCATCATCATCATCATCATCATCATCATCATCATCATCATCATCATCATCATCATCATCATCATCATCATCATCATCATCATCATCATCATCATCATCATCATCATCATCATCATCATCATCATCATCATCATCATCATCATCATCATCATCATCATCATCATCATCATCATCATCATCATCATCATCATCATCATCATCATCATCATCATCATCATCATCATCATCATCATCATCATCATCATCATCATCATCATCATCATCATCATCATCATCATCATCATCATCATCATCATCATCATCATCATCATCATCATCATCATCATCATCATCATCATCATCATCATCATCATCATCATCATCATCATCATCATCATCATCATCATCATCATCATCATCATCATCATCATCATCATCATCATCATCATCATCATCATCATCATCATCATCATCATCATCATCATCATCATCATCATCATCATCATCATCATCATCATCATCATCATCATCATCATCATCATCATCATCATCATCATCATCATCATCATCATCATCATCATCATCATCATCATCATCATCATCATCATCATCATCATCATCATCATCATCATCATCATCATCATCATCATCATCATCATCATCATCATCATCATCATCATCATCATCATCATCATCATCATCATCATCATCATCATCATCATCATCATCATCATCATCATCATCATCATCATCATCATCATCATCATCATCATCATCATCATCATCATCATCATCATCATCATCATCATCATCATCATCATCATCATCATCATCATCATCATCATCATCATCATCATCATCATCATCATCATCATCATCATCATCATCATCATCATCATCATCATCATCATCATCATCATCATCATCATCATCATCATCATCATCATCATCATCATCATCATCATCATCATCATCATCATCATCATCATCATCATCATCATCATCATCATCATCATCATCATCATCATCATCATCATCATCATCATCATCATCATCATCATCATCATCATCATCATCATCATCATCATCATCATCATCATCATCATCATCATCATCATCATCATCATCATCATCATCATCATCATCATCATCATCATCATCATCATCATCATCATCATCATCATCATCATCATCATCATCATCATCATCATCATCATCATCATCATCATCATCATCATCATCATCATCATCATCATCATCATCATCATCATCATCATCATCATCATCATCATCATCATCATCATCATCATCATCATCATCATCATCATCATCATCATCATCATCATCATCATCATCATCATCATCATCATCATCATCATCATCATCATCATCATCATCATCATCATCATCATCATCATCATCATCATCATCATCATCATCATCATCATCATCATCATCATCATCATCATCATCATCATCATCATCATCATCATCATCATCATCATCATCATCATCATCATCATCATCATCATCATCATCATCATCATCATCATCATCATCATCATCATCATCATCATCATCATCATCATCATCATCATCATCATCATCATCATCATCATCATCATCATCATCATCATCATCATCATCATCATCATCATCATCATCATCATCATCATCATCATCATCATCATCATCATCATCATCATCATCATCATCATCATCATCATCATCATCATCATCATCATCATCATCATCATCATCATCATCATCATCATCATCATCATCATCATCATCATCATCATCATCATCATCATCATCATCATCATCATCATCATCATCATCATCATCATCATCATCATCATCATCATCATCATCATCATCATCATCATCATCATCATCATCATCATCATCATCATCATCATCATCATCATCATCATCATCATCATCATCATCATCATCATCATCATCATCATCATCATCATCATCATCATCATCATCATCATCATCATCATCATCATCATCATCATCATCATCATCATCATCATCATCATCATCATCATCATCATCATCATCATCATCATCATCATCATCATCATCATCATCATCATCATCATCATCATCATCATCATCATCATCATCATCATCATCATCATCATCATCATTGTTCATGTACCCTGCACAGGCGCTACAAGCATATTCATCACCAGAAAATATCGTTAGCATCAGCATCATCATCATCCTCATTAGCATCTGCATGCCTATATATTATAATTCTATACTGCATGCTGAATATTAATATTATCCTGGTAGGGACTTGGACTATGGGAGGGTGTAGGCCTACTAATGACGTGAGCAACATTTTCAACAGGAATGCGACGTTTGGTCATAAAAGACTGCACCGATCACATAAACACCGAAACTGTGATGTCGGCGCAGAGCTCTATGTGATGATGAAACACGAAAAATAAACTGAGGGTTATGGTTATGGTTATAATTTATTATGGCCACAATACTAAATTCTGCTTTCTGTAGTACATTGAGGCTTTCGAGTATAGATCTCAGGTAATCAAAATCTGACCACTTATCAAATTTTGAAATCAATTGCTTTTATATGTTTGATCTTGGTAAGATGTCCATGAATGTGCTCTGAACAAGTAAGCTGTATGTAACAGTTTCATCTGTTTACTTTCTTTAAATGAACCTGATCATCAGAGTCGGGGGGCGTCATCGGTGGACCACTGTAACAAACCGAACACTCTACCGAGCAGACCACCGTACGTGCAAACACAACATAGAGTGTGGTGCTGCGGTATCTACAAAACGAAGAGCTCGTATCTTGTTTCCTCTGCGCATCACTCGGCAGTCGGAACACATGCGCTTTGTCGATCATAGTGTTTAGAAATAGCAATCCTTTGTTTATTTACATTACCGAGTTTTCTCATTCAGCGAGAGAAACTGGAAATTGAGACGAGTCAGGCATCTTCAAAATTAACAGAGGCTGTCTATAGAGGTCGTCCTTAGCATTCACAAGGGACGTTCGAAAAAGGAAGAGGGAGCACTTAAATGTGGATGGGGATGAGGGACCAGCATTTCACAGGTTGCCCTATTGAACGTCAATCTCAGTCAGAAATCAGAGCTCGTACTGCGTTGATAGCAATGAGTCCTTTTCTCGTATATTCATGTAACATCAAAGGCTAGGGCAGACTCGTACTGAAATGGGGACCAGAGGGCGTCCTGGAAGAGGTTGCAGATGTTTAATGCAAATGAAAATACACTTGTGTGAAGGTCCTCCACGGACGAACCCTAAGAACACATATCCTTTAACGATCCCTGATGATTCTCTTTTCTCTCTAATCCTGACTTGCAACTTATTTTTAATCCTCACCACATTCTAGGAAATCTTCTCCCTCGTATTAGGACTTTGGAGCACCCACTGCGTCCGGTGTGGCTTCGTCATTTGATTATTGTATCAGTGCCTTAACGCCGTTGACTTTTCTTCCTGTCCGACCTTCAGGCATTTTATAAACGTGTAGGCCTATGCTAATGCTGTTTTGATCGTACTTGCAAATTTATTTCAAATGTCGTGCGTTTGCAAGCGTTTCATTGAGGGAAATACTTACTTACTTGCTTGTAATACTCAGCGAAATATCTAACACTAGATACTCATGACTGTATATCTCTCCTGGGTAGGCTATAGTAATGACTTGCAGCTTCTACCAAGGATGGCATCTTAATCCGATTTGGCTACATCAGTGAAACCCTGTACTTAGTCTTGTCAGTGGATTTCTCGAAATTCGAGACACTTGTTTTATTGAGCATAACCGTAACCCACGGTTACGATCTTAGTGAAGAAAGGTGATATACCATAGTTTTTTATTTACCATCAAATATGTCAGCTGATATAAAATTATATTTCTCTGTTATTGTCGCAAATTCCAAGAACTGATATTCTTAGCATCAGCATGTTTACTAAGATATGACCTAAATAGATGCTTGGATAGATTAATGATAATGGTTGTTAGTGCATCTGGAGTTCACAGAGCCGCAATGGAAGACTTTCTGTGAGAATAAGTTCGTAAATCAGACGATTAACACCGCGTTTCCGTTTTGACGACCAATAACAAATGGTGACACCTGGTAGCCAACCGATGAGCGACTGTGCTCCTCTCTCTCTCTCTCTCTCTCTCTCTCTCTCTCTCTCTCTCTCTCTCTCTCTCTCTCATCTGTCGTCATTTCTGGTCCTCATTCTGTGGTATTCATTTTTTCCATACGTAATAACTCTATTCTCTGAACCTGGTCGCATTGATAGGTAACGAGACTTCAAGACACGAGCGTTCCCTAAGTGTTGAATTCTAAGCACTCAACAAGTATTACATTCCAAGCACTCGGTTATTGTTATTCAGTGTCTTACCGCTAGTTTTTCTTAGTGAAATCCTGAACTCTATATCTCAGTTATTCTGCAGATTTAAGGTCGGCAAGTCAATTACTCTCATTTTCACACTCTCTATCTCTTTCTGTCTCGCCTCTTCGTTCTCTCCATCTCTCTCACTTTCTCTCTCTCTCATTCCTTCTCCCCCTCTCTCTCCCTCCCTCTCTCCCTCTCTCTCTCCGTCTCTCTGCCCCTCCATTTCGCAGACAGATGCATAACTTTGACCTCATTTCACCGATTTCCAAGCAACCAATTTTAACCAGGAGTGCTGCTCATCCTTTACCACTTCGATGATCTGCTGGAGGGAGACTCCAAACTTGACCTCAAGGGCAGCAGACTCGTCTTCGACTGGCCGGCCATACTGGTTGTGTCCACGCTCGTTGAGGATGTCGTTGATCAGCTTGTCCTCGTAGTAACCAGCCTCCAGACCTGCATCAGCAACAGGCAGGTCGGGATTAAAATATTGGCACTTTAAGTACGTGCATAAAGCCCCATGGCCAAACGGCCTAAGAAATTGTTCTTAAAAATTATCTCAAAATAGCAGCAACTTGGTCCTCGAAAATTGAATATGTAAGCCTAAACTTAAATCAATATTTTGTACTATTTAGATAGGCATAGGCCTACTATAATAGAGTCCGTTAATTAATCATTTAGCATTTTTGGTAAAATTTTCAACTTTGAAATAGTAGTGACTAGTGAGCAACGTAGACAATTTAGATATTGAGGCAAATATGAACTGAACGCGAATTAGGACAAGGGGGGAGTGAATAAATTCTGTCGGTTTGGAGCATAATCAATATGATTGGTAAATGACGACTAGTCATAGAAATCAAAGACTGAATTTATTGTATTGCAAGCTAATAGCAATTGAACCTCCAGTAGGTTGAACCGTTGAGAAGCGCTGCCAGTGCGCAAGGCCAAGCGAAAAGAAGAAGATTTTGAGAAAAGCGAAAGAGGATGAGAAGCAGACTGGTAGAGCGAACATAAAGAGTAAGCACAGTACACATAGCAAAGCAAGCCAGTGAAGTTCATCAAATATGAAGGTAATATAAGTGAAATTTAATGAACGCGAGGGCAAGAGCAACTGGGAAGGCAGGCTATCATTCCAGGTAGATGGACCCACAAGAACAAACGCCCGGTATTGGGCCAAGGCAGTCTTAGTCCAATAGGCACAAAAATATCAAGACGATCACCAGAGCGCAAGGAACGAGATGAGTTCCAGATAACGGCTTTCGAAAATAGTCAGAGAGTTATCTCGGAGCCCTGCATGCCTAGCCGGGCTTTGGAAACTAAAAAGAGGATCTTGCAGTGGATACGGACAGTGATAGGAAGCCAGTGTAGCCACCTATGTAACTGTGAAGTTGGCAATTAACTCAACAACTCAATTCAGTTCATATACGTGTGGTGTGGCACAGTGGCTGATCGGATAGAGCGGTCAGCCCGTAACACTCAGTGTACGCTGAGCGCGTCTCGTCCGGGGCGTCACTGTGTAGGGACCTTGAGCAAGTCCTTCGCGCACCGGTCCTCTGCAGTACAACTGCAATTGCGCCGTCGAGGCGTTTGCGCTTCTGAGCAAAAGATGTTGGATGAAGGGCGGTATCAAACGCTGGTAATAACAAATATGTAGAAACTTATTTCTTGACTCATTTATTTGCTTAGTCTGTAGCCCATGCAGGGGCGGCGATCCCGGGGATCGAGGGGGACAAGTCCCCCACCTACTACAGAGAGGGGACATTTTATACGTGTGTCTCCACACGTTTCTTACTCCTTTCATTGGATGTCCCCCACCTGTCAAGCGAGATCGCCGCCTCTGAAAACATGTACAAGAGGAACTATACTTGTGTGACGAATGGTCTCGAGATTTACTAAATGTATTATATAACGACCCAATATATTCACTGATCTAATATTCATATTGGCCGATCTTATGTTTAATAGCCTATAGAGTGCACGGAATATTATGTATATACCTGTACGCATATATATATATAATATTACGATTATACATTAAAAGTGTAGTTTAACCATAGCGAGCACCTGCTTGTTTTGCCTATACACGTTGTTGCCTAGTTACATTCAGTAGGATTATGCAGCTGACGTCGATATGCCATCCGTTTGTTTACCTAACGTCTGACGGACCAATCATGTTCCGGTGTAGGAGGAACACTTCGCTATAAATTAGCTCCCACAGTGTTTTTATCCTAGTCTGTTTTGACTCTGGAGTTAATTGACCCTTGGACAAAAACACTCCACCCTCCGGATAAACACTCCCGAGAGTGTTCTCGTTTCAGATAGGACCAAGTAACTGGTGAAGCTGATTCTTTCAGTGATAAACTGAAGCTGGAAGTTAATTCTTACTAGGACAACTTGAATCGGGAGTTGATTCTTTCTACGACTTTGCTGATGAACGTTCATTTGGAGTCTACACGTGCTTCCAACAGTTGACGTACAACCGATCGTTTTAATTAAACCTTTACAGCATTTCAATGGTGGAGTGTTTTTGTCCAGAGTTAATTAACTCCGGAGTCAAAATATCCTAGAATAAAAACACTGTGGTAGTCAATTTATACCAAAGTGTAGACCTACGTGTGTTTAGATTCCCACATTAGCCTGCCTCTTTCGAAATCGTTCGATTCAATGATATAATCTGGACCTCCGGTTTACAGTACTACATTAAATAGGCCTATTTTCTTTTGCCCCATTTAGTACCTATTGCAACTTACGATTCTGGTGTTTTCTTAAATGCTGGTTATTTCCTAATTTGCCTACTTATCATTCAAGCCTACTTACACACGGTATGATAATCTAGCACTATCATTTATCTCAGTTGCCTGCAGTTAACGCGCAACTTATAATATAACGCGTACCGGTGCATAGGTAGATTGTTACAAATAGTAACATGATTAAAGGAACAATATTATATTTCCACTCTAACTATTTGATTCCTGCTTCGATGAGTTCCGAGTAGAACTGTCAAACTTTACAGCTTTCAGTATGTATACCCGCGGATCCATTGACAGCTTTTGTGCTGAGTACCGTTATCTCATACAGTGCAACACATGAAGGAAAGAGTAACAGAGGAATGCTTGGCAGACACACTTGTACGCTGCAGAGACAAGCAAGACATGATACTTCGAAGCAAAGCTAATATGTTGTTTCAGCTTGGCCCTGGTTGGTTTCGTCTCCGAGAAGGAGTTGAAAGAACATGTTATATGGGTTTAAATTTATTGATTGTTTGATGAGAGACAGGATCATAAAGACACTGCGGACATCGTTAGTATGACATCAAATCCGAACTAAAGACGAGGAAAGCAGCGGATCTGAAAAATTCCAGATTTACTGACGATCGAAGTTTTGCACACATCCACGCCAAATAATCAAAAATTGATGATGATGATAATAATGATGATGATGATGATGATGATGATAATGACGATGATGATGGTCGTAATGGTGGTGGTGGTTGCGGTGGCTGTGGTGGTGATGATGATGAAGAGGATTATGATGATTATGTTGGCGGCGTCTACACAGAGATGTGTCAGTGGCAACGATGCCGACAACGGTGGTGGTGATGATGATGATGGTCATCACGTCAATGAGTAAGATGGTCATGAATAATAGCAATAAGTTAGTTAATATATAACATTCTGTATGCTTACTTTCTCTGCCATGCTGGTGATTTCTATTAACTCGTGTCATAAATCACTTTTTACCTCTATTATTAGATGTATTTATAATCTACGGACGGAGATCTCTTTCGTCTCCGTGACATTGTACCTACGTGTACATGTACCATCCGACCCCTCTGTATGTATGTGTCTTTCTCTCTGCCTGTCGTTTCCTTATCTTGCAGTGTCTCTGCCATTTTCATCGTATCACTCTGTGGTTTGCAAAACTCGATAATGATGTTCTCTCACTCAGTCATTCGGACTGTCTGTTTGTCTGTCTGTCTTTCTCTTTCTCTCCCTCTCTCTCTTTCTCTCTGCTTTTCTATCATAATTACACATCCACTTTTTGTACCTTTGTTTCTCCGTCTGTTTCCGTCTTTTCCTCTGTTTCTATCCGACACAAGATATAGTTGATGGCCCTGCAACTAAATATTCTCCAATATTTATGCAAGGCTTCTGTGTCGTCGATATACAAAGCCAAATGTAACCGTGTTATTACAAGACAAGCGGTAAGGTAAGCAGCAACCAACGCATGGATGGAAGGATGGACGAATGGAATGGATGGAGACCGAAAGGTTTGAAGGTAGGCATTAAGGCACAGGATGGAAAATAGAAACAGAGGGTAAGCAGTAATACAGACACTGACAGTATGTATAGACATGGATAAAATAGAGCACAGAAAGGAAGGCAGGAAGAAGATAAGGCACAGGTCCGTGTACGACGAAGTACATTCATATTCAAAGAGCTAGACTTTGCCAGCCAGTCTGTGGAAGCAAATATGAAGATGTTTATATATACTGAGCACTGTTAACAGGTTGATAATTCGTCCTTTATGTCGACTGCATTAATTTGTCCTGGCTGCTGGAGTGATCGGTCGTTCCGCTGTGGAAGATAAGGATTAATAGCTTTATACTATTTTTTCGATAGTTGCATTTATGACAACAATCTTATGAAACAGAAAACCTGAAAAATAATTCATTAATCTAGGGAAAGTAATATATACATGTATCTCTAGATAGATAAATTTCGATTCCTATTTAAATATTTTGATCATATTATACTAGACTATCTCAGAACTAATCTATACTTGATTGGATTGAACTACAATAACATACCGCTCTCATAGGCTATAGATTAGATTAGAGACACTAGGCTAGACTAGGCTAGACCAGACCAAAACTGATTAATTTTGATGAAGACTACTCTGCTTGTTGGCACTTGGCAGGTCCATGGCCTTCAAGCCACCCGAGGATGATACGATCAAGTGAGTTGGTTTCCCGTTGCATGCCTCACTACAATATCATTAGGGTTGAGCAAATCGCTATGCCAGAGTTGTCCATGGGTCCAATTTTCCTGGCCCAAGACAAGCTGAGTAAGAAACTTTCCTTGGGCGGGTGGTGACCTGAGGCAGGACACGAACCCTCGACTGCGTGTCCCAGGTGTTCCCCGAGTCAATGGTGAAGGTTTCGAGTCAATAGCTCTAAAACTGTGCAAATTTATAGCCGGACAGACCCACAGAATCTCTTCTTTATATATGTAGAGATATTTATATTAATTGTATTCACTGACTATTCATGTATATCTCAGAAAGGTAGCAAGGTAGCAAGTTGCTCGATTGACTTCTGTGTCAAGGAATCGACCACTTGAATAGTTCCCGATTATTTGTTTCAGAAAACCATCGCGCGTATCCAGTTCCATCGGCTATGCGTTGACCTTGGGGTGTTTTGTGCTGCTATTCCTCATTCAGGTGCTTTGAGCATATCTTGCCAATGAACGCATGCACAGAATCATTGAGTTGAAAATTAAGCTCTGTCTAAAATTGGTGGATCGAAATGGGTCTGGGTTTGGGATCCAACTCAATCCGACCCACCAGGATGTCGACCAGACCCCCTTAATCTACAGATATTCGTGACCCGACCCGACCGAACCGGCCTGACCGAATTAGCCGCCCAACCCGACCCGTGGACAACTCTGCTCTACGCAATGTCTTGGGGAAAGTCCAACTTGAAACTCTCCGGTTACAGGGCACAGACCAAACCGTTGCACCAACGCGAACCATGTACAGTACACCACCGCGTCACTGTACGCAGACCATCAGTTAACACTCGGGAAGAATGCGTTCGATTTGTGCGTCACTTACCTTTTACTAAGAGACTGATGATGGTGAGTAAGTATGACAGTCGTCTTTGTGTCAGTGACATCAATATACTCCATGGCTTCATTGTGGCTAGTGTTTCGAGTGTAAGTTACACGTAATTGGTACAATCCTCCTCACTCTGCTTGTCACAGTCTTTATCTTTCGTTTCCTCCTCCTCTCTCTTTCTGTTTTATTTCATTTCCACCTCTGCTCCTCGTAAGCTTCCTTCTCTCTCTCTCTCTCTCTCCTCTCTCTCTCTCTCTCTCCTTCTTCTCGCTACTTCTCTTTACAGTTTACCCCTCCTCCCCTTACTTAATCTTTTCTTAATCGTTATTCTCTTTTCCCTATGTATCTTATTTCTCTCATATCTTCACCCTTCCTCTCTCCTCCTTTGGCTCCTCAAACTTCCTCTTATATGCCGTATTCTTTTCTCACTTGTCCCTCTCTTCCTATATGTAAACTTCTTTATCGTTATCCTCCTTTGACTCTTCCTCTTTTTCGTTCCGTAGTCCTCGCCGTCTCTGTCTCCTTCAACTCATCCCAACCCTTCGATGTTTCGATTCTCCTCCTCAACGATTAAGACATACGTTGAGAAAATTTCAGTTAGCCTCCGCCGGGCTAATCGTCGACCAGATGCTTAGTTCGAGGATGCGCTACTGCTGCTGATCTTGCTTCAGTCGCATTCCTCAGTCGACTCTCTTGACTTCCTGCCCCATAATAGCCACCGTTCTCGGCCCAATATGCTTAGACATATAGCATGATAAACGCAGAAGTAGAGTGAAAGAAAGTAGATATAGAAAGAGAGAGACTAAAAAAGAGAGACAGCGACAGGGACGCAGAGAGGCAGAGTAATTACATAGGCCTAAGTGTCCACAAGAGATGGACAGACACGCGTACATAATATTACGCAGGTAAGAAGAGATAGACAGACATATATTGGCGGGATAGGGTGAGAAGAACTATATGAAACAGAATCAGATACAGACAGACAAACACACACCTACACAAACACACAGATACAGACAGACAAACACACACACACAGTGAGAGAAACTGAAAGAAATTTAATCATGGTGGTACGGGATAGGAAAGCGGTATAGACAGAAGAGAGCAGTCGCTAGAATGGAAAGAGAACAAACCGAAGCAGACAAGAGAGAGAGAGAGAAACAGATAGACAGACAGACAGAGAGAGACAAAGAAAGAGACTAAGAGAGAGACAGAGAAAGACAGAGAGAAGTTTTGAGCAGAATGAGAATAGACAGAAAAGAGAGAGATAAAAGAGTTATGATAGAGAGGTCGAAAGTTGAAAGGAGAAAGTTTACACAATACAAGATGACGAAGATATGCACAGATATGGGAACGAAAAAAGGAATAAGAAGAAATTAGACAGAAGTGAGATTATAGAGACAGGAGATGAGATGAATAGAGGAGTAACTAGGAATGCATTGAAGTAGGGAGAGGGAAATAGCGAAAGAAACGGAAAGGAAACAAAAGGATGAAAGAGAATTGGCGGTGGAGGGTATTCAGCGGTAATTGAAGGAGAGATGAATGGAAAAGAGGAGTTATAGCAGCAGAAGAAGGTAAATAGCTGACAGGTCTGAGAAAAAGAGGAATGAGACCCACACAGGCAGACAAATAAGTTGATGCAGACATTCAGAGGGGCAAACAGTTAAACAGTTCATCCCACGACGACCAAGGCCTGTTCTCTATTCTTATTCGACTTACCTATAACACCGACAACAGGTAGGCTAAATGGTTTATATACGTAGAATATATATATATAATATATATATAATATATATATATATATATAGCCGGTAGATAGCTATCATAAAGCAGCATCAGCTGCAGCCTCATGGGTGTTTATTTTGACAAAATGGGCACGAGCTGTGTAGGCCTATACTGTCAGATGGCGGATGGATAGTCGTTCGTAAACAGGGCTGCATCCACCACAACCGAGAGACCAGGACCAGGGTCAGGGCCAGCAGGGCTTGAACAAGAACGGAGACCAGCGCTAAGCTGGGATTGGAGCAAAAGCGAATCGAGAATGATTTACAATCAAACTCAATATAGATGTCCGATGATTCACAGCGCTTAAGAACGAACGCTTGTTTATTAGTCCGTCCTATTTGTTAAACAACAACATTATTGTGTACTAATCATCTCACGTTTTGCGATTAGGCTTACATGTAAACGATTTTAGGCAAATGGTTGTCATTGAACGAGTGCAGGCAAAAGATTACATCTGCACGTTACATGTAACTTATTCAATGATTCAGAAATACGTGTACATGTACAAATACGCAGGTAAACAGTCGCATTTGAACGCTTGAAGTTAAACTGTTGCGAATGATTACAGGCATACGACAAAAGGTGAAAGAGTACTAACAGGAAATGCGTGTGTAGCCATAGCATGATCGACGATGTGGAAGTACTGGTCAAAAATATAGTGCAAACAGTCTCAGTTGAAAACCGGGGCCATAGGACTACAGTGGTCCGATTATGCATCAACCAGTGCTCTGGAGGTGATCCTATAGATAGGCCCTATGAAGAAATAAAATTTGCAATAATTAAATTAATGTTGAACAAAACAGAATAATGCATGGGGTAGTGTAGCTGGGAACCGGAAGTCAATAATTAGAGTTAATAATCGAAAGAAAAAGACTAAAGCCCTTCACTTAACCTCACCATGTCTTACCCATCGCCCACATTTCCATGTTCTCACAGACTACACCTATTGTGGCTATTGTACAAACTAATCAGAGAGCGGCATTTTTTCTCCGAACACCACTGTCCTCAAGTAACAGAAGTACAACATCAGCCAAAATAAGGAAGGGTATACATGTATACATTACTATCCTCGGTCATCTTTTATAGTTTGAAGTAGGCCTAAACGGCTAACGTTCAAGTGAATCATATCCGTACATGTTATCAATTTCGGTACCTATTAACCTTATATAATTAATAATTTAATCGCTTTTAAAGCGTGCGTATCTACTGGATGCACCACTGGCCAGGCCTGCAGGGATGTGGTCTCGACAACCGCGGTCTTGGTCTTGAGACGGTCTGGAGACCGGAAAACTGCGGTCTTGGTCTTGGTCTCGGACAATCGGTCTTGGTCTCGAATGCGTCGGTCT
The DNA here is from genome assembly GCA_959347315.1 of Bimastos eiseni. Taxonomy (NCBI): domain Eukaryota; kingdom Metazoa; phylum Annelida; class Clitellata; order Crassiclitellata; family Lumbricidae; genus Bimastos; species Bimastos eiseni. Next base: position 25,085,932 of record OY365811.1, read on the forward strand.
TGGTCTTAAAGGAACGGTCTTGGGATTGGTCTCAGACTCGCCGTCTAAGGTTAGCGTTCTTGGTCATTTGCCGTATCAGAACAATTTCTTTGATATTTGTCGGTTATTTTCGATTAGAGCTAGACACCGATGTTTAGGCCCTATGCGATTGTTATCGATTTATAACGTGCTGACCATCTATATGCACATGTTAATGCGGACAAAAAAATGCATTTGCAACGGAACCAGCCGTTTAAAAATTGCTTTCACAAATTTGAGCAATCTAATAATTATGTGGTCGGCCATACGCGCCGACTACAAAGGGGCAGCAGGGCCATTCGCCCCAGTACTCGTCAAGGTCCTGGGGCGAGGGCAATTGTTTCGCTCCAGTACTTTTTTACTTTTTGGAACATTCGAATTTTCCAGTTACAAAATTATAGAATACCCGGGAGAGACGTGGAAGAATTCCACGCCACAATCGGTACTCACTCGGGCCATATTTTGAAACCTAACACATAGGAGTTAATGCAGTTGGAGGAAGGGAGTGAGGGAAAACCGAGACAGGAACGGTTCTGTTGAAATGATGCGAAACGTTGGATGTGGCACGCAGGGCCATACCAAGCTGTAATTGCGCCCTGTAACTAGCATTAGGACCTAATCTGGCGCTCTCACATTTTTCAAGAAAGTGAATTTATGGAATGATTAAAGTCCATCCTGAAATTTGCGCCCTTCTATATTTGTGCCCTGTGCCACGGCACCGCTGGAACCGCCCTCGGTACAGCCCTGCGTAGTGGGCCACTTAAAATCCACCCACGGACCGCGTGTGGACAAATCTGACCTAGAGACTAATCCTTGATCGATGCTCTATTTGAGCACTGCCTTACGGTGTAACGCTACCTTTCAAGCTTCTGCTTTGCAATAACCTGTGTTTTGGCTGATCAGAGCTTTTCAATTAACTTTAAGCTCTTTTTTGGCTCTTACCTTTGAGCACTGTAGTAAACAACTACAACTACATTACTACAACTACACTCCAAAGATTCCCCAGAGGGAATTTACGAACCAGCACGCCCAGAACGTATTACAGCCTATGCTGTTTTATATTTGTTTATAATCGTCTCCCAGTGGGACCGCTGGGAGAATGAGAACTCGGAGGATACCGTAGCTTCTCCCCATCATCTCAACCCCAACAACGTACTAAAGCCATGGATAGCGGATCAGTGATTATCTGACCACCAGCCTAGGCCGAGAGCCAGTAACCTCGGCGTCACGCAATCGTGGTTAATGTACGTATCAGGTATTAAGCTGACAAGTAAACGCTTTGATCTCAGCCAATGGGCCGAAAAGCGATAACGATGGATCCAGGGTTTAACGACAGCTTATGACAATAGAGGCCGTTGCCGTCGACAGAAATTTGCTGGGCATATTACAGCACTTACATAACACACAAATACAGCACTTGCAATAACAATTTGCTCTCGAGTAATTCAACGAGGCTAATCTAATTGCGGTGAATAATTTTTAAAATTCAGTCATATACGGAAGATTTACTACAAAATACGAAACCAGTTAAATTAATACAATTAATAATGAAGATAAATATCATTTTAAATGCACATTAGCGCAGATCGACTCGATTTCCTTTTACACTAATGTAATCAATTGTAACACAACCGCCACCTATCGACGCTGTGGTTAGACAGACGACGATGACGTCCAGATTCACGTTTAATCAATTACAAAATAATAATTTCGTTCATTCTTCAAACTAACAACAACGCAGTATAATTACAGAGACAGTACGAACGAATGATGCTGGTAGCCACGAAGGGCGGCCGATACGCTATGCGTGTAAATTTAATTTAACCAACACCGCCGGTACGGGTTTCGAACCAGGTTCCTCAGCTCCACACCCCAGTGTGTCATCCATTACTCTACGGTAAACGTCATTATAATTTGTTTTAGCTATTATTAGCTCAGGCTTCTTAAAACGCTAGGCCACTTTACCACGGAACTAACAGCAAATGTACCAACAGTATTGTTGCTTAAACGATATATATTACAATATACCATAAATGACCTGATTCATTCTATTACCCGCATCCAATGCCGTGTTAAAGTGGCCAGGAGACGGCCGACGAGTTGGCGTTTCAAAAAGCGTGATTGTTTGAGACAGACAGACAGACAGACAGACAGACAGACAGACAGACAGACAGACAGACAGACAGACAGACAGACAGACAGACAGACAGACAGACAGACAGACAGACAGACAGACAGACAGACAGACAGACAGACAGACAGACAGACAGACAGACAGACAGACAGACAGACAGACAGACAGACAGACAGACAGACAGACAGACAGACAGACAGACAGACAGACAGACAGACAGACAGACAGACAGACAGACAGACAGACAGACAGACAGACAGACAGACAGACAGACAGACAGACAGACAGACAGACAGACAGACAGACAGACAGACAGACAGACAGACAGACAGACAGACAGACAGACAGACAGACAGACAGACAGACAGACAGACAGACAGACAGACAGACAGACAGACAGACAGACAGACAGACAGACAGACAGACAGACAGACAGACAGACAGACAGACAGACAGACAGACAGACAGACAGACAGACAGACGTTGATGGAATGAGATTGAGTGAAGGGAGAGAAGGAAGGATGGGGAAGGGAGAGAGGGAGAGACAGATCTCGAGACAGAAAGAGTTATGATTTCACTGAGTGTGAAAATAGGTTCACAATTAGGCCCAGCGTCTGAAGTTTATCAGTGGCCTTAACTTTAGTTCTTTTGGTAATTGTAATGGTAATTGTGAACTTACATAGCATAACGCAGTAGGGTCTCAAGTGGTTCAAGAGACGTTTAGTCTGTGTTACAATCATTACAAGTTAGCCTGGAACACTTAACAGTCCACTTTCTCTGGCTTCACCTCAGAAGCTGCGAGAGTGTCCAATAAGAGTAGGCCTATAGGCCTACTGTCGTCCAAAACTCCAAATCATTCCATAAGGCTGGAACTCTTGCACTGATGAATGTATGCCCTGTTGGTCTGATAAAATTATTCATTTCGGCTTCTTAATTAAAATTTATGCCCTCGTCCTCGAGTTGCCTAGGGTTAAGATCATGCCTTTAAATTACTGCAGGGAATAATTAGATTTGAGTGAGGCTAACTTGTCAACAACAGCATTAATTGTTTGGCATACTAAAAACTTGTATTAATCCCAGAAGGACAGCGCATATGCAACTTACAATATCACGAAGTGTAGTTCCATGCATTGTCTAGGAAGTAGGAGAGAACCAATAATAGACACAAGCCTTGCTTAATTAGGGTCGCCTATTATCTAAATTCCATTGTCACTAATTTGTCCGCTGAAAATAAAAGAAGCTAACCATCTTACTTACTAACTAATAACATTTGCATTTTCAAAACAGCTTACATGTTAGTAACTCATTGAGGCACTACTATGATTAATAAGCGTGATTGGTCTTTCAACAGCAGGTCTTTCAGAAAGACCAGTCCTTCAAGTAGCCAACGCTCCACATCGTCTTAATTAACTAAGAAGAATGTGGGTGCATTTCGAATACTACGTGGCACTGCATTAAATGCATTCCATTTTTTAAAGTATGTTACTGAACCAGTATAGTTCGAAGGCTTGATGTATGTAATTCTGAAATAAAAAGTTGAAATAAGATTGTAACTACAGTCTGCCATACTGGCAATTTAGCATGCTGTGTGGGTATCTGTAAATGATAATGGCATCAGATTTTGTAGTGAACGTTAGTAATTTGTATTCCGTTTTAATATGAATTGTTTATAAAAAGAGTTTCGGTCTTGGTCTCGGACCCTCGATCTCGGACCCTCGGTCTCGGACCACCCGGTCTTGGTCTTGGTCTCGAACCACGTACCCGGTCTTGCTCTTGGATTTCTCGGTCTTGGTCTCGGTCTCGAGGTCTCGATCGTGACCAACACTGCCACTGGCTGACATTCAAGTGAATTATATATATTAGTTATCATTTTTTGTACCTTAATAATAATGAAACCTTAATTTATAATTTAATAACTTTTAGAGCGTGCGTGTCTAGGCCTACTGTCTATGGATACGCCACTGTAGGCCTGTAATTTGATAATGCCCTCCTTACAGATTAAACTTAAGTCTCACCCTTTAAGAACTCTTACCCAGACTCACTTGATCGTCCACCTCTCAAGCCTCAACCACTGTACTGTCTATGGATACGCCACTGTAGGCCTATAAATAGGCCTATATAGTCAAATGATTAGATTTCATTTGAAGACTTCTAGTCTCCGTCTTTTTCGACTCGGGTAGGCTATACGTACTGTACTTAACAGGCTTTAACAACGATCTGGAACTATCTACGATAGGAAATCGCGACCATTCTAATGAATGTCTGATGAATGTTTTCAGATACATGTAGTCTTATTAGCATACGCCTTTGGTTAAAGACCCCGCTCTAGTGTTCATTACCGTTTTTCATCCCGGGGGTGCTCGAACAACGACCACCGATCAACACCCGTATGGTTGCGCCTCTGTTTGAAATTAGCAGGGTCGAGGTCACAAACAGTGGGCATAGGGCCCATAGAATTAATATTTGCATTTACTATAGGCCTACATGTATATAGGGCCTACATAGAAGTAGGCTAATTAAGTTACTGGAGACGAACAGAATCACACAGAAAACCTTATTTAGTCCACACAGTTTTCAGAATATACCAAGCATGGCTGGGTAACTCTGTGGCCCCCACAGAGTTACCGATCACGTCCCAGTTGAAAGATCTATCATATAAGGTAGCCTCAAACTCACAGCCCACGTACACTATCTCACAGCAACTTGTCCTCCTAATTTTAGGCTTTCAGAAAGCTCAAATCACATAAATATATGCGTGAACTTTCTCCACTAACTCCTACCGCCACCCCAAGAGTTGGCCAAGATCACTCTTAAGTAACCATCAGATCCTTATTATATATTTGCTTGCTTATTTTACAACTCTGGCTATATTTAATATTCATTTTATTACTCATGTTAGCATTTCTACGTGTTTGTCACTTGTCATATTGTTTTCTCAATTAAACGAGTAGGTCCTTATACCAAAATACTATGAAAAAAACACGGAGCACAGATTATTTTATTTAGCCCATCCCGCAAGTTATATTTTGTCTCTAGTAATGCTGACCTGACCTTCAGCTTCCGGTGTTCGACCGTGGTGTTGATTTCACGTTATCACGTACACGGCGAGCGGCGAATAGTCTTTGAAAACTGATCGGAAATGGAATTGCAGATTTGGGAAGGCGATTGGGGTTTACCTTCTGTGGACAGCAACTGCTTGGCTGTTTTGGTAATTATCATGTTAGCGCCACTGCACAGATTGATTTATTTTAACGCATAATTGTCGCGCTCAGCCGGCTGCAGGCGAAATGAAGAGCAATCATAATAGCTATCCCCAAACTTCTAAAGCGCCCCTTTAGAGCCAAGCGCAGGTCACCAGCTTATTCACGAGCGCTTCGTAATCAGAGGGGTTGTCCAAAGGGCAGTCCGTGGGAGGCCACAGTCCGGCATCCAAAGAGTCCAATGAAGCAGAATACCTGTTTAGGCGGGTGTTGTTTTGGTTGAGGCTTGAGAGGTGGACGATCAAGTGAGTCTGGGTAAGAGTTCTTAAAGGGTGAGACTTAAGTTTAACCTGTAAGGAGGGCATTATCAAATTACAGTTGTATTGTGTATTGCATTGTATAAGTTAAGAATGGAAGGCCCGAGACAGATGATGTTGGATGACAGGCAGTGATGGTGGAGGAACCGAAAGAGTACGGAATACTGAGTACGGTGGTACAGGAGGCAGATTGTTACAGAGATGTGGTGCAGCTTAGATATATACATGGTTGGGGAACTTGAGATGATTGGTGAGAGTTCACAAAGATATTGGGGGGGGGGGAGTATTGAATGGGGTTGCAGGTTAGCGATAGGACTTTGAAATGGATGTGCTCTGGGATTTTTAGATAATGGAGTGATTTTAGGTTTGGAGCAATGTGATGATGCTAGAGTATTCTGGTAACAGCTCTGGATTTTGGATAAGTTGTAGATGCCTGAGTTGTGTGGCTTTGAGGTTGAGGAAAAGGGAATTGCAGTAATCGAGTTTTGAGTGGACAATGAAGGCAGCAACAGTTTTGAAGTCGAGCATGGGCCAGTTGTGGCAGTGATCACAAATGTGCATGAAGCATCCGGAGTGCGAGAGGTTGGATATGTGGTTAGAGAACAAGTGCTGAGTATCAAAGGTAAAGAAAAGGAATTATGAGTTAGTGGATAAGCGCAACACCAACAGGAGAGTGTTCCAAAGCGAGGGGCCAACTACTGAGAAGGCATGATTTTGTTTAGTAGTTGTGCAGGCAAATGGGACAATGAGTAGGTGTTGCTCGATAAAGCGAAGAGAGCAGCGACCTGGTGCACTCAATGTAGAGTAGCAGAGGTAATAAAGATAGGAGTGAGACCCAGCAAGGACCGCCAGACCAAAGCAATGATAGGGTACGAGATCTAAATATATTTATGTATGTGTGTGCCTTGCCAAGTCAGGATTTGTTATATGTGGACGGTGAAGCCTTGCTGTGTCTAAATAATCTTTTGTTTTTGCTACAGGCTTATTGCAAGTTTGCAAACATAGCTGTAGAGATCAAAAAGTTAGGTAACCCATGGAAATCTCCCTCAGGTGAGAAGTCGTTGCATTTAACAGTTGAATATAAAGTTTTGTAACTTTTGCGTGAAGAAGACTCTCATAAGCTATTTCAAGTTGTTAAGCCTTTCCCATACAGCATAATATCCATCCCCTCCTGATGTGGACAATCAATGCAGATCATCTCAGGTTGTTTGAATTATGATCCTACTTTGGAATCCTCCAACACTACAGAGCTGCATAGTTTAAAGCATATTGAAGTTGATTTATCAGAGACAGTAGGAGGCCCGTATATATTTCATTGCCTTAATATGCGTTAGTGTATGTGAATGCATGCATCAGGGTAGCAGCAGCTTTGACAGACTGTCACAGAGTTCCCTCCTTGTTCGAATTATCAAAGATGGGCTCCTCTTGACTATCACTCAAGTCGATGTTCATATAAGAAACTTTAATAAAAAAGGAAATTAATATGTACATCGAAGATATAATAGATTATCAAATGTTGACGAAAACAGCAGCGACATGTCCCATGTCTCTACTCGACACTGACCCGAGGATCCTTACTGTTCTGTCCCACAGATATTTATACTATGCCTAAGATCCTCTATTCACTTAAGGTGGCCTTTGATGCTGGACATCAAAGGGATCTGTAAGGGGGTTGATTGCCTCGACGTCGCGTAGGGTATATTCAGTCTTACGACGGCGTACATTCATAACGGTTCTGTTGATCGGAACGTTGGCGCCCGGGAACTGATTTGGAACTGGTTTGGTCCGGCCCAGTGCTCCTTCTGTCATTTCTCGTCTGCGTACATACAGGTGACTGCCTGCGGCTGTTTATTTGACCCAGGTCGCCGTTAGGGTCCTCGATAGGGGCCGTCTGTGTCATCGTGGTCATCCGATGTTCATCTGTTGCCTCCCATCGCGACTCAGATGGCGAGCCGTGGATGGGGCATATCTGACACAGATGATTAAAACTGACACCCTCTTCACATGAAGGTGAATTCAGGTGTAATACTGAAGTAGCAAAGGAAGCATTTTGAAAGTGAAGTTGCAGGTTATAAGTCTGTCTTTTTGAGGTGCCAATAGATACCAAACCAGCTGACCAAAAGATGCCACGACCATTGCGTAGTATCGGATTCGCGAATCATGGTAGAAAGAGAGAGAGAATGAGAAAGAGAGAGTGCTTTAACCTTGAACTAAAGTCCGAGATAGAGCTGGGCACGATTGGACGGATGACTTCCATGAATGTGCCTCGGTTGTAAATTTCTCAGATAAGGAGACTGTACTGCAGCTCTACCATATGTCACAGTATTGTCAGCATACTGGTGAGCAACAATTCCCAGACAGGAGAGAACATGGCTTAGGTTGCAGTGCAAAGGATATGAGAGGAAAGTTGCTTGAATTATTCATAAGTGAAAAACATTAGTGTGCTTACTTATTTATTTTTTAGGGGAATTTCCCGTTCTCAGTCACACTGGTGGAGTTGAAACTAAAGTTCGAGATATTTTCAACTTCCTGCAGGTCCAGGTATGATCGTTAGATCTCTAAATAATAAGAAATAACTAGTTTTTTAATGATTTTTAAATGTAGTAATTCAGTATCAATTATTTGTACTTAAATGTTGGCCTGTCTAATGACGATTGTTTTAGTTATGCCTGTAATGTATCACCCAGCTATCTATGCTGTGCATTTGAAATGGTTAGTGGCATCAGGCATACAATTACATACATGGATACATATACACTTGGATATGCACATAGATACCTTGGCATCTGCACCTGGATGTGCACATAGATAGATACATGTACAATGCACATACATGAATATTTAATGGGAGTGGGCAAGTCCTAAAGATTGATTCTATCTTCAGAATGTGTTTTCATGTGAGTCAATCATGAAGTAGTTGGCTGGAAGAAGAGGTGTGGAATTTAAATGATAATTCCATGTTATTGGTCAAACACGATGATAGCTGCTCAAATGCTTGTTTAGGACAGCAATATAAAAGTGTTCCTGCTGATGTTGTAGAGTATCGGCAGTGATCATGACCTGACTGCGAGACAGAAAGCTGATAACGTTGCCTTTGCTTCTCTACTGGAGGAGAAACTTCAACCTGCACTTGTGAGTAATAGGACATTACAAGTCTACCTCAGAATTACTTACTTTGTACAGGTTGTTGGTACAATCCACTTGATGTATTACTTTTGATTTCATTGCAGTTACTTCACGCAAGGTGAGTATCTCTGAATTTGTGTGAGACTGGTATGAGAAGTGCGTTTCCAGGGTCATACTTTAGATCTGTGTGACAGATTTGATCCTACATCGGAAAATGGCTTAACATAATACTGAACAGTCCACCGTGCCTCTTTTTAAGTTTTGCAATGTCATTAAAATCTAAGGTTCAGACTTCTCTTTTGCATCATACTTACCTACCATAGCAAAACTCTTGTTTCCTTGCATTGTTTTGTTTCCTGTTTTAGATACATCTATGGTGGGTCGACACCAAGTGCTACGTCGAATTTACGCGGCCGTGGTATTCAAGCAAGCTTCCGATTCCACTGAGCTGGTACTTGCCGCTGCGCAAGCGAAATGAAGCAGTTGCCCAGATGGAGGCAATGCAGGGCCGAGAATACCTCACGGAAGCTGAACATGAGGTGAAGGTACGTCCAGGTGTCATATTGATTTGCTTACTTATTTATTTCAAGTGACTTATGTTGTCAATGAAAATGCCGACCTTCAGCTTCTGGTATTCAACTGTGGTTTTAATTTAAACTATAGGCCCATCTTTTCGAGAACAAGCACTAGAATGTTCTCAATTAAATATGCTGGCCCGAAAGCATGGAACATACATAATTCCGGATGAATTGCACTCGTTAAATAATCTTCATTTATTTAAAATAAAATTGCGAAATTATTTGATTGATCAATAATTGTCTTAATGTGCGTGTATATCGTTTTCATCATGATTGTATATAATAGCTAACTAGTTAGTTTCGTACTAAATGCTAATGTATTTTTATACCGAAACGGCTGCAACTATCAATCTATTGTAAGGGTGACCCGGATTACAGGACTTTTTGTCCTTTAAGGGTTTCTGTTTGTCCCTATTGAGTGCCAGCTAATTGTCAACATTTTGTACTTGTATTTGTTATTTGGAGACATTAAAAATACTTGGTCATGGTTATGGTTATAATTTCATGTTTTAATCAGTTTATCAATTCAAAGTTTACTTAATATAGTGCCTCTGATAGTTTTGCCTTCTGTGTATCACAACTGTCTCACTATTTTGGTAATTATCAGCTTCCACAGTGCAATATTACAGATGGCTGGTATTTATATTTATTTTTGCAGTTGATGAAAGACGCTAAAGAATGTTTGAACTTTTTGTCTGCTAAACTTGGAGATAAACAGTTTTTTCACGGTGACAAGTATGCAAATTATCTTCAGTTTTGTCTTCAAGTTTCAATAAGTTTCAATATTGATTGAGAGAAATAAAAAAAATTTCAATGATATAGCTGCATTCACACAGTTTTCAATTGCTGTCCATATCTGAATTTCGAATTTAATATGGTTTAAATTTTTCTGTGTGGTCAGCATAAACTTTGAAGACCACATCATTTGTGTGATAGTGAAGTGTGATTTTCATATTTTCTTAATTTTTTTATCACAGTTAAGTAATTGATGAAGTGCTGTGTCTGTGTAGGGCGACACTGCTTGATGCTCAGGCCTTCGGTTATCTTGCTCTGCTGCTCAATGCTCCATTGCTGAATGTTGGACTCCAGAACCATCTGAAGGCATGTCATAATCTAGTACGGTTCTGCCAAAGGATACTTAACGCCCATTTTCCTCTGTCACCAGAAGGTATGCAAATCACAATGTCTTAATGCTTGATACCTTCCATTTCTTTTATGAATCTCCAAAGTTTCATCTATTGTAATCATAACCATAACCAAGTGTTTTTATTGGTCTGTAAAGTAAATGAACATAGTAATTGCATCACAAACAAGAAAACAAAGCGTATTACAGTAAAACATAATAGCTTAACAAAATTATGTAATATACGGATCAATAAGGAAAAAGAAAGAGAACCCTATAGGACCCAAGGGATCCTGCTAGCCGGGCCTACCTTTACACAGCAAAGTTTAAATAACAGCAGGTCAACAAAATATAGGAGTTTTTTAATATCTTAACTAGTTAACTAAGTTGCTGCATGCACATAAACCCATAAATAACATTAATAGCTAATTAGTGTTAATGATTAAGGTGACTAAATTTGCCTAGTTAAAGTAGCAAATAGATGTTCTTTAAGTATTTTCTTAAACATGCTAAAATTGTGGGATTGTCTTATTTCAATAGGTGTCTTATTCCATTCACGGAAACCCACATATCTAATGGAAAATAGACGAGTATTCGTTCTACAAAAAATTGGTCTATAATTACATGATGAACGAACATTGTAAGGATTAGCAGACGAGATTTGAGTAAATTGATTAGAGAAAATTGGCGGTAATAAATTATTAACGAATTTATACATTAATTCGTTAGATTGGAACAATTTAATTTGGTGAAGACTAGTAAAAAAGTCGTTGGAGGACCAATGGCGAATCATACAGGGACCAAAGACGACTCGGGTGGCTCTTTTTTGGAGCATAGTTAGGAGAATTAGCCTTGATGTGTAATTAGAAGCCCATATTAAATTACAGTAAGAGAGGTAGGGATGAATCATGGTATAGTATAAGTTAAGCAGGATGTTAGTTGGAACAAGATAGGCGATTCTAGATATAATGCCTATGTTTTTTGCAATTTTTGATGCAATATTGGCAATTTGTGTTAATCAGTTTTAATCACTTTGTAATACTAGTATTAAGTATCATGAAATAGTGTTTCAATGCTCGGTTGTGTTATATTGAAGTCATGTTCCAAAGCTCAATGAAATTCGTGATCCTAATCCTCAGCTTTGATGGACTTTGTTGGTTAAGTTCTGCTTATGTTCAAGTTTTCCAGTTTTGTGAATGTTTCACCTGCAGATGAAGCCAGTTGACCCTTTAACGACCAGCGCGTAGTAAAGCGTAAGGCATATTCAATAACGCTGGTCTTTAAAGGGTTTTAACCTAATCAGCACTGTTCTTTTGAAAGGTACTAAAAAGGTATATATTTTAATGTAGATTGTGTCAGTCCTCATACATTATACTTGTTAGAATAGGTGCATGAATTAGGTGTGTTGAAAGGAGGATCTGGTTTACAATAATATTTTATCATTTCAGAACAAGAAAAACAAAAAAAATTAGCGGAAGAAGCACGCCAAAAAGTGGCCGAGGATACGGAATTTCCCAACAAACGACGTAACATGGTAATCGCTGCTACTGTTGTCATTGGGGCAATGGTAGTGTATGCCATCCTCAACGGCCTTATTCAACTGGAGTTTGTTGATGTCGACCAGAAACACTCTTCGACCAATGTTGCGCACGTATTAGATGATAAAGGGGAAGAGAGTGGAAGTGCCGAATAACATAAGCATTGATCGAAAAATTGAACAATGCTCCTTTGTTTCAATTCATTTGTTCAGTGGCTGATTGAAGATGTTAAGAAGTTGATGTAAAAGTAATAGTACTGTTACAATTGACAAAGTAGTATGTTTGTGTTAATTTATAACCGTTTCTGCTACTGAATGTAACCACGCTACAAATTGATAGTGTTGTGTTTAAATTTAGTCTCATTAAGCAGTATAATGTGGCTGTGCACGCATCTATTGGTTATCTAGCTCGACTTTTGGTCTTGAGGTTGATGATTCAAGCTTCTGCTAGGAGAGAAAGAGGATTTGCAATTTTCGTTCTGTTTGCACCCTAGTGAGCTTGTCCGTATACTAAGTACGTTGCACACAGGATATAGGTGTGAAGATCAGGGAGGAGACAGGCCATCTGAAGCAATATGCCAAGGGCCAAATAATGAAGTTGTTAATACTAAATACTCTTGGCTATCATCAGAGCTGGGTTCCTTTTCAGTACGTATGGCATAATTACAGAGATTGCACAACGTGTGTTGAATTTTTGCAGTAATTGTGTTACAATAAATAATGACTGGGGCTGTTATTTGAGTGGCACACCAATGAATACCTGTTCTGCACAGACTTGGTGGCTCGAGTGATATCCAAATTCTGTGAAGACTGCTGGAGAGTTGATCAACCGTGCGCCCCATGTGTTGACTGCATCGCGTCTTCCGTTCTTGGTGCATTGCAGTCCTGGATTTATGAACGTTGCACATCATCTGTCGACTCTGGAGGGAATTCATTGATTGGGCTATGCACAATTAAATGTGACAGGTCTCATCTGCTATTTCTCGGCAATGCTTGTGTACTGATGAACTTGTGTTCTTTGTAACATCTAATATCATTTGGGCTAGCTTCAAGTGTGCCTCTGATTGGTTTATGTTGTACTGATACTAGGTATCTGTCCAACTACATTTAAAAAAATAAAATTTATGTTTGTAAATTGAGTGAGTTGCTTATGACTTGAGTAACTTTAGACGGTTGAGCACCTTATGCCAGGAAACAGAGTAACATTATTGTCTGGAATTAAGCTTATATTATGAGGATGAAATTGATTCCATTTCTAACAGCATCAACATCTTATATACCCAAATTAATATAGTTGTGTTCGAGTATCTCTCTTAAGTTACTGTCCTTGTATGATAGATACTTAAGGGTCTAATACCAAGCTACCTTGTTGACTTTAATATGCGTGATGATTATTTATTCTAACTTGTCACAAAAAACATGATGTCCATGATGGTTTACATTATGTTTAATTCATTACCACCAGCTCTCAGGGACCTTTTGTTTTCTCCACTTTGCAAACGATTAAGTCATCTTTTCTAACTACATGTGCTTTTGAGGTGAATTGATGATCACCATATCTGATTATTATTAATAACCATTCCAACCAGTTTAGAATCTCTTTCGTTGGCTATTAGTGCAGCACTAATTTTGACAAAGAAAAGGAATTGGTTATCCAATGGAACTATTGAACAGTTGCTCTTACTCAAAGTTTAGAACTACTAGCAGCAGGTACTACATTGGAGAATTTCGAGCTTTATCCATAATTATTTATAATGGAAACTGATAATGTAAAGTTTTTAAATAGTGATGTGATATTTGCAATAGTCTGCATCTATTTGCTATATAAAAATACTATTTCAATAGTTTTATGATAGTCTGATTACTACTTAATTTAAATTGATTAGTCAACCTGACTATTTAGGTACTTGATTTACCCAGGGGAATCTATAATTAGTAAAATAAGTCCTTGTATTTACCTCAATGACCTATTATACATTCATTTGATTGATTTACCCCAACACTAATTGAAGCATAGACTAGGAGCAGTTGCAGAATTTGAGAATAGGCGGACATAGGGCTGGAAAGGTTTTAATGGTTGCACACCGGACGTAATTAAGCTGTCCAATTAAATATAATTTTTTTATACTGCATCTTTTAAGGACAAATCTAGCGAGCTAAGAATGTCACGTGTGTGTACAAATCACGTTTAGAATTGATTTTGCACCTTAGAAGGTAAGATACCTAGAATTTTGTCTTTGAAGTATTTTAGGTTTTTATAAACCTTGAATCATATGTTTTTTACACGAATTACTGTGGTAATCTCAAAATTTCTACAGCGTCCACTAAAGCGAAGTCGCGGGAACCAGCTTATTCACAGGCTGTAAGTTTCCAGACTATTAGGCCTACTGTTAACTATTCTCGTTAACTTCTAAATTAACTTTATTAATTTAATAATTATTAGGCCATGTGGACCTAACTATTGCAGTTGCCGCAGCGTGACGTACAGGTTGCCTTTGGCAGCCAAATACGCTGGCCCTTTAGCTTGAGGCCGACTAGAGTAAAAGGACAATTATAGGGCCTACGACAATATATATATATATATATATATATATATATATATATATATATATATATATATATATATATATAGTTACCCTAACATGTTACGTGATGGTGTAACATGTTGGGTAACTATTACGTGATGGTGTTTGGGAGCTCTGTGACTGCATGGGCGGGCGTTTCATTGGAGAGGATCTAGAGTCGTTCTATAAAATCGAACGTACGTGAAACGATAATCGATGAAGGTAGCGAATGACCGTAGCGCTCGTGAATAGGCTGGTGCTCTGCGCTAGGCTTTCGAGTGTCGCCTTAGAAGTGTGGAGGTTACGATCAGAGTTGTAGCAGAGAATGGTTGTAGTTATACTGGATACTGTATAGGTGACTCTTGTTACACTACATTTATAATCAAAGATCTTAGAGTAGTAGGCCTACGACTCTAACATCTGCTATAATTTCATTCATTTAAAGCATCTGCACGATACTTTTTAATTATCTAATATTACTTAGAAGTATTATCACAATTGCTTCCTGTCCCATTGTAAGTTTGCAAATAGAGTAGTAAAGAATATACTCACTTACGGTACCTAGGTTAACCTTTAGTAGAAAATGAGTGCGTTATATAAACTATGTATTATTTACCTCCGTCTGTGACAGATGGCGTGCTCGTTGTTTTAGAGACCGGTTTAAACGATAGTTGTTGAGATTCCATTCAGTTGGCGTACAAATTCCTTGAACTAGTTTAGTTTCACGTTTATTTCTCTCCAAATGGTAGGCATTCTGTATATTTATGCAATTGAAAAACGACGATTTATTGTCGGTTTGCTTACGTTTTGAGTTGGTAATGCTTTTGTTTGGTCTGGTCATGATCATAATTTCTCAGAGGATGACGAATGCACTCAGTGCAGTTTTTCCGTGTGTTCATCTGAAACTCATTATTATTGATGACAGTGATGACGATGCTGATATTGACGGTGGTGTTTATTATGTGTCGTCATTATTTACCTACACGTGCGTAGCTGCTATTCTGCTTTTGACAACGGCAGCTATCGTATGTTAAATATTTTCTTTATCTTCATGAAGGCTAGTGTTGCTTATGGTGTTTTTAAGTTAGGTAGTATCAGTTAAGAATTAGGATAGGGTGGCATAGAAGTTGCAAATGAAGATTGGGTAGCTGAAGTGGTTAGCATCCAAATAATGGTTAAGCAACAACCATCATATTGATCATCATCTCGTGTGATAGATGCTGCTGCTGTTGCTTCTGCTAATAATCATCATTGTTGCTATGGTAGAGTCATTGCAATTATTACATAATTCTTTGTAATAATTGACTGGTTTTGCCCTTGTTTCAGAAGATGACTTTGCCATATATCAACTGTTAAAAATGGGAAATGGTGAATTTGGTGGTAAGTTCCTTTTTGATCCTCGTTACTATTGTTGTATGAAAGTAAATTTACCTGTTTAACTTGATGAATTTCAGATATTGTACTGTAATGTGATGCCATTAATACAGCTGTTGCAGAAAATCAGCCATAAGAGAGTTTAAGAAACTGCTCTATGAAATATAAATTCAATTCTGAGCAAATCAGTCAATTTATTGAACTAATTGCATCATCAGAAACCACAATTTTGTATTATGCCATTTAAGAGCGTGAAATACATACAAAGTCATCAGTGCAATTGGTGATATAATATTTATGTGATCATTTTTCATGATACCAGTTGGAAGTTGCATTTTATAAAATGCCTAATTTTGGCCTTTTAATGATAAATTTCATTTTTCATCACTTTTGACATTTTTACACTAATGATTAAACAAATTATTAATAAACATATATTGTTAATTGCTTTTGGTTTAAAATAATGCTAAATATTTTTTAATGAATAATTAATTGGATCTTACGCTAATTTCATATTAGAAGTTCTGCATTTTTATGAAATTTATGATGATTTTCTAGGTCTGTTGCATCATATTCCCATGCTTGCACCCCAACAATAATGGTATCGCCTGCAAGCTTGGCATCTCCTCTAGCTGTCTTGTTTATTCGAAATGGACTAGCTTTTAATTTAAGCCATTAATAACTTGAGTAAGAAGTCATATGCAAGGAAATACAATACTTAGGACAAATTATCAAATAATCCCATAAGATTTGGAAGCGATTTTTTCAGAAGAGAATCCGAACACAGTATGATTTTAAATTGACATAACTTTTCTCAGGTATAAGATAAAAGTGAAACAGAAGCAGTTCTGAAAAGCTAATCAGAAGTTCTATAATGTTGCATCAAAAATCCATTTTTCAAATTTGGAATTATGTGACTGATTTCGTACTGAGTCGTCACATATATAATATGTTACAGTTCATTGGGTTATCAACAATGTTGGAAATGCTGTGCTTGTTAGTCAGTATTATGGACAGTGTTATTAGTATTTGTAAGCATCCAAGGATAGGGAAAGACCTATGGTAGGATTTTAATTTATCCAGTGCATCACGGAGGGGTCAATATTTTTAAATATTTTCTTGTTCCCACAAACCACATGATGGTTAGTTAGTCAGTCATCTGGTCACTTAATACATGGCACCTTAGCATAAGTGAAACCAATGCTAGTGTAGGTGGCGTTAATGTGCCACTGGGATTAATCGTGTTAATCATTTAAATTAATCAAGGACATAAGGAGGTCATTAGTGAGCAAGTAGTGCTTTGATGACTGGAGAAGTCACAACTGGCAGTATGGGACACATCTGTTGAGTCGTGTCATCCAGAATTAACATCTGACAGCTGAGATTGTTGTAAATGATGGTTCAGTTGAATCAGAAAAGTTGACTTTCACAGAATGGGACAAAAGGGCATTGAAGCAGGAACTGCCATAAACTTATCATCTAAATGTTAATTGGTTCCTGCTATTGTGTTCTGTGTATTCTGCATTATGTCTAATTAGGTGAGGTTAGGTAATTGATTCTTTATGACAAAATGACTGTCTGCAATTGACAAACACTCAGAGAGACAAAGACAAAAAAATAAATAAGGCATACAGACAAGTAGAGGTGAATGAACATAAAGACAGACGGACACAGAGAAACAGGGACAGGCAAACAGAGACAAAGGCACATGCACACATATTGTTTAAAAAATATTTGAAGGTCTTCAAATATTTATAGCTTATTTGTGTGCACGTGCGTGTAAGTAAACACCAACAGATATTCGAACAGAACGTCAGGTAGGCAAACGGACAGGCACTGATGCAGACATGCAAACAGTCAAGGCGTCATACAAAGAGATGAAGCATGCCGACAGCAGTAGAGGCTTGAGGTCAAGAAATGTGGATGCAAAGTCCATGTTTAATATTGATAATGTGGATTCAGTTGATGATTGCTTCAAATGAAGCCATGCATGTAGTAAAAAATGTTGGAAAATGTGCTCTGGTCTTTCTTTGTTGTGCTTGTGATGTACATTAGTTTAAAACAGCTGCATCCGAGTGAATTGAGTTAGATGATAGAAAAGTCAGCAGATGAGAAGGTGTATTCGTTAACATTTTATATGACGTAAAACAGTTGAATGAACATAAAACAGTTGAATGAATGTAAAAAACAGTTGAATGTTGATCTCATTTGATTCTGTGAAATTGACCAGACTTAAAAATGATTGGCAAGTCATATTGAGGAAAAATGACCATGTGATTTTGCGTAGTAATATGTGATGCGTTCAGATAATCGTGTGAAACAGTGGAGGTGATGTGAACTGATTAGCATTGGGCTCGGGTGACCTTTTTGGTCCCTTAGGGTTCCTTCTTCTGTCTTTTTCTCCTGCCTTACTGATTAACAACTATGCCCTGGTTTTATATTGTATCTTATAATTGTATCTTGTGCACATTTTTGGTCTTTGTATGTCTTACCATTGTGTAATACTAGTGGTATCAAATGAAATATTATTGGTTAGGAACTTAATCATGTTAAAAGTCATGAAAATATTTTATTTTTCCAGATGAAAGTTTAATTGTATAAAAATTGCAACATAATCATGTTAAAATCATCTGAAAATGTCAGTTTTGCACAATGCACAGGTAACACTTTCTTTGACAGCAGAGATTATGCACAGATAAATTATAGATAATTCTGACCTCCTTATCTTGCCCTTCTGTACTTACTATAAGCTGAATCCTAAATCCTAATGAATCCTTTTTGTGCTGCATATGCTGGATCCTAGTCATGCCCTTCTGTGCTGCATTAGCTCCTACGTCATCCCTTTCAGTCTTCATCATGATAAGATATTTGGGCTGCAAGATGCAAGGTGATCTCTCCTCCCGAATTGGATTGCAGATTGGATTGCAGTGCAGCTAGTTGGCCATTACTTTCTTTTCTTCAGCCGTTAAGGCAGCAGTTGTGCTTAGCCCTCTGGCCGTCTGCTGGAAGAGGAGGCAAGCTGGGAATCTCAGCACAAAAGTCCTCAGTGTGGTAGACATGCAGAGATAGGGAATGATAGAGCCATATACAGGCAGACAAAAGAGAGAG
Source organism: Bimastos eiseni (assembly GCA_959347315.1). Lineage (NCBI taxonomy): Eukaryota > Metazoa > Annelida > Clitellata > Crassiclitellata > Lumbricidae > Bimastos > Bimastos eiseni. The sequence continues at coordinate 25,105,011 of OY365811.1, forward strand.
CCAGACAGACAAGGAAGGAGGCAGAAAGCAACAGATAATGTGTGTACGTGTGTGTGTGTGTGTGTGTGTGCGCGCGCGCGCGTGTGATATATATATATATATATATATATATATATAGAGAGAGAGAGAGAGAGAGAGAGAGGGCAAGTGCAGACATATAGCTAGACCCAGATGAAGTATGCTATCTGCCAAGAAAGTAACCGATGGCGGCCTGGGAGGTTGGCCTGATTGTGGATGCAGCCACAGGTGTGTCTGGAACAAAGAGGGGCTGTGGAATATAGTGCTTCTTAATCTGTGTGCTGTGCTTTAAAGGACTTCCATAGCTTTGCGTGCACAGACTTTCGTGCACCTTCACACACACACATTCAGGCACACATTCATACATGTACAATGTACAACACACATACTGACACATGCACACTTTCAATAATATCGAGCTCATTATGATCAGCAAAGGCATCTTAAATTATATTGGTAACATAGATTATCTGGTGACTCATCACCATCATTAGATTACTTTTCACACTTGACATAGCTTGTGTCCTTGGTCCATGGGACACTTTCATCTACATCTCCAATTGCTTTCTTTACACAATTGATAAGTGCTTTAAATAATATAATCTGGTGCCTGCCTCCAAGAAATTTCTGAATAGCATAATAATGATGAATTTATATAGCACCACTTCCGGAGAAACTCCTGAGAGGCATTCCTGACCTGACAACACCAAACCGCGATTAAAAAGATGATCTTCAGACGCTTGTGGAAAATGGGAAAAGCAAGATCAAGAAGTTTATTATGTAGGCTGTTATGCAGCCTATTCCAGGATTATGTACAGGAATACTTTTATAAGGCTCTGTGGAAGTTCAAGCCATAGGAACAACCTGGCGGCGTTTGCATGGTCAAGTGATGAATAACACAGGCACACAAATCTCCCGAAGATATACTGTGGACAATTGCAAGACAATTGCACATGAGTATTAAAAACTGAAATTCAAATTGGTTTTGCATAGGCAGCCTACATGATTCTAGGATCTTAAGTGTCATTATATAGGCTTTAGTGCAGACAGGATCACAGCAATCCAGTGACATTGACACCTTTTACTCTCTCACCCTACACCTTTTACTCTCTCACCCTGTGTCAATACTCATTTACTGGGAGTTAGTCCTTGGGAAATCAACACAGCTTCCGACTATCATTTTGATTAAAAGCTGTTAAACCCCATAGGCTTTAATTTCTTTTAACCTTTTTCTAAAATACCGGTGACTGAACTTTGTCCGAAATACTTTAAGTTGCAAGGGTGAAACATTCTTGAATCTTATAGCACTTAGATTGGTTATGTTTAAACCAATTTGAAGGTAGGTAAGAGTACTGCTTTTGGCACATTAAGAAGAATCATATAGTAATTCTTTATAACTTAGTCATCTTAGCCTATTTACTTTTGACAACTCAGTTTGACAAGCCAAACTTATGACTTTTCTTTTTAATCAGCATTGTGTTGCAAATAATAGGTTTTCAGTGGCTTATTGAAATTTAATGCTTGTAATTCACTGAGGGACCATCATCGTATCTGATAATTGTTCTTTATCGCCGGTATTGGGCTGGGGGCCTCTGAGTAGGTTTTCTTGTAAGGGTGCTATATAAGTCCTCTGTTGTAGTTGAACATTTTAAGTTGATGAACATTTTTTTAAATGTTACACCTACAAAAGTAAACTTATTAAATACTAAGGTTACACTACTGTGAAAGGCCAAGTGTAATCAGTTACCATTTGTAGGCCTAGGGCATGTTGTTAAAATATTTGGTGGCATGACGTAGTTGTTTGACTGTTTTGCATCTTGTCTGGTGTCACTTCAGCAGCTGTCAATTCCTAGACACTTGATTTATAATTATGTACTTGCATTGCTCCATGTTGTTTGAAGTTTGTTGTCTGACATGATGGTAGTAATTTATGAAGCTGTGGATTACAGAAATTACCAACTGGGCCCATTGAAATATGGAAATATCACTTTAGCATTATTGAATTCTGAATAAGTTTGTGAAGTACACACGTGAGCCACTAATGACCATCATACTTTGCTGTACATAATGTAGCCCTGACTGAGTCTGAGTCCAAGCAGCTACAAAGTCATTTTAAATCTGAAACTGCTCAAGTGTAGCTGAACTTCTTTCTAATCCTGTGAAATTGCTTTGGAGAAGTTCACAGCTGATTTATCTGTTGTGAGCAAAGAGAAGCAACTGATGGCAACTGATGATCTTTTATCATGTGGCAGCTTGAGACTTAATCGATCCACACTGCATTTGACTGTTTGTCCTACTGTTATGCAAGGCAGGACCTTGCTATCTGATGCTGCAATAAGTCCCATTCAACAAAGCAGATAACGTTTTTCATGACGATAAGCTTTGCTATGTTTTTGTGACTTTGATACTATACTGAACAGCCGCCTAAGGAGTCGATCGTTGTACATGGCTGGCCTTAGTGTTCTTTAAGCTGGATCGAGGTTTTCAAGGATAAATGTACTGCAACTGTGATATATATATATTTATATATATGTATAATATTGTATATATATATATATACAAAAAAATGGTTGCATGCTTCAGTTCATTGGTGTCGGATTCGTCAGTTTGCTTTTCGTAGTTGTACACACCTGAATCAATTGTTGCTTGGAATGACTGCATCATCTTGGACAACATAACTAAATTTCTGCATACTCTACAACAAGTGAAAAGACTCAGCATATGTAATATTCTTATTGTCTTGACAAATGTTGACTGTCGCTTTGACTTGCTGTTGCTTTTTCACGATTGAGAACTTTTGTGAGCGTGCCAAGAAATTTGCAGTAAAATTTAGAACAAGACAGAATATTTGTTTCAAGGTGGTGGGTGGTCCATTGTCTATGCTCAAGTCATCTGAACATCAGAATGAGCTTTCTATGTACCTGCCTGAAGCTGACAAACTAATGGACAGTATTTAGAGAAATAGACGCATATTGTGCAGGGTGGCTGTCAAAACTAATTGACTATTTTTAATTAGATAACATATAGCAAAACAGAAACACTTGTGCTTTTTAACCTGGACTTTCTTTATATTAGAGGTTTAATTAGAGCAAATCAACACAAAAGACGTTACATTGATCACAGGCTTTACAAGTAACAAAATGATGAAATGTCATTAATCCTTTAACCTCTTCGTGCATTGCTTTCCCAGTCACTGTTAGTACACACTTGCTGCTGTAGGGTTAAACACAAAGTAGTAAACCCAAAGCTAAGATAATGTGAAATTTGAAGCACTTACCAGTAAGTAGATGGACATTGTTTATAGAGCTCCAATGAATCACTTAAATATGTTCAAAGTTCTGTATTCCTAAAAGTACACCAGCATTGTTTACAGACCTGATTTTTTGTTGCATTCTAAATTGCTGTTTTCAGTGAATAGCTAATTAAACTACAATAGTGTCCACTCTGCAAATTTAATCAGTTGCTCTCTACACCTAGCGTGGTGTAAATATTAAAGTTGGTTTATAACCAGGTCAGTGTTAATAAGTTGAGATTGGTTAAGTTTTGTCGATAAACATAAAGGATTCTAGCCAATATGCCCTGTTAGTAGAGCTTTTAATATCCTCAACTTATCTTAGATGTAATCCCTCTTGGTACTATACAACCCTATGATCCAAATACAGCATTTTGACCCACAACATTTGGGTCAAAGTGAACGCCTGTATCTCAGACAACATTGATCCAAAAGTTTAATATGTTGGGTAAAAGTGTTTTTGTGAAGTTGAGTTACTGTTTCAATTTTCATCAAAATTGGAAATCTTCATGTCATGTCTGTATTTATTCTGCATGGAATGACTCCGTAAAATTAATAATGGAAGGCTGAATGGGTGCGAAGTGTGGTGATATTTTCCGGGTATGGTTACCTATCTATTTTCTAACCAGTCTTAGATTTGCTCATTCTCTATACGAGTATTGGTACGTGTTAAACAAAACCAAGTATCCATCTGCGTTACGTGTCGTTATACGGTGTCACACATCTGATGACAATAGGTGAAAAATTCTTTGCATTTTATGAACCTGTTTTAAATTGCAAATTTGCAACTGCAACAATTATGCAAACGTTTTTTATACATATAGAAATCTGGAATCTGTTGCCATTTAAGCAAACTATGCAGAAGTGTTGGCTTACCAATGTGTGACTGTACGTGCGGAATGTACATTATTCTATTCTATTCTATTTACAGATTTATAAAGCGCCTCTCACAGTACAACCTAATCAGTGCAAAGAAGCCCTAGAGAAAAGAAAAGTCTTAAGAGAACGAGCAGAAACAGTTGTGATACCAGATAAGATGGTAGCACGAGTCACAGCACGAAGGCTGTTCCATACAGAGGGCCAACAGAGGCATAGGCACGATGCTGAGCTGTGGCAGTTCTAGACAGAGGTACTAGAAGGTCGTGACCTATATGTTTCTATCACGGACACACATATGGTATGCAAACGTTATTATTTATGTTGGCATATGTCAACATCAGTATATGATGAACAGATTAGGCTCAACAATGATCAACAAAATCAAACAAAACTTGTATACTAATAACTCTATAACTCCAGTTCAGGGATCTGGCTACTATTGCTTGCCCAGGGGTTCCCAACCTCGGCAGCATCATGCACCCCATTGGTGCGGCATGTCATTTCAGAGGGGAAGTATGAGTTATGAGAATGCATTGATTATATTTATTATGAATTGTTTAGCTGTCATAGGATGGCTGTATGGGAGATTAAAAAAACCCATAGAATTCGAAATTAATTTCCACGTAACATTGTGCGACTGTCAGAGTCTAACATTTCCCTTTTTAGATACTTAGGATAAAAATAGTTTGTTCTGCTTATTTTTTAAATTTTAATTCACTTTGTCCACATCCAGTACTCTACTATTGAATGACTGCAGTGTATGCCACATTGCATGACGTTCAATCTGTGGGTAAAAAATCACATCATGTGTCATCTTATGTGTGATAATCCTATTGTAAGCAGTCCAAACAATGGCTAAATGTTTTGCAGGGGTGGGGCATTGAGAAGGTTTGGAACCTCTGTGCTAGCCTGGACAGTAATTGTCTGCCTGTCACAAAATCAAGCAATAATGAATTTATTCACTGGTGTTCATCACTCACCCGTTCAGTGCCACTGCAATTACACGTTTTAGTGTATGCACATGGTACACAACTGCACGTACATTATTATTTTCTATAGCATACATTTGGTACGCTTACGTTATTACGGTAAGTTAACATACGGTCACACTTTGCTGTTTCGCTTATATTTTTCTGGTGTGTGGAGGGATTGCAACTTAAGCCACTAATTGTATTATATGGAAAGAGAATAAGAATGCCATTACTATACAGGATGTAGAGAGTATGCTTCATAGACATTATAAAGCTTGAAGTAAATTTATGATGACCATGGCACTTTGCAAATGACAAGAAGAGTGGAGATCAGTTATTCTCAACCGTTGCCACCAAGTGGCTTTGACAGGTGGCACCGTGGCAGGCATCAATTGGCACTAGACAACTACGGATTAAGGACTTCCATAAGATTCTTGAACAATGACCTTCTATGAGCAGACTGGTCTTCTATCCCATCATCTCCAAAGGGCAGTGCTTTAACCAGTAATGTCTATAAGTTTAAGTGTGTGCAATAATGGTCTAATGGTTAAGCCAGAGGATTTCTGTTTCAGTGCCTCTTAGTGAACTTGGCTGTGAAGTGAGTACATTCACTGAGGCTCACTATAATTGGTGGGAAGATCAGGGCTGCAGGATTCTTTTCTAAGCTACTTTTCAATTGGCCAGCCATTTTGATCTGTTTAGCCTGGTGCAAAACCTACTGCAAAACCCTACTGCAAAACATCATAGAGGGAAAAATGAAGGGAAAGAAAACATAAGGTAGACTGAGAAAACTGAATTTTGGACTGGATGATGGACGGGGTGACTACAAAGAGATGAAGGAGGAGGCACAGAACAGAGAGAAATGGAGACATTGGACATGCGAACCTGCCAAATGGACATAAAAATAAAGAAGACAAGAAGTCAGGTGGACTGTATGCAATGGTTTTCTATTATTCCTCTGCTTCTCAATATCCTGGTCATTTTCCCCAATGCTCATGAATAGGGATGAACTGAAATTCGGCTCAGCCATGTTTCATAGTATTCAGCATAAAATCTGACTCGGACAAACCATGGGTCCGAGTTTTAGCAAAAATCTGCTTTTAAATTTATGTTTTGAAAACGAAAATTGACTTTTTTCATTTGCAAAACGACAATTGACTTAATTAAAAACACAAATATTGTTCCTCTCAGTACTGACTAGTTAATACTTCCTAGTGTAAAGTGTGGCAAAACCAAAAAGTTCATGAAAATTGTGCAACCTGGCAAACTATAAATCAAGGTGACGAGACTTTTTTAAATATTCGAAAACTTGGGCTTGATATAACTCAATTCATAATACTCGGACTCAGCAGGAAATTGACATCCATACTTGTGAATAATGCCAAACTCTCCTTTATATCTTTGTTTGCTGTTGGTTGGCTGCCATCTGCAGTGATTTAATAGTCCCAAGATGGATGAGTTGTTATACTTAACTAATAGTTGTTACTACTTACTTGAATTGTGATAATTTTATTTTTTCAACAATCATTGTTTTAGTTTTCTCTGCGTTGATGATTAGGTAGAATCTACTACTTGTTTTGTCTACCTGTGCCGCAATATTCCACAGTTCTGTTTCTTTCCTTTCTAAGAAAATCAGCGTCGTCAGGAAATTAGAGATTAATCACCAGCCCTCTGCTGAATTTGTTTCCTGCCTCTGTGTTGCCTAGGTTGAGTGATATTACTGTTTCTGATGTTAGGCGAAACGGCTAAAGTGCGAAAACTTTAAGCTTTACCTGCGGATTTTACTATTTTAGGTCAGAGTCGCCACTACAAATCATGATTATTGTATATAGAAAATATGTACTTTAATCATGATTTGTTATCTTGAAATGTGAGATAATCTGTGCCCTCTGATCTTCATTGGTGCCATTGACTGTGTCTTGATTGCTGTGAAATTGGTTTGCTGGCTGAATGTCTGGCTGAGCATTGGGAAGTGGTTATCTGAGACTACCCTGCTGAGTGGCCAGCTCTATAATCCTATTAGCACAAATATTTGGACTGGAAAACAGTGGGCCAAGCAGGCATAGATGAAGATGTATAGAGAGTCAGATAGATAGATAGATAGATAGATAGATAGATAGATAGATAGATAGATAGATAGATAGATAGATAGATAGATAGATAGATAGATAGATAGATAGATAGATAGATAGATAGATAGATAGATAGATAGATAGATAGATAGATAGATAGATAGATAGATAGATATGCATGCATGCATGCATGCATGCATGCATGCATGCATGCATGCATGAGTGCTGATATATATACTTATGTTACTTACATGCATGCATACACACACATACACACACACACATGCACACACTCACACACACACACACACATACATAGATAGACAAACAGACAGACAGAGCAAGCATGCTAGAATCCAACTAACAGAGTTCAAATGGACAGCGATATAATTATAGATGGTATAATGTAACAGTGTGTAACACATACGTGGCATATAAGCAGAAAGGGTCGTTTGAAAAGACACAGACAGACAGAAGGACTTAGTAAGCCAATAGACATCTATACAGACAGACAATATACCTCCAATGTATTGAGTTTCTTGACCATCTAGAAAGACATTCTTGGAAAGCCTAGACTGGCGCCATCTGCCTCTGAACCACGCCCAATACCATCATCAGCATCATACTCATCATCATCCATGTGCCACAATCATTCAGTTTCTGGCATTCTTTTCTTCTTTCTTTTCTTTCCAACACCAGTTGGTGACCTTGTCTGTTCTAGTTTGTCCTTGAAGGCAATTATTCGAAAGCAATTCTTCATAAAGCATTTCTTTGTATGTAACAATTCGTCCGGCCTAAGCATGATGCTTAACCTGACCCTAACTGAACGCCACGAAGCTTAACCTGACCCTAGCCGAACCTCACGTTCTCAACCTGACCTTAACCGAACCTCACGAGGCTTATATTAAAAATTTTAGGTGTTTTTAACATCCATCATATCCACCACATATGGTGATGAAGAATTGTTTCACGAACAACTGTTAATGAAGAATTGTTTTACGAACAAGTGTTTATGAAGAAAACGTCGGGACACCCTTTCCTTAATTAAGGTCAAAAAAATATGTTGAAATTGGAATTTGCATTTTAAGTAAACAGAATCCTTGACAACATAAATTACAGTCAAAGAAGGCCTATTTATTTTCTTAAAATAATTATGTAAGAAATTATAAGAGACATAAAAGTAAGAGAAACAATTGTGGCCATGGGCAAGTACTTGAAACATCTCTGCTATTGAATAGAGAATGTCAATAGTCTCTGTAATACTGATCAGTATGTGTTCAATAAAGGCATGATTGCTATATGTTTATATGTTGGCTAGGCTGATCTTTTCAGGTTAGATTTATAGGTGAACATCCAAGTTAGACTTGCAAAATTTTGGATTTCCACCATCCCTGGGTGGCGGTTTAACCACTGGGCGCTGGTCAGTATAGATGTATATAAATTATAAATACGTGTGTATAACTGTAAATATGTGTGTGTAGATATTTGACGGTGAAATGCCGCTTATTATGGATATTAGATATCCAGTTTGGTTATCAGTGAGTCTGGTTGGGGCCATTACTATCGTAGTTGGTTTACACCAGGTTATCAGATGGAAGGGCATCTGGCCACTGAATCTCAAGGTATCACCACCCGCCCCCTATGATTGTGGTATTTGAATCATGTGGAAAATGAAGAAGTGCCTGGGCTCAGTGTATTTTGGAATTTGGGTCACGGTTTGAGAATAGGTGAGATTCAGTGAGGAATATGTGTAATGGGTGACCATTGAGACTAAGAGATTTATCCTTCATGCGTGATATCATTTTCCTAGTTGTACAGATTTTCAGGATACGACCTGGTATGTGTCTGTTTTGGTATATCTCTGCATGTTTTCCTGTGTTTGTATTTGTCTGTCTGTGTTTGCATGCACCTGTCTATATGTGTGCTTTTGTCTTGGTGTTTGTGGATATGTCATTGCTTGTCCTTGTCAGTTTTCGTCGTCTGTTTTCGTTTGTTTGCTTGTCTTTGTGTAGTGAACAATGTTTTGTCCATTTCTGTACCAATATGGAATTGATCTCTGCGCCATTCAGCTTCACCACAACGGACACCTGTTTTAGACCACCTTTAGTGTTCACAGTTTTGTCTGACCACAGTCTTGTGTTGTCAGAAACACGGCACAACACACTTGAGTGTGATGTCTGTGAAGAGCAGACACTTACATAGACACAGGATGCGTCAGCTTCATTAGTAGGTATAAAACGGAGTAACTGAAAGAAGTAAAGAACTGGATTAAGTTTGATTTGTTTCATCGTTTTTAAAGATCATCGTTTTGGTGATCAGTTCACAGTACCTTGGCTGCCATGCCTGCCTCTGTCTGCTTGTCTTTGTCTGTCTCTGTCAGTCTTTCTCTGTCTGTCTCTGTGTGCCTATTAGTCTGCCTATTAGTCTGCCTATTAGTCTGCCTATTAGTCTGCCTATTAGTCTGCCTATTAGTCTGCCTATTAGTCTGCCTATTAGTCTGCCTATTAGTCTGCCTATTAGTCTGCCTATTAGTCTGCCTATTAGTCTGCCTATTAGTCTGCCTATTAGTCTGCCTATCTGCCTGGTTTCTTGAACCCATATCACTAGGCCTTCATCATGGATGAGTCTTTGGAGTCGGTTTCCTGGAATATCTTAAAGATACTTTCAGATGCTATGGGCATGTGTGTAATAATTATTTCTTTATTGATTACATCGCAGGTTTGTCTGAGTGTTGGGAGGGTGTTTTGTTCGTCTAGCATGCGTTTCATTCAGATACCTTTTAGACTGCAAGGCTTGCATGTGATCTCTCACTTGCATAAATGTTCTCATTAAGAACATATTGATGGATTCATTTTTAGAACCAAGTCTATGGCGCAAGTAAAAAGGACCCTATGGTAAGGCAAGAACTGTTAAATCATGTAGACATCATCTCCACCACCATCAGCAACATTATCATCGCCAACTATAGCATAACAATATAGTCACAATATCTTAATGCCAGATTTTTGTCAACCTTGGCTTGAAATAAATGAGCTTCATTTGTTTTGATTTAATTTGTCAGATCTGCTTTTCTCTTTTAAGAACAGAATTTGATATATATATATATATATATATATATATGTATATATATATATATATATATATATATATATATATATATATATATATATATAGCATACATCCAGTCATAGACTCCTATATGTTAGGAGCAACATATAAAACTTTATGATTGACCAGGGATTAGTTGTCATTACCATCAGTTTCTGACACTGACCATTTGATGGTGATAAATGATAAAGGCGATCTCTAGTTTCCTCTCTCATTTTTAAGCCCCATGCTCCTGTCGTCTTTAGCCAAGTTTAATATGACGTTGTTTATATTGGCTATCGTCTGAAGTCTTGGTAACATTTAATTCTCTTCACCTCGAGTCTCTCTCGCTGTGCATTGTTCTGCTTCCTGAAACCATCGGTGGCTTTGCCACAACTTTGGAAATGCTATCAAGTGGTCTCAGCACAAAAAGGTTGAGAAGAACTGTGCTAGAAGAATGCTTGTCTGCATTACAATTACATGTTACATGCGCAGTTTGGTCTGTAACTCATGCATCCATGCAGGCATCATTATAGTTATAATTTACCTATGTACGTCTGGTGGGTGGGTAGAGTTTTGTGGGAGTTGGAATACCTAGTTACCCAGTAACAGAAGATATGGTGAGTGTTGGACGATATAGACCTGTGGCTGTCCATCCGTCTTTGTTTACACTCGTGGTGGCTAGAAATTAAAATATCATGTGGTTTTTCGGCCGATATCAGCCAGGCAGAGGAGCAGAAGGGAGTGTGGTTGGCTGGCAGCATGCAGTAATCGGTTGGTCGGTCGTTGCTTGTGTCATGGTGTTGGAGGTGGGCTACAGGGCAAAGAATTGCTCCAATGATTCAGCACTTCCATTATCTGCTCTCCGATAACTGTTTCTCGGATACAGCGTCTGTTGGAATTAAAGTTTCTGTTATCAAGATACTTAGGTAAGTTTTTATAAGTACACCATGTAAGTACTTCTGTAATGCGATGTGTGTGTCTGTATACACTTAATATTATGGTGCCATTAGATATCCTAGCAAAGTGCTGAGCACAGCTATCTAACTGATTGATGCATGTCAATTATAATGCAGTTTAAAGGTATACTGAACAGAAGCAAATGATTGTGTGTATATATATATATGCATGTCTATTTTCTTGCATGTGTGCATGTCTGTACTTATATATGTATGTGCATATGTATATAATATTATGCATCTGAGCTGCGTATAGTGCATATGTTATGATACAAGGTGAGTGTGTTACCTGGTCTAGTGATTAGCTTTGGTGAACTGTCATCTCAGAGGTCAAAGGTTAGATCCTGCCAGTTCATATATATATATATATATGCATATATTTCAGATATGTTTGCTCCACCTGTGTGTGGGTAGTAAAAGATCAGGCAGCCAGGAAGAGGACTGACTACCCTACATAGTCCTAGCCATAGCCATGAACTTCTGATTTCTAATGAACTGCTGAACTATGAAACACTGGGCTTCAATTTCGGATCGGTTTTCGAGAGGTTTTCTTTTCTTCAGCCATCCTCATTTCTAGGATAGGCTGCAGGAGAAACATTTTGTTGCATCTGATTCTGTTTTGTCAATAACTGATGGAATGATAAATCAGTCCACAACTTTGTCTGCATGTCCGGTTGTCAGAAGATCTGGCAGAGAGGAGGGCAGAGGAGATGCTGAGATTCGTTTAATTTAAGATGAGGGTCAGTGGAAGGTGGAGGAGTGGATGGATCAGGACTCAGGAGAGGAACCATGGAAGACTTTGATTCAGAGCCTGAGGGGCAGGTGAAGGGGGTGAACTCTGATGTTAATAATAATAGTAATATGTCTTCATTTAATTTCAAACTGACAAAATCCCAGTATGATTACAAGCACAGCATATGAGTGGAGGATGACAAGTTATTTCCTGTGGTTGAATTTGACAGTTGGCAACCATGCAAGGCGTCCATCATGCTGTCGGCTAGGATCTGGGAATTCCGGGCATTCAAGAGGGTGATCGCTCCAGAGTTGAGGTGCAGTTTGGTAGGTGACTCTGTTGGAGAACCTGAGATGAGTAGTAATGGGGTTGGGGCTAAAAGTGAGGCAGGAGGATGCTGGAGTAGACTGAGATGTTGAGATGCTGAGGCTTGAGGAAAAGGAATTCACCGACACTAAATATCGGTATCTGTCTCTGAGTGCATTTCTATTTTCTCCTTTCAGTTACACTGAATCCTGTTGATGACGTGTGAGCTCACTCATTCAAATTAATCTAAACAGTTCAGTCAGAGCATAATTAAAAAGTTAAATTCAGTTTTGGAAAATGACCCTGGCAGTGTGGTGACACTTGTTATAACATTGCTCTCAATGTGATTCTGAAATGTAGCATTATAACAAGTTACTGTTTTAAGTATTCCATTCCACAGGTCAATATATACATGTATGGTATTATATATAGTATATACCCAAGCTTTGCTGTGTATTTTATTGCATTTTTTTAGTTTTTAAGCTGATAAAAATTAATTTGCTTTATCTTCATGTTAGAGTCTCTGTTGTGCTAAGGCTGGAGATATTAAGTAGGTTTTGGAAAGCCATAATGTCCAAAGTGAAGCATGATAACACTTGGAAGAAACCCATGAAGTCTGCACTCTTAAAGTAATGACTCGATAGAACAGGCAATGCAGGCATTCATTTGCACTTCGTTGATAAGAAAGCACAGATCTTTTGAGAGGTACTGGACTTAAATTATGTTATTGAAAATAACCTCATCAAGTTGGTGAAGTTATTTTATGTGTAAGATGCTCAGATGGAAAGAAGACATAATGGATAAAAATAGTTCTTAACAGATAATGTACTTGCAAACCGTGTAGAAATACTGTTGGTGAATATTAGTATGTTGGCATGGTGGCCGATTGGTTAGAGCGGTCGACCCGTAATGCTCAGTGTGCGCTGAGTGAGCGGTTTCGACCCTCGTCCGAGGCATCACTGTGTAGGGACCTTGAGCAAGTCCTTCGTACACAATTGCTCTGCATTACAACTGCAGTTGCGTCGTCAAGACGTGTGCGCGCTTTTGAGCACGACTTGTCCTGCTAAAGTGCATTATAAATGCCGAGTTGTATTGTATTGTATGTAGGATGATGATGCATTATCTGCCCAAAGGCAGGTCCTTTGGCCTTTATGGGAGGGGATGAGTGAGGTAGATTGTAACCTGCCACCCTTTGGTCACAAAGGCACAGAACATACCACTACACCACTGCCTCCCATAGCATACATGCAGATATCCGGTTCTACGTCTTTTGATCCTCTGTCATATAGATGATTCCCGTCAGTTGATCCCCGTCAGTTGAGTCCCCGTCAATTGATCCCCTAATCAATTGATCCCCTAATCAATTGATCCCTTAGTCATTTGATCCCCTCGTCAATAGATCCCTGGCCTTTTGAACCCAGCCCAATTGATACAACATTCATGAATTGGCAGGGGATCAATTGACATGGGATCAACTGACGGGGATCAACTGACGGGGATCAACTGACGGGGATCAAATGATGGGGGATCAATTGACGCGATACCCAGATATCCGATATCCGTACATATCCATAAATTTCTGTTGTGTAGTTGACCTGTTTACTGTTTAATTGCCCTGTGTGTAGAATGAATGTGAAGTTATTTTGCTACAATAATTGAAGGCCATTTAGTAGGTGGATGAGTAATTAAGGAGTGAGCAAGAAGTAAGGAGTGAGTAAATAAGGAGTGAACAAGAAATAAGGAGTGAGCAAGAAATAAGGAGTGAGTAAATAAGGAGTGAGCAAGAAATAAGGAGCATGTAAATAAGGAGTGAGCAAGAAATAAGGAGTGAGTAAATAAGGAGTGAGCAAGAAATAAGGAGTGAGCAAGAAATAAGGAGCATGTAAATAAGGAGTGAGCAAGAAGTGATTGTTCTTTTTGCATACTGAGCTGATAATGAGCAGATGAGTTGAAAGGTGACTAAAGTGACTGAAGAGACAACTGAGCAGATGATGAGCCAGCATATGAGCTGGTGATTGGTCAGACATGTTGTCATTGTGAATTAATGTAGTGCCACTGTAAGAGATATTCCTCATCTGACTATTCATAATGGCAATTAATACGTGTGATAGTTTCATGCACAAACGAAATGGAGGTATTGCAATACTGTATAACAAAGAAATTGTCAAAAAAGAAGCCAACAACCTCCTACCCAAGTAACTAACTCACCTGCTCGTGTGAGTTAGTTAGCAGACAAGTGAAATTGGTGAGCCTTTGGGTGATGACGTGCATAGCCGTCTGGCAACGCCTTCTAAATCTGCCTGATCATGTGCCGGTTTCCTTCAAGAGTCTTTGTTTCCACTTGCCTAATAAAAACATCCTGCTCATTTAGTTCCTGTTCTCTGCAGTCTTTCTCCAAAGTATTGGAACATTTTTCCTTCTCATATCTCCCACTCTAATCCTTTGGAAGAAGTATTTTTAAGTCTTGTGACGTCATTGCGAACCACAGTGCCCTTGACCTTGTAGCTTTAGCAGTGAGAGATTAAGGAGGTTCAGTCTTTTTCATTAGGCATTCATATACTACATAAAAGGGTGTAAGTATCTTTATTTTGTTTGTGTATCTATCTATGTATCATGTACTTGTGTTGGTGCATCTGTTATATGCAAGCATCCATCGGACTATTAAGACATTTATTGCCATTCAAGAACCTGCTGGAAGTGCTAAGGACTGTAATGTGCTACAGATGGAGGCTACATATACTTACTTGTACTTTGGTATTAGTGAAAGTCATCATGATTAAGTGTTTACAAATAACTGTATGTGGGCAGGGGTTAAACTTTAGTAACACAGTTCATGAAATTAGTCTTGCCATACTGGCAATTTGCGCAGTGGCTGGATTTCCAAGATCTGTGTAATGGCATTTTAAAAGTAGGTGGAGTCTGAATTGAATGTAAATTGTACTGTTCAGATTGACCCTGCGGTTAATTGTGAGGCATTTGTTTTTTATATGTTCTGGATGGGCTGAGAACACATTTTGATTAATTGTTCCTATGTTTTTGCATTGATTTGCTGTTCTATTTGCCTACATGCTATTGAGTCGTGATATTTGAGGCTATCAGATGCGTTGGCTAATATACTATCTGCTAACTTGACCTATAACTGCGTTGTCTTACACACTGCTACCATTTACTGTACTTTCATGTTATTTTCTGAGCTATGATGACTATGCAATATGTTGCTAATTTAAGCATTTTTTATTGTTTTCTGTTGCCTCTACCTGCTATGACCTCATATGCAGTGTCGATTGTGGAGCTATTATTTGCTCTGCTATCATATGCATTCTTGAGCTATTGACTGTGCTATCGTATGATTTGCTATGTCGTCATCATTTGTTGTGCTATTCATTGCTGTGATTGCTTTGTTATCATATGCAATGTTAAACAGTGCTGAAATATAGTTTCCTTGTCGCTGAATTCTGTGTTAATGAATTAGTTTTTATTTGGTGTCATGGTGTCCAGTTATGGTTGCAAGCTTAAGTATGTGTTTTATGTTTGGTGTTTCTGGTTTTATTTCGATGTGAGCATTATTTTATCGTAAATAAGAGAACATGTCGAGGAAATATGCTTGCAGGATCAATAGTGATGTGATGCATTTGATTGCATATAATTTATTGCAGTCTGGTCATTAAGGTCAGCTGTTTATAGCAGATTGAAGACTAGAACTCAAGGGGCTCCACCCCCATATCAAGGTCCTTTGCTTTTGAGGTCTGAAATAGGTCATGTTGAGCTAGATCAGGCCTGGGTCAGTTGATTTAGTGATAGAGGGCAGATAAGTTTGGTGAATGGGTGATGGTTAGGTGGATAAGTTTGTGTTGGGAGGGGAGGAAGTGTGTGATTAGATAATTGGAGGAGTAGTACGGTAATTTCGATGGATGGATGGATAGATAGATGGATAGATGGATGGATGGATGGATGGATGGATGGATGGATGGATGGATAGATGGATGGATGGATGGATGGATGGATGGATGGATGGATAGATATTTCGCTTCAGCACTCTACTGATTGGCCATGTACTTTTTGATCTCTGCTAAAACTATAAAGCAGAATATGTGTTCTATCTAAATTGAAGTTCTTGAAATTTGATATCAGCCTTCTCCCAACATCTTTTGCTCAAAAGTGCACACACCTCAACGGTGCAATTGCTGTTGTACTGCAGAGCAATTGTGTGCAAAGGACCTGGTCAAGGTCCCTACACAGTCACTGACGCCCCGGACGAGGGTCGAACCCGCTCACTCACTCGTGAACCCACAATCATGGAATGGGGTTAGGGTTAGTAAATATGTCTGAATCCTTTTATGTCATTTGATCAATTGTATCTAGCTGGGCATCAAACCCCAGACATTAGTCAATCCATGGCATCCCAATTGGTTTAAAAACTGTACATCTTGTTGAAAATGTTTGGTCAGTTTGTAAACAAATAAAACCGGCAAAGTTTGAGACCTGAAATTATTATCTAATAGTTCTTGAAATATACATGTACAATTCCACTCCCAACTGAATTTATTTTTTGTATTGAAGTTAATACTTTCGAGTTATCTAGTCTATGTAAAATACGAATCTGTGTCAACTAAGTTTTTTTGAGTCCAAGAAATGTGTGGCTCTACAGTATAACACATTATAAGTTATGATATGGTCAAACATTCCATGTTGTAAGTATTTTGTAGAATGAAATTTCTAGTTCTGCTTGAAGTAGACCATTGACCAACAAAATCTTGCATTTTGCCACACTTTTTGAGACATTCCAAAATTAATATGTGTTCTGTTTAGTCGCCTTTTGCTTGTCAGATCATGTGGTTTGAAGTCGTAAATCATTCAAGTAAGACACAAAGTTTTGGTGAGGTTTTGTGACTTACATTTTTAGAGCAATTGTTCATGGTCTTCAAATTTTACCACTTTTGGCAAGCAAAAGAAGTTTGTATGGTTTAAGTAAAATCTTTTTTGTGTCTCAACCTATTTATCAGCCAGTAGCATTTTTACTAATATAAGGCAAATCACTTGAACACATATGATACATTTAATTAGTCATAATGTTGAGAATCTAGCTACCCCAGGTGTGTCGGATGTCTCTTTTTAGATAGCTGAGGTGTTAAAGTCTGAAACTTCACAGACAGGACTTGCTTTTCTGCATGTTGGCCAACATTTTAGAAAAGTCAAAGATGTTGGGGTGGGACAGTGGCTGAGTTGACACAGAATGATTGGATAGCAATCTTGTGTAGAATATAGCTGAGAGGACATAAGCAATTTTAAGACTGGTGATTCTAACTGTGACTTTCTGCATCAGTAATTCTCTGTTTCTTTTATATGAAGTTTGGAAAGATGCCTAAATTGCTGGCTGTGCTTTGTGTATTTGGTTTGAACGTTTAATTGTGCATTAAGTGTGTGTGTGTGTGCGCGCGTGCGTGTGTGTTGTTAATTTATATCTCTCATTTGTAGTCATAATTGTCAACTCTAAATTCCAAAGCACTTTTGTCAGGCTAAGTGCAGGGCCCCATCTTATTCATGAGCAATGTGTTGTATCATAGGGGTTGTCCAGAGATGTCAGTGGGATAGCGGAGAGATCTACCTCAGTGATCTTTCTCTGCGTTAGTTACCTACATTGTTCTGTAGGCTTTCGTTCATGGTTGATTCAAGTACCTAATTTTCTTTGAATTTTATCGAATCTGTGCTATAACTGGCTACTTTAGCGGATTTAATTTATAGCCACTTATTGACTTCAAGCATTGACCTCTAGAGTTTACCATTTTTAGCTCACTTCCAGTTGTTTCTGGGTGGAGTAGCTTTTGCAAATGATTGATTTCCAGTGCTTGTGGTCCATGCTTAGATTTCCAGCATGGGACAGTTCTTAGAAGATGTTTCTCTTCTTTTTTGTCCATTCTCGGTTTTTCCAGGTTGAGACGGTTCTTGCAATGAATGCGCATGCTGTGCTTATCTTGTCCATTCTCATTTTTCCAGGGTGTAGTAGTTTTCATAAAGAATTCCTCGTTCTCTGCTCTTTCGGTCAATTCTAATTTTTCAAGGGCGGAACAGCTTTCACTTTTGAAATCCCGTTATGAGTTGAAGCCGATTTCCTGGGTCGTTTGTAGCTAGAGCTGTGTTATTATTTTTGGTTACTCAGTATGCTTACTCCCCCTCCCATCTGAATGCATTCCCTGAGGCTGGAAGGCAGCTCGCCTGGGCGTTGTACTGCTCCCACACTAGGCCGGCCTGGTCATAATTAAACTGGTCCATCCATTGAAACCGTATTCCTGGCAGCGCGCAGGTATGAATCATTTCATGTGTCCGTTGGTCTCCCTCTCTACCTCTCTAACTATGTGGCTGTGTATTTGTTTATATGTATCTGTTTGTACCATTGATAGCTTTTAAAAGGTGCTCTAAAATCTCAGAGACATACAAACATGTGGGTGTTTAAATAGACATCAGTGGTTGCTTCTAATTGGGTTTATCTTCGTGTTTGTAGTTTTTAACAGTACATTTCTATGCACTGGGTAGTTTTGTTTTATTTTGTGTTTATAAAAGTGTTTTTGTGCTTGCAACTCTATGTTTGTGCTTATAGGTGTTTGTCTGTGTTTTTTAGTAATCTGTGTTTGTTTATCTTCTGCCATGGTCAGAGCCAATTGTATGGCCAGAGGGCACAAGAACAGTTTGTCTAATTATTGGCCCTTTGGATGGCAGCGCTTCTGAAATTGTTCGGTTTGAAAAACACTAGTTGTCTGAATCCGTTTATGTCTTCTGATCAATTTTTTATCTGCCATTTGCATAAAAACCTAATCAAATCGAATGACTTCTAGTGTCGTTATATAATAATGCTTATGGTGTTAAGGTATTATGTTGCTTCAGGTGAAACTATACTTAACAATTAAATCATAATCAGTTAGTGATACCTGATTGAAATTCAAAACATCATGGTCTCTTGAAGTCAGATTATGATGGATAAGCAAATTCACAGCAGTGAATCTTAGCTTTTGATTTGAGTAATATTAGCCAACTTGGCAGTGAATTCCAAAGCTTTGGACGAATGGCTGTCAATGCTCAACACTGTCCTTAGGCAAGACACAACAAGACACAAAGTGCTTTCTCTCTGGCTGGTCCGTTAACCTGGAATGGCCTTCCAGTGACCCTGTCTCACACCTATATAGGTCAATCTGCCATATGTTCTGTTTGACGGGAGCTGAACTGGGAGTGCTTCTTAGTGAATGGTTATGAGGAGTCACGGGTGCTATATAAAACTGCTGTAATAATAGTAATAATAACAAGAGTCGAGATAAGTCTCTTATAATCTTATCAAAGGTTTCTTCCTTTACCTATTATATTGCATCACATTTGATATTTCTGACCTTCTGGAATCGAATGTGACTGCCATACAGATTGCGATTTTGGACTGTGTTTTGACTTGGAGCAGACAATCTGTCATTAAAGGATTTTTTAGTTAAAGGATACTTCAATTAGTGGAGCATCATGTTTAGAAACTGATGCTGTTTCATGAGATGTGTTGGCTCATCCCCACATTTCACCTCCAAATATAACTTCTCCTCCGCTTTCACTATCCCCTGCTATTTTCCATTCATGACTAAAAACTGAACTCCAGATTCTACTCCTGTGCCATCACATGACCACCCTCATCATTGACTACCACCGTAGCACCGTGCTGTCTCCTAGGCTTGACTCCCTGGATTTCAACCTGGCACGGTAAGGAAACGAGAAGATTGGCTATTGCGGACTTGATTTGGTATAGCACCGGTGAATAAGCTGGTCTTCCTGACGTGGCTTTTTGTGGGCGCTGAGAAATTTTTGAAGATTTACGTTACATGTGATAGATTATTGATTTCTAGTGCTATACTTACTTTGCCTCCAATCTTATATGTATCTTATATGTATCTTATATGTATCTTATATGTATCTTATATGTATCTTATATGTATCTTATATGTATCTTATATGTATCTTATATGTATCTTATATGTATCTTATATGTATCTTATATGTATCTTATATGTATCTTATATGTATCTTATATGTATCTTATATGTATCTTATATGTATCTTATATGTATCTTATATGTATCTTATATGTATCTTTAATGTATCTTATATGTATCTTATATGTATCTTATATGTATCTTATATGTATCTTATATGTATCTTATATGTATCTTATATGTTAATGCTATGTATCTATAAGAAATAAACAAATTTTCTCTCTCATTTCCTTCAGGTTTTGATCCGGTCAAAATGAGAGGGTTGATTCGCTTTCAGTCAGCTGTCGTCTGACGGTAATATGCACAGATCAAGTGCCTTGTCTGCCTCTGAAACAATCGTTTGTCCTTCTGAGATGCTCGACAAAGAACCTGACACTGGCATCTCAAGCCGACGTGAGATGGTGAACCTGCTCGATGCAGAACCTCTCCTGGCATACCTCGTTCAAAATGGCATACTGAGCGGCGATGAAAGGAACGATATATTGAACGAGGACGACACGATTAAGCAGAACATGCTTCTGTTGAAGTTCGTGGAGACACGACCGAACGGAGTGAAGCTGTTCACGAACGTCCTCCGCCAGACGGGACAACACTACCTGGCAAACCTCGTTGATGATGGTATTCGAATCAAAGCACTTAGCAGTTCGGGTGAGTTTTCATGTGTGCTTTCAAGAGTGGCTGATTTCGTTTTTGATCTAATGATACGATTTGATATTGGTTTTGTGTATGTACTGAATTGCAGATAATCTAATCAGTGTTGTATGCAAGACATGAAACTTCAAGACGAGACCAAGACAGTGAAGTGCTGAAACCAAGACAGTGAGGTACCGAGACCGAGACACTAGTTTCAAGACAGCACGAGACAGCAAAAGACAAGTGATCCTATATAAAATGCTGTAAAATACTAGTATATCAGTTTTTGGAAATAATGTTCATTTGTCATTTCAATTTGAAAGTCATAATGTATATAGTACCAATTCCCGAGAGAACACTTTTTATATTGCCGTGTATATCGTTTTTGATATCTTTTCTTCGGCCTATCTTCTGAATAGTATAAAGAAAACCTTTTTAGACACGTCTGAAATCTTCTAGACGATTTTAAACAAGCAAATTCGATACCAAATCTCAAACGAAATTAAAATGTTGCGCATATCCTTATTCACCTTGAGAAACTCGAAGCTGTTCTGATCGTTTCGAAACCGAGACACTAAAAAACTGTCTCGAGACCATACAACTCTGAATCTAATGTACATCGAATCTTATCTGATGAATTGTTAAGTGGCATTACCATATTGCAATTTCTGTGAAAATTGTAATCCATTGAAGATGTCTCGTCAGAGTTGATTAGATCAGAAAAAGGGGAAGTCAGACTCAGATTAGTCATATAATGGTCTTGGATTTATAGTGCTTGATGCTGGGGGGTAAGTTA
Source organism: Bimastos eiseni (assembly GCA_959347315.1). Lineage (NCBI taxonomy): Eukaryota > Metazoa > Annelida > Clitellata > Crassiclitellata > Lumbricidae > Bimastos > Bimastos eiseni. Next base: position 25,126,775 of record OY365811.1, read on the forward strand.
GCAGGGTTGGGTATGTGGACAGAAGTTTAGGTCATCGGATATGGATGACATTGATGGTGTTCATTGATGGTGTTCGACTTAATTTTGGGGAGGATAAAATTGGTAGGTTGTGTGGAGAGAGGTGTGGGTAATTCAGTAGTGGCTAATCTTGTGATAATGGTAATTGAATCTTAGTAGTTTGAGTAACTTATAGTGAAATAACATTGTCGCGACCGAGTCTTGTGGGCTTATAGTGAGTGGACTACTGAGGCAGCATCACGCACCTCTAACTTCGTTATTTATAAAACTTTTAATCGAGAAACAAAAACGATTAGACTACAATGAACGTTCAGCAATAGAGTTCAACCACTTTCGGCGTCAACGGGCTGCTCCGTGAATTTGTCTCTCTCTAAATTGTCCTTTTTCTCCTATCACCGTCTTTAAGAGTTTCACGTTTCTTCCCGACCGCTCCTCCCTACATGTACCTGATTGGTCGAGTGGCAGCAAGTTCACCATTGTTTTCTGCTCGCGTCAGCCCATCCTTCATTCGTAAACTCCTCGAGTGACAGTCCATTTGAGTTCAACCGTCAGGGTTTAATCGCTATCCCCTCCACGTTGCTAATAGAATTTTTCCAGCTCCCTCTGGGAGCTCGTCAGGGTCGAGGATGACCAACCGGTTACTGATCAGAGGCGATGCATGGTGGTTTGTCGGCCTCTCTCGAGATGTCTGGTGAGCATCTGGATTTAGCGGCGCCCTCTCTCATTACTTTAATTGTTCAAAGCTCTGCTGCTATAATAAAGCTGCATCTGGGCGCCAGTTACAGATTGGTGTGTCCCTGGAACCTGTATCGATATAAGAGTGACTTGTTGCTGTCAAACTCGCCCTGTCATTACTTTAGAAGCGGTTCAGAATTGCATTATTATTTCATTAGTGGAAGTTGTTATCTCATGTTGCTGCCCAAATATCCACATTACAGTATCTTAACTCAGATTTTGAAATAGGGATTGTTACTGCATAAATGGACTTAAGTAGAGCATAACCGAGTAGACAATTTCCACCGAGTATCAAATCCAAGTATTTGGGTGCACTCTTTGCCGGATCCGGGTACGAACTGAATGGTAGTGGCAACTCTGGGCCGGCGAGTATACCATCCACAGGCGAAGCTTAAAATGTTCGACTTTCGTCACTTTTGTTGTATGAGTATCACATGGTTGTTGTTGTATGCTGTTTTTTCGTGGTTCTAATTGAAGTGCTTTCTTATTGGGTGCTTATTGCTTGTTGTTTTTCTTTTTAGGTTACTTAAGTAAAACACGGAAAAAAGGTAAGGGTTTCAGTTTTTCTCAGAAGCCTTCTGAACTTGATTTTTTTAACTGCAAGTGGAAGACATTGTAGTTATCATGTTCTGTAACTATTTATGTAACAATGTATTACTGATTTCACATTGCATTTTGTCTGCATGAATATTAGCTTAGGGGCTGTCAATTATTATTGATGTCATACTTTTTTGGCAAAACATTGTCCCTGCCCCTTGCGGCAGTTTCTGCACTAAGCAGTTAACTGCTGTATAATCATGCAACATCACACATGTCTAACCACTTCCTTCATGCGATCAACGCTGTCGTCCATGCACTAATTTCCCCGAGGTTTGATTTCGACAACTCTATCTGTGCTGGTCTCTCTTCACTAAACCTTTCCAGGCTCATTTAGATACTTAATGCTGCTGCCTGTCTCATTGCTGGTCTCTCAAAGTTTGCTCACTTATCATTTATTCATTCGAGAAACTCTCCACTGGCTTCCTGTGCCCCAGCACATCCTCGTTGCGTGTGGCACAGTGGTTATTGTGTGGCACAGTTAGAGCGGTCAGCCCATAACATCGCACAGTGTGCACAGTGTGCGCTGAGCGAGCGGGTTCGACCCAGAGTCCTTCTGGCTGTGCCCTGCATGCATGGTGCTACTGCTCAATCTATTTCCGTGTATCTAGTTGGAACCATCTTCCGCAAGAACTGCGGCTTGGGCTCCTCAGCCTTCCTCTCCCTGGTTTTGAAAACGCCTGAAAACTGTCTTATTTGTTTTAGACAATGCTTAATTGGGTCAGGCACACCTCTGAATCTCTGATTGGCAATATGCAAATATTCAATTACAATTACTATGCTGGTGCTGTTGAATAGTGTGATATTGGTGATCTTTAAGTTTTTAACACAGACTTAAATGGGACTATACGAACTGCCAACATTCAGCAATAAAAGTGATGTGCTGCATATTTGTTCCAATTCTAGGTCAGGTCGGTCTGAAAATTCGTGTCAAGTCAATGAAGCTTCAGCAGGCGGCGTTTAGGACCGTGTCCGAACTTCTGCACAAGGACTGGATCAGCCTCGGTGACATTCAGATGAAACTCTCATCCATCAAAAAGCTGCAGTCTCAATCACAGCGCTCAAGCATGGCAGACCCGCCTCCTCAGAGATACAGCTATGTAGAACCGACGGTGGCACCACCGGAACCTGAAGATGCGGTGGAAGATGCTGGCTGCTGCTTCTGCTGCTGCAGATCAAAAAAATCGAAGAACTCGACAAAAAAGGGCAGATCAGAATCGACAACAAATGGACATGAGTTGGTTCATGTCGTTGATCCTGGCAACACCAACAGCAATGCTTGTATGGATGCGGAGAAGGAGATTCTTGATCCCGCGGTTGTTGTTGTGACATGTCAACCAGTCAACAAGTTCTCTGGCAGCCAGGACCTGAGAATCGACTGCATCCGAAACGGTCACGGAAGCATAAAGCGCCGCGAGAACAGCATCGAGAACCTGCGAAATGTGGCGAACATCATCCAGGAGAAATGCCTGGAGCTGTACTCGGTGCTGTCGAACCACACGTCGACTGCTTGCATTGCGCTTTTACGGTGAGCAACAGTCAGCAATGAAGTAATGGTGTTTGTGTTTGCTTAAAATATCTCAGTCTCTCTTAACATCATCAGATTATTAGGATTTTTATAATGATTCTCTGGATTTTATATAATCACACTTTGGATTTCTTATTCATAAAGTGTAGGTGCAAGTAATAATTTACAACTGAAATTTGATATTACTCTTCTTCCAACATTTTTCCTCAATTGCAATTGCTCCATGCCTTGACGTGTGCCGTCAAGGCATGGAGCATTGCAGTTATAATGCAGTTATAATGCAGAGCAATTGTGCGCGAAGAGCTTGCTCAAGGTCCCTACACAGTGACTCCTCTGACGAGAGTCGAACCCGCTCACTCAGTTCACACTGAGCGTTACGGTGGTGGTTGGACTCGAACCCAGATACCCATATGAATCAACTGCCTTCTTGATTTCCAACTTTGGTAATTCTAGTAGTTTCAACTTTTCTCCATCCACTTATACCTGCTAGAGTCTATCTGATTCAAATTTAATCTCTAGCTAGAGATACTAATCTCAGTATTATTATTACTATTGTTATTATTGGTTTATGCCTCGCTTCCCTTCCCTCTCGTCTCCTTCCCTGGCGATGTTTTGACGGCACTGAGCAGTAAACCGCAGTATCAATGCAGACAGCAATGCCCATGAAATGCGTGGTGCCATCTGACAACAGACACTATGAAAGAGTGTAACTGGAATGTTGCCTTCATGAATGAATAACACACAGACATTTCACTTCTATTATATTATTAATTACTTCTATAACTAGTATCTGTATTTGAATTGCCATTTTTCTGATGTTGGTAGGTATTTCGAGCAGGACCGTGCTGTCCTTGTGCTGGACACCGACTCTAACGATGCTCTGAACATCTTCTGTGTTTGCACGAAACTCGATCAGATTGCCCAGTTACATGCGGATCTTTCAACCGGCAAACTCAAGTCCGACCTTGAGCAGATTCTCACGACTCGGGAGGTCCTTCAGCCACTTGGAATTGCCGGGGTCATGCTGGAAATCGAAGTCAACCAGGACGACCTAGATGCCGCTGGTAAAGAGCTTCCGTGAGGGTACGATCGGGAGATTCGGAGTCGGAGCAGAATTTTCAGAGCAGAAATCTTTGCCGTACGCATATGTACTGTCTTAGCAGGCAGAACATGGGAGATCTGGAAGACTAAAAAAATAAAATGAAATGTGGTAAATTGTGTGAAACGTATTGTTTTCCTGGGGACGAAGGATGGCTCATGTATTTGGTTCAGCTGTGAAATATTCTGTGGTGTGTGACTATCCCTTGTTTTTGGCTGATTGTAGTGTGCAGAGGCTCATCTTTGTGTATTGTGACCATGCACAATATTAGGCATATGGTGCAACCATCAATATACAAAGAGAGCGTTCGAGTGTAGACCTATATCTATTATATATGTAACTGAGAGCTTCTGTATATTATATCAAATTTAACTCATGACTATTCATACACCTTTGCCCAGAGGCATACATATTGAAACCAGCTGTTTACGATTTGCAATTTTCACGAAGTTATACACCACTTCCTGTCTAATTGAATATTAACCATTGCAGCCATTTTAAGATGATTCCAGCCTAGGCTGGGTTTGATCATTCATGGTCATATAATTATGGGCTACTCTAGAAGTGTTTCTAAAAAGAAGTTTTTTTCGGATGCAAAATGTGAGCTAGTTAGATTTTTTGATTCCAGATGACGTGGTAATATGATTTCCATTCTTATTATTGTAAATAGATTTATTTCTATTAATTATGGGTGATTTTTATGAGAACTTGGTGTTTTCTGTGCCAGTAAATTGAACCCAATCATATCTATTGTTGTAAAGGAAAAGTCGTTTAGATTATTTTCTAATATGTTGGATTGTATTGTTGGATTGATCATTCAGCCTCATATCCATGATGATAATGTTTTCCTTTGAAATTTTCTTTATATTCTTGAAAAGTATAAGCTGACTACTTAGTTAAGCTAATGACTTACCTAATGTTGTTAGGATATGCAAAGTAAACATTGTGTTTACAATGTCTTCATCTATGTGGTGAACAACTTTATCCTAGTCATTATACATAAATTATGAGAGTGGCAAAGAACTTCTGTAGCTCAGGGTTTAGATTGATAGGTAGTAAGTAGTCTGCCATTTATTGATGCCCTATCTGGTGTTAAATAGTAATCTCATTGCTCTGTGTCCTGTGATTTTCAACTCTTTTACTAGATATTTTGTCATTTTCTGACTATCTTCTCATGCGGTAGGCATCAGAGGCCACGTGCATGAGCTCCCTTTAGTCGGTCGTAAGTCCAAGTCCGGACCAGTTTTCGCTGTAAACCCGACTAGAGAACTAGATCAGCGTGTATGGAGATTCTCGGAGATTCCTGAGTCCTCTAAAACCCGCCAAGCGCTAGTCGAACTGACAGGCAGACGTAAATCGACTAGTCAAGCTTAGTGATTGGTCCACTTCGTTGAATTTTCCGACTTCAAGGAGGGTTTAAGAGAGACCATAGTTCACTCTGCTATTGTTGGACGATAAACTTAATTATTTTCTACGTTTTCGCCGTCACAAAATGATAATTATAACGGTGATCTTCGTTTAATCGGGAGTTTTAACACTAGTTTACACATCGCATCGCCGAACACATGGTCTTTAGCTTGCAATTGTTGAGCTAACTTTTCCCACATGCAAGTTCAATAATAGTTGAGTAAGGCAATCTTAATCTATACTTAGTAATTTTTGCAGAGGAGTAATATTGTGATAACAGTGAGATTTGTGTTTTAACAAAAGCATCTGTTAATTTAGCAAGGAGCATAATAAATATCTTTGCCAGATCAAGTCCAAAAATAGCCTATAAATAGCTTGCGCATGCGCAACTAGCCATAATCGTGCGAGCCATTGATGCTGGGTTTTCCCACGCCCATCCAAGTCTCTGATCTGTTAGTTAGTCTGTTTGTTGTGCAAGCCATTTTCCCATAGTCTCAAAAATCAGCCTACAAAGTCCGTCTTTGGGCACAAAGCTGAACTTGACTTACGACCATTTTAAAAGCCTTCATGCACGTGGCCCCTGATGATTTTGACAAACCTGTGTCTTCTTATTTGCTAGATCTTCTCTTGTTAGATATCATTCAATTTCTCAATTATTTTCTTTTGCTAGTTGTCTTGTAATGTGTAAGACAACTAGCTCTTTTATAAGTGAAGTGAAGGTTGAATTGTATCTTCTCTTTTGTCAAGTATTTTTTACTTTCCTAAAAATATTTTCTTTTGCTGGGAATCTTATAATTTACTATATTTCTTCTGTTTGATATGTATTTTGTGATTTGCTGGATGCCTTCTCTGTTGCTAAATTAATTGTGGTTTTTGCTAGATATTTAATTATTTACTAGATATCATATTAGCACAGGGCTTCTAGTAATATGATAGAAATAGATCAGATTCTGTTTTGCTGGGTACCTTGAACTTAATTAGAGATCTTCTGTTTTTGCTCAATATCTCTCCTTACTGGGTAGTTGCCAATAATAATTTGCATGATATCTTCTTTTATGGTAGGAATGCTCTAACCAAATATTATGATGTCTGTCTTCTCCTTTGGTAGATAACTTGTAATTAAATGGATATAATATTTTTGGAGGTATCTTGTCATTGGCAACATATCTTTTAAATTCATTAACTTCTTATAGGAAATGCCATTCCTATTGATCAGCTTCAGTGTTGGGAATTGAAATCCTGTGCACATTTCTAATGTATTCTTCACAACTGTTTCGATACCAGGTGTTCGAGTCATAGCGCATTTTTTTATAGTAAATATGAGTTCTTTTTTCAGTGTCCTTTATCGCATCCATCTGCAGTTTCTTTTTTTAAACTATCCATTTTGTTCATTATGTTCTTTATTTAATGTCTTTTATCGACCAAGAAGATGTGCAGTTGCAAATCAACAATATGGCTTCAATGGACCCTGAATTGGCAAGTTCTAATCTGTAAGACTTTATGAATAGTGTTCACCAACGTTTGCTTGTAAGGTGATCATAATTGTTATATTTATTCTTGTGTTAATTTTATTAATTTGGGTATCAACTTATTTATCCTTTTTGGAATAACTGAGATTTGAGAGTACCACATGTTTTTGAGAGGTGCTTATAAAATGCCATATCCTCAGTGACTGACTTGAAGCTTGCATCCAGGTGAACTTATGTGAGTAGACTGAGTACCTACGTATATGGGCACTGCCGCTCTCGTGCTTGACACAGAGTTGTGACAATGACGATTCTTTGTTTGTGATTATGGATGAGCAGATACTCTGAATGTGTGGGTAAACATATTGATGAGTAGGTGGCATAAGTTATAGAAGAAACCTTTTTTCTCTTATATTAAAAGGTTTCTATTAGGCAGTGTAAGAATCATTTGTTTCAATACATTGCAGTGTATTGTATGACGTACACTGAATATTTGATCAGGAATTTCATGCTATGCTTAACTGCATGATGGAACCTTAGGATAATGCCACTAAGCCCACCAGTTGAAGTAACAGCAAATGCCATGTTGTTTTCTTATTTCATTTATTGAAGGCACTTAATACGTGCATAATATGGCTTGGTGTGCACAAAGTATTTGTATATTTGTCTTCACTAATAATGTATATTATACATTTAAGATTTGTGCCCTGAATGGCCACTCTGTCCTTAACATCAGCTGCCATAGCAACCTTCCATCCTACCAATGCCATTTTGGGCACGGGTCTGCATCATTAAAAGTGCCCCACCGATTTAATTGGTTGAATACTTTTCTTTCTGCTCTCCTGTTTCACCAGCCATTGAAGACTTATATGTGACCCATCTGCACAGAACCAGTCATCAGTCATAATATTCAGTTACTCGAAAGAAGCATAAACTCGATCAGTCAATCTTTTTTCAATTGTTTGATTATTACAGATTGTGATTAAAAACTATATATTTTTAATAAAAATGGTAGAAGTTTAAAGCAATCTTTTCCAGGCTTGTGCATTTTGGTCGGATAATAGTTTCCATACATGCAAGTGATTTCTTTTCTATAAATTCAGTTAAGATTGAGATAGAATACGATTTTTATATCGCTGTGTACAGAGGAAGTGTTTCTTTTTAAAGTACTCTATTATATTTCAAATTTATGTCACACATTTTTTAGCTTAATATTGGTTTTTTGCAGATAGGTCACTTGAATGAGTCTCCAGTTAGCAACACTTTTCAAGTGAATTCGTGAATTAGCACTTTATAAATATCTATCTTAATAATAATTATAACATAAATATCTGGATGAATTTATCTGTACAGCTGCTTTATGTTATATTACGATTGCCATATTTCGAGGTTGAAAATCTTGAACTATTTTTCCAGTTGGAAACATATTGCATTGGTTGATTTTTGTGCTCTTCAATTGCCATGTCATTTGATTATTTGTTTGTTGTTTTGTTGGATGTCATCCAATGTCCTCATTGTTTGGTTGCACTTGTGTTCTGTTGCACGGTTTTACCCTTTCTTAATGTTTTATATGCTCTTACCAAACATATGATGTCTGTCAGGTTCAGTCTTGCCCTTCACCCTTCTTGAGGTCACCTCCATCGATGGCTTATTAGCAGTTACCTTACTTTCCTGCTTTGGGGTAAATGGTACGGAAGTGTTATTTATTTTAGCTTTCACATTACTTTAATGTGATAATGCCTGATACAATTAGTCACTAGTTTACGTAACTTGTTAGTCGTGTAGTTATTGAAATTGTTAAATGTAATGAGGTAATTGATGGTGTTTGACGTTGCTTACCATTGATTTAGGGTATGGCATTTCGTTTTAACAGTTCCACAATTGCAACTGAGTCATTTTAAGTTTTAAGTGTGTAGAACATTTTGGCTTAGCGAGAGAGAGAGAGAGAAAGAGACAGAGAGAGAGAGAGACAGAGAGAGAGACAGAGAGAGTGAAGAGAGAGAGCCATTTGACGTTGTAGTATTAATCATAGCGGCATTTCAAGTAAAAACAGTAGGCATTATTGTATAAACTTATGCTTTTGTTTTACTTCAAATCTGGCCATGTAGAAGAAAGTAAAATGCTGCTGTTTTCTTCGTCTGTATGATTTTTAACTGTGGGCCTACTATGCATTGAGTGATTATTTTCAGCTGCAGTAGATACTGAAATTATTTTATATTTTTATGCACAAAGCAAGTGTTACCAGTGTTTTGCATTTATTTCGGCTGCATTGTCAATGAAAGCGAGACATGGAAGTGAAATGTTTTAATTGCAATTAGTTGTCAGTGGCGATTTCAGTCTGTGTTGCAAAACTTACCGGACTTTTAACCATGTGGCCCAATGAAGGCAATTGTAGCGTTTTGTGTTGAACTGGTTTTGTTCCTTGTTAGCTATGCAGCTTGGAAGATGTTGAGTCGTAGATCCTAGAGTCAGCTTGTTTTCTAGTTATACTTGTTTCAATGTTATCACAAGTGCTTCTTTTCATTGTACAGTACACATGATTGCAATTTGTTCTATGCGTAGCAACAGGTTTTGTAATTAGATCAGAGTGAAGCTTAATTATGCAAGCGCTCATCATTTAGCTTGAAACTGATGAATGCAACTATTCCGGAAGGCTCTTGAAAGGTGCTATATAAATTTAGAGATAATAATAACAATCTCCATTTAATTTTAAACTGACGAATGCAATTTGATTTTAAAGATATCTTTAAAACAGCTGAAGCCTGGTATTTAGGACATGTCTGGTAGCATTACCAGTCAAGGTCAATTGCAAGTGATATAGCACCTCGTAAAGAGAAATGCCTCGAGACTTCATTAGAGATGCATTGCAAAGAACAAAGGGCAAGTGTCTAAGGCTGGATTCTCAATCTCTAGAAAATGAATGCCAAGAATATAGTGCAGGTGTGTTACCCTAGCCATTTCTCTAGATTCGGATTTGAGACATGGTTCTCTGGATCTGCCAAAATCAGACTAACTGTTCTGTTCAGATTGTCTGTGTAATCAACTGAGGCTGTCATCATCAGAGCATGACTGAATGGAAGAGCTGTGGAAATTGCAGAACACCCTTTTAATGTAACGTCTGGTAACTGGAGACACTAGTATGGTTAAACATTCGGAGACATTTACTGTCTGGTATCATATGTGACCAAAACTGAGAAAACGGTCACGAAGTTGGAAGCCACGGCTTGACTGGGGTCGCTGGGCCTAGTCAATTGAAATGTATTCAACTGTCTCTGGGGCTGCGTAAAAGAATTGGATTAGATGCGCATTTTTACCAGACTTGGTAATAAGTTTCAATGGTAATGACTTAATATTAGATCACGAAGAGATACTTAAATTAAGCTGTGTTGCACGACATCACAATGAAATTGTTAGAATTGGAATTGAAAAACTTGGAATTGAATATATGGCTTGATGTTTGAGAAACAAGGAATGTGAAGATTGCTTCCTTTGGCCTACATCATGCTTACTTGCCTCCCGAATGTATTTGACATAAAGGTAACATATGACTGTATGTGGGTTTCATCAGGATTGGTTCCATACTGTCTTGTATAATGATTACTTTGTTATCAGACAATTGTGTATCCTGGCTGTTCTTAACTAGATTAGTGCTTCATACTTCCAGACATCTTATAAGCAAATAGACCACACTGTACTTCATGAGCAGACAAAATAATTTTGTGTCTGTGAGCACTATGCTTGCATTATTCCAGATGTTACTTTCAAAGCATGCCTTATGTTATGTGGAACCTATTAGACTTGGGTGCTTGTCGTGAAATCGTACGAATGTGACGCTTCTTTGTAAATATATCAATAGCTCTGTATAACTTTGTTACATTTCTGCACATGTGTGCATTTGAGACGTTCGTAACCTTGTGCGCTGTTGCTTTTGACGTTCTTCTCTCATGTGATGAAGTAGTTTGTGGTCAATGAAGACTGAGGTCTTGTTTATTTGCCTAAGTAAGCAGATACTGCATTTGTTTCTGTGTCATATGCTCCTCAGCTGAGCAAGGAACCTTATGTGTGTGTGCGTGTCTGGGTCAAAACAAGGGGTACATGAATAAGACGTGATTTTGCCACGAGTGAGTGAGCATCAATGAAGTCACAAATAGGTTATGAGAAAGCATTGATTTATTCTTAGGCATGAATAATGCATATTTTGAAGTGATTAAACCATGACACCGAAAACGAGACGTTCAAAATGTCTTTTTCAGCAGATATGCGAAAAGAGATGAGTACTGAAGGGCAGTGGGTTAAATTGTTACTGCTGTAAGGCCACACCATGGAAGGGTATGTTAGGTGATAAATTGGCTAGATGGCTAGATCACCGTGGTTTTATTCTCACGACTTTTGTGTTTGTCAGGTGTGATGTGTGTACAAAAATGGTATTGTTATAATATCTATTGCCATAGTGATAACATCTGTTGCTGTATCAGTTGTGTGCTAATTTGGAAAAAATGTTTTTGCTTAGTTTTTCTATGAGGAAGTGGGGCGTTGCCAGAATGTTGCATTTAGGTATTACGATGGGTCTTGTCCATGCTTGCCGCTTTTCTGTCGTCATAGGTGGTGTAGTGACTGTACCATGATTATCACCTTTATCATAATTGCCATCATCATTGGTATAATCATAATCACCATCATCGCAATCGCCAGACTCAATATTTCTATTGTTATCGTGATAATTGAGATAATCATCCTAATAGTCATTGTTGCATCAATGCTAATCGTCACAATTGTCATCATCAGCGTCGTTGTCGTAATCTCATAATCAGTGTGGCCACCATTACTATCGTCATCACCAGTATATTTATCATTATTATTGATATCATCAACTCCATAGTCATCATTTCCATTATCACCAATATTATGATCACAACCATCAGCATCACAATTGATTATTTTGTGTACACAATAATTTCTCTGCCAGTTCTGCCTTCCTTGACTGTCATATCAGTAGATTATTTTCATCATCATTATCATATGATAACGTCAATGTCTTGTTTACCGTCAACGATTACACAGTTTATTTTCTACGTTGATTTTATGAGCCAGCCTTCAGTTTCATATCGAGATGCCATCATTTGTCTTGGTCTGTCTGAGGTGTGCTTTCCAGAGCTGTGGTGTCATCATTTGGTGCCATTACGAACTGTTTGAAACTGTCACAGGCCACAGTGTATATGGGTCACTGGCGGATCCAGAAGTTTTGGAATGGGGCCAAGTAAGGACATATTTAATATGTTATGACCTTTTTAGGTCTTGTGCGCTTTTGGTATTAATTTGCTGTTGCGATCATTTGCTTTTTATGATCTGTTTCAGTAATTGGAAAACTTTTCACAATATTCTAAGCAGAATTTCTTTGAACTTCTTTTCCCCTTTCAATACTTTCTTTGTCTTTCTTCCTTTGTAAGATTTCCTGATTTCCATGTAGCTTTTTCATCATTATTGCTAATTTTTTAGATTTTAGCATATGTTTTGATGGAGTCCCAAACTCGAGGGAGTGGGTCATGGTCAGCTTGGTCCCCTCTAGATCCGTCCGTGACTCAGATGTGGTCACAATGTGCAGATGCAGTGTTAACAGTTTTATGTGTTTGTCATAACGTGCAGTGTTGCAGTAGGCTCTTGTTGCAATTCAATGTTGCAATGTGCTGTGATTTTCTGTATCTAGTTGTGACATACGTCACTGTGATGCGATACCATGTCACAAAATCTGTTGTTGCAGAGTGCTATGATGCAACATGTCACGATGCAAGATCTTGTCACAATGTGCTGTTGCAATGCTTTATCGCCATGCAGTATCTTATTACAGTTTGCTAGTGATTCATGATATGTCATGCTGCAGTATTGTGCCACAAATGTGCCTGTGTCGCAATGCGTCATGTTGCGATATTGTGCCACAATTTCTTGTTGAAGTGTGTCGTTTAGCCATGTGTTGTGACACGTGTGAGTGTGCTTCCAGTGTGTTTTGAGATGTTCTGACACAACTGCAAGTCACAGATCGGTATTATTATGAATGGTGTTTGAGTCGCATTTGGTCTTGCCTTGTTTGTCTCCAATGGTTTTGTATGTGCGCGTGTGTGTGTGTGTGTGTTTTTGTGCAAGCACCTCTTGCTAAAGTTATACTGTACAGTGTTTATCCTCCTTGTGTCTTTGTACATAGGTTTTGCTATTTATACACACTGTTGTGTGGTTGTGTGTATCACATAATGCCAGAACCTTGTTATGCAGGTACCTTTGGAAGCCCTATGAGTTACCCCGTTCTATTGAGGAGTGTGCAGTATAAACGGGCACTGAGTATAGAATTTGGTATCCCCATTGTATCAGAATTTGCGTTCTAATGATGTGTGAGTGTGATTTTATGTTTTTGTGTATTTATTATAACTGTACTGCTTTGGATTGCTGTGTTTGTATCTGGTGTAGCGACATGTTGCCAGATACATCTCTGTGTGTGAGACGACGGTTGATTGGTTGAGCTCATGATGTGCAGTTTGTGACAGGTTCTAGGTTATACAACACTTTTGCTGTGCTAAAGATACTTCATTGCAGTCAATAATTGGTTGGCACAACGACTGATCTGATTGTGCAACTCTACCAATAGCAGATAATGGATTTTTATATTCAGTTCTGTGGTAGAGTTCAAAGATAGTTATGAAATTGTGAGAGGAAACAACTGAGAATGGAATTCTTCAAACTGCTATGAACCTCGTCTGATTTGCTATTTTGAGTTGGACGTTCAATGTGTATTTGTGTGAAATGGATGAAGCCATGGCGTCCATATCGATAGTTGATTTGGATGCAGCTAGCGAACAGTGTACTTGTGTTGGACATGTTATGCAGGGTTTAATATCAAATGTGTCATGTAAAGTTGGGAGTCAGTTGTTACTCGAAGTCATGTAGAAAGTGTGTCCAGGATTTCGGGATGACGTTGTGTTTAGGCTGCAAACCAAGTGATTTCAATACTAGATTACTATTAATGATAGAGTAGAGTATGTAATAATTGATACCTTACTTTACAGCCTAAGCCTTTTGTTAGAACTTTGCAGTCGATAGACCTCTTGTAACTTGTAATCGCCGTTTGTGTGTCATTTTATTATGTAAGCTTTACAGAGATTCGTTTTCTGTTGTTTGACCTTGCTTCTTGTTTATGTTTGAGACTTCTTTCCAGGTCTGTTCTTTCTGCATTCTAAGTGGATGAATTGTTTGTCTTCTTGATTTCGTATGAGATTGTGATTACATACAGGGTCAGAATCTGATTTTATGATAAAATGCGATTTTTTTACTTACCACTAGAGACGTTTGATGTGTCCTAATGCTAAGACTTAACAGCTTTCATAGTAAACAGCTATTCCAAGGTCATGAACTTTGACTCATTAAAATTGATTGAGTGTTCCTTTGAGGCAAAATGGTCTTGTCGGCAATATGGTTGTGGTCTGTGATCCAAAAAATACTTGTATAGTGCATCTTAGTAGCTTTTCATGCAGCTACCAGTCGAATGGAAAAATGTTCAGTGCTCAGGTCCTTTAATGTTCAGGGAAACAGAGTGAATTTCACTATGCAATTTCTTCCAAACAATGTCTCCATCACCAAGAAGTAGATTTTGATCCAGAATTAAGTTTGGAAACAAAAGGTGAGACATGCAAAGCTCCAGGACTTGGGATTAAGCCAGTGCTAACACAGTGGCCAAAAAGAAGGCAAAATAAATGCCTTCTCCATTTTTGTACAGCACCTCTTCATGACACCGGTACCTAATCAGAGGTGCTCTCAGACAACCTACGGGGATAAAGAACAGTTTTCAAAGTGCATGTACAAGGTGTATGCAGAGTCCCTAGTTAAGAGAACACAGATCTGAAAGGTTAATCCATGTGAATATATTGCATCTTACTGCAGTCAAGCAGAGGTCATGAACTGTAGATTGTCTAGTATCTGTCTGAGGTCATGCAAAGCTTGTCTAGCAAACTGTTCAATCAAAGCTGATTAACTTCATTGTTGGGTCTAAAGAGAGCATAACATGGTTTGATTTCTGAAATGGTGCTATAGATATTTCCATTACTCGGCATTCCAATGTAACAGAAAGGCATGTGGAGTTGATTTTATTTTATTATACGAAACAGAAGCTAAACAGACGATAAGATGATCGATACAAAACAGTAAGCGACGTATAAAGCAGAAAAAACAATGACTAGAAATAACAGCTCGAGTACCCAAGTCCTTCAGTTCGTAAACATATTTGTAAATGTAAGTCTCGACATCTCTTTGTCGGTTACAGATAAGCTTCGGGAATGTTTTTCCCAGGGCATTAAGCAACATGACCATGCTTTTACAGAGGTTCTAAGTGGTGACATGTGCAACAGTCAACCAGTAACCTTGTTGGACTTTCAAACAGGTTCATTGTTCTAACAATATGGGGTTAAAATTTTACGATGATGATATACACCAGAACCTACTTAGAACCTGCATCATTATGAAAACTTCTGATATGTTGTGGATGTGGGTCCCAACTATCGTTCAGCTATAGAAGATGACTTTAAAACAACGTGCTAAAGTGAGATACTTTGTATCGTTCCTAAATGTAGCGTTTCACGCAGGTTCCAATGTATCGTCAAATACTACAATTATAAGTAATAAGCAGTTGAAATAATATTCAATAAAGATTCTCAATCAATTGAAAAAAGATGCCTTAAAATGCAATCAATTGTATTGATTGAACTGTACACAATTAATTGAGAAGTCGTAAACATGATTTCATCTCAGCAAGTATTATTATCCAAAGCTGAAACTGATAATAAATTAACATGGATTAACAATACATTAAACAGAAATTACCTTGACATATTATTTACATCAGTGTCGGTAATGGCTACAAACTGAAAGCAAATTATCTCTAAGCAAACCAGTTCCTCAACAATGTCTTTAAATATTTACACGTCTCTAAAGTGCTGCATTTTGATTCATGCAGCAACAACTACATACAGGTTTGACAGCTGTAGCAGGAGTGTAACTCAACTAATACGTATTATATGGATTTGGCACTTAACAGCAGGGCCGTACCGAGCTATAAATGTGCCCTGTGCCTAGCATCAATCTGGCACCCCCACATTTTGAAAATAGTGCATTTGATGGAATAAGAAGTTATTCCATTCAAAAATTTGCACCCTTGCCACATTTGCGCCCTGGGTCACAGCCCCGCTGCCCCCCTCGGTACGGCCCTGCTTAGCAGTTTGGCCATGAGGACAGTATAAGCAGCTGCTTTTAAAGTCGATACAACTCAGTTTAAAATCGAATATCATCGAGTTAACCGATTGTGTAACTCGAGGACAAGCTCCAATATTTAGAGCAATTGGTACAAGAATGAATGACTGAATAACTTTAGAAGACCTAATGAGTCGTTAAATTGCAAAATAAATGATTAACTCGAGTAAAAGATCAATTGATCATGTACATCAAGTGAAAAACGAAATAAATAAAGTCTCGCAAAAGGCAGAAATGCCCTGAATCCAATTCCAAAAAACATTCAGTCACAATTAGTATGCATTAATTTGCATCCCTGGTAAATACAGATTATCAAATGGAAATATACAAATTGGAATGCAATCTCGGCCATGCTGGATGCAAGTTTTTCAAACGTACAATAAGATACAATACAAATCGTAGCTCAGCTGTCGTTTATGTATAACCTTTAGTGAAACTTCGACAAATTTTTACCAATCCGTGGAAAGTTTATAGCAAATGTTGAAAGCATTGTGGCTGAATTTATCTGCAAAAACTTAGTACCCAAATAGTAATGAAGTCTGGACTTAACAAGACAAAATTTTAAGCTATTACACACACTTTCTAAACCAGTCTTGGAATACCTGCACTGCTAATTTTACTCACTCAAGCCTTGAAATAATAAATGAAAGGCTTCCAAACCCAGTATTCAGAAGTAATAAGTCAAGTCCTCCCAAGTTTATAATTCAGGTCTTTGTTAGCCTCAAACCGAGCAAAACACACACAACAAACTCTGTCAAGTTCCGCCCTCGACTAATACTGTTACAAACGTTTAACATATGACTAATTTCCCAACGCGCTCAGGCAGTTGGGTGGCACGGCTGCAGGTACGTCATCAGTCCCAGGTCGTTCAGCTGCTTCAGCACGATCTCACGCCATGCCTTGTTCGCCTGAGGATTTGCAGGACTCGGATGCATGATGTCCATCACGCGGACATGACCAATTCCGTGCTCCTGGAGTGCCGTTCGTGCTCTTCCACACGCGTATTTTCCCACGCCAATGACAATGCTGGAGCCAAGGAGCTTGACAATCTCACAAAGCGCTGCATCACACAAGCGATTGAGAGCCGAGCGCTCGGCGACATGCAGCTTGTCTGGAGTGATATTCTTTCCGACCTCAGAGAGAAACATGAGCGGACACATATTGTAGACGAAGCAGCAGCGGAAGAAGTTCTCCGGACGACCGCATAGCTCCTGGAAGAGGTTCCAGAACCGCTTTCCACTCACCTGTAGCAAAGGAAACAGTTTCAATCAATCAATCAATCAATCACTCTCTCTTCACTGGAACAGTGCAGGAGTATAACATATGTATTTAGCATTATTGAACTAGTAGGCTTATAATGCTACATAACAAAGTCTAAAGCTATTTAATGACCGACCATCTTTGTATTTTCGGCCAAAAACGAAAACGCCACCGAAATTGCCGATTTGATTTCGGCCGAAAATGAAACTGCAAGGTCAGTTTCGGCCGAAAACGAAATATATAAAGGCCTGCACAACAAATATATATCGTCACCACTGATGATGATATATATTTGTGTGCAGGCATATGTATGTACTATATATATATATTATATATATAACGCTTACCGGCCCGAACTATAATCTATAGGAGCCATCGGCTAAACACGACAGATGTGGGAATATGATTCCAATTAGCCGGGTCGGCCGATGGCATTTCGTTATTAACAAGAGAGAACTCTATGCCTTAAACTCAAAGATGTCATACTTATTATACCATGCAGGATGCACCTCTACTTGCCAGATTACGCGAAGCCGTCGGTAGACACTAATTTTACAGTTTTGGATTGTGCTGAAAACGAACCTCGGTTTCGGCCAAAAACGAAACTGGAACGAAACTGCCAATGCCAGTTTCGGCCGAAAACGAGCTGAAACTGAAGAATTTACAGTTTTGGTGCTGAAAATGAAAAAGAAACCGAAATTCGGTCGCTCTCTAAAGCTATTTAGTGATACAGTCTACAGAGCCCAGACAGGGAAAATAAGCTCAAGCTTATTAAACATTCCCCAAGACCTAACGAAACACTCCTCAAGAGTTTATTTCCCAACCAAAAGCTTAATAAACATCAAGAGTTTGTTACAGCTGCCCTAGAATCTTTCTAAGCAGCTTATCAAACCTTTCCCGGTCCCTGTTTTAAAGAAGCACGTAGCAATGAGATGTTTAAGTATAATTACTAATATGACAGCAAAATATAATTACAAGGACAATGAACATAATGTCAAAAACGGTGATGAGAGCAGTAATGGTGGTGATAACCATGACAGCACTTACCTCACTTCGTCTGCACCGAAATCCTTGAACCCGTCTTTTGGGATGCTCTAGTTTCGGTTTGTCCACCGTTCCCGAGATCTTCAACCAGTCGCGAACCATTGAAACTTCACCAAATGGCACCTGCAATATTACGCCAAGCAGTGAGGTAAACTACGTATGTAATTTAACTATTTCACTTACTATACACCTAAGGCCAATAAATGTTAATCAGTGCAAGAAAACTGCAGACAAACACCGAGGTCATCACAGAATCTGCTGATCAGGCCTCATTACACACTCGGCATTCTACCAAACTGACCACTGTGCTAATTTGATGGACATATCTAAGTAGCTAAATTGACCAAAGAGATGCAGAAACAGGGGCATCCAGATATGGGGGTCCAGAGGCAAATTTCTCCAATTTCAGCTACGGGGCCATTTTTTTGCGTCTTGGGGGGATATCTTGCCTTTCTTGCACTTGGGATCGGGAGGTTTGCCTCAAACACTCAGAGGAGATTGATGCACCTGTGCAAAAATGCTCCTAATTGAAATCAAATATCTGATCTCCATGCTTGGTCGAAATCATTGTTAAAACATGGTTAGATGATCTTGTCAACTGAACTGGCATACAATGTTGCAAACTGTTCAAAGTCAATAATATGTTTCCGAGATGTATCCAAACTGGTGGCTGCGACCTAAATCCTAAATCCAGCTGAAAGTCTTACGGAAGCCACCTTGATTCCCCAATCAACACAGATTCAACAGCGAATCCAGTAGTCTATAAAGAGGCTAACGTTTTATAAAGTCACACGCAGATCATAGTTGTATTCCTTGATGGCCTTTTCTTTACCTCCCAAGCTGTTTGGGGCAATGTGTCACCTTGCCCTGCAAAATTTTATGGAGGGCATGGTCAGATTAGCCTCCAGAATCTGCTCAATTGCATAAAACCGTAACCAAACTATAGACTAGACAATAAACACACTGGTCAATCTGTGCCATTCCATGCCTTACAAGTCACAATATAAAAGTACAATTACATCATGCTTGCATGGCATTACAATATAACAGAGGTACAAAAAAAATTAAAATGAAGCCAACTTCAACTATTTGATTCCCTCAAACAAGCTATTAAACTGCAATTACGACATTACAGAAGAACATAAAAGGTCATAATTACACCAGTCTGTGCCATTCCAAATGGTCCCGGATTCATCCCAACAAACAGGACATCCTTCTGCGTTGTACAGAAACGTCGAATGAACTGCGAATGTGGCCGGATAGCATACTCCAAGGGACTGTAGACATGCGAAACCGGCATCTTGAATTCAATCTGCGTCAGTTCCCGGCACAGCTTCAACTCCACATCAAGGAAAGTCTCGGCAATGTTGGGCTGAATCGGTTTCGGCATCTCTCGCAGGACTCCCGGAGGTTGCAGCTGGTATGGATCGGCACCTCGTCTTGGAAATGGGAAGTCAAAGAAACCATGCATGCAATTGGTCGAATTGCAGCTGCACCGACCCGGTGCATCGGAACGGAAGACGCTTGCTGTGGCACTCCCATACTGGTGCAGCGAGTTCAGACTATCACTTGCCGGCATGGAGGTACTTGCACCTCGGTATGACTGTAGCGCACTCATATTATCGTACTGCTGGAGTGAACCAACGGCATCGTATGGATGCAGAGGGTTTGTTGCTGCCCTGTATGGTGCTGGGGTGGAATCTGTTCCTGGGACATACAACCCTGGTGAATAGTAGTGATGGTGGTCAGTTGAGGGAAAGAAGGAAAAGCCATCATAGCAAACTTGATTCCACATTGGATGCCAGAAATTTGAGGCTTGCATTATTGTTGTTCAACTGTAGGTATAGCTCTAGTTGAGGTGTATGCACAAGAATACAGCCCGAACTATGTACCCTAGTCTATCAATTGTCTATAACTTTAAAGAATCTCATTACACCTGGTCAGCGTCTACAATAATATACACTCAAAATGTTGAAATGCATTTTAGCAAATGTATTCTGATCTGCGCAAAGCAGCACCGAATCGAGCCAAAATACACACGAATAGATTTGGGCGTTAAGCATCAGTCGTCGCTTCTATGTCCTTAACAAAACGCGATCTGCGCTGCACAATTGCACTGACAATCTGATTTCAAAAACAGAGCACATTTCCTCAACATCGTATGCGCGCATTTTCCTTAAATTTTCTTAATATAATTTTTTCTTTCACAAAATTTTCCAGTGTATTAAATCGCCGGATGCGCGGATTTAAACAACGTTCTAAGGGAGTAAGGTTGCTGCATAACAAAATGGTGGCACTCTTCACAACGGCCGTAAGACCAAAAAATATATTTCTACGAATTTGAACCAAATTGCGTTGCAACGTTCCTTAAATTACTTTCTATGACGTTTTAGAAAACAGAATTTGTACTGTCTGAGTCTAAGCTGGGCCCTCTACCTGTCGATTTTGTTTCATCAATTGCGTGTGCTAAGCTGGTTCCCGCGACTTCACCCGTGAGAACGCTATAGTTTATTGTTGAGATTACGATTTCGAGATTAAAGGTATAAATCTTAAAGGCTCTAAGTTGAGGGAATGAATAGATAAGACTGAGAAGAGAGCATTATTATAAGAGGTGATCTACTGATTGGCTAGGTACTGGGGCGAACCTAATACTCGCGCCCCAGTACCTTTTCCGACATTCAAATGTGTCTCCATTACAAAGTAGTAGGCCTATCATGCCTTGGAGAGAACGTGAAAGAATTCCCTCCCCACAAATTCTTCTTCTTCTGGAACCAACACGTCGTGGTGCAAATGTAGCGGAACGCAATATATCTTCCTACGAAGTCAGGAGAGGAAATGGTGTGAGGCAGGACACTGCCCCTCTCTCGGCTCCTGCCCTTTTTGCTACAGCCTCTTCTCTCTGCTCCTGACCCTCTATCGGCTCCTAAGCTGCAGGAGCCGAGAGAGGAGCAGGAGCAAAGAGTGGAGTCCTTTTTAGCTTGAAATATCAAAGAATTGTCTGCGTACGACTCTAAGATCTTTTTTTATCATTTTAATATTTTTTAAAAGATAAAATTTCTTGATAGACCACTACTAAATTTCTTCTTTGCCCTATCGATCTCTGGCCATCAATTATTGGACACAAAGGAATGTAGTTGTCCTCAAACAATAAGTTAAAACCTAAAAATAGTAAAAGTTGTGAGCCGCTACTCAACCAAATTGAACCGGTGGTAGTATTTGAGCGGCTCACAACTTAAGGAAGTTTTCTCCCTAAGACCAAAGCATCAAGATGGCTCACTAATGAGGAAACGGCGTAACTAGGGCGCATGGGGAATTCTGGTCTATTATAGCCTACCTAATGCAGCCACCATCGTAATCCCCAAATTTCTAAAGCGGCACTCAAAAGTCAAGTGTAGAGCATCAGCTTATTCATGAGCACTGTGTCCGAACTGTAGTACGAAAGGCCCAAACATAGGTTGCAGAGTCCTTGTTAGTTTGAAATATCAAAGAGTTGTCTACGTACGACTCTAAGATCTTTTTTATCATTTTATTATTTTGTTATTTTTTAAAGATAAAATTCTTTGAGAATAAATTTCTTCTTCATCCTATCTCTGGCCATCAATTATTGGACTTAAAGGAATGTAGTTTTCTTCAATCAATAAGTTAAACCTTAAAATTGTAAATTTTTGATTAAGACGATAGGCCTACTTCCCGCATTGAATAGTATCATCTTTGCATGATTGTGACGGCGTCGTCAGCAACAAATTATCATTGTTGCATTGTTATTTATAAAAAAATCTTCCCATAATCTTCGCACGCGATAACATTTGGTGCGTTATATTTCTCAGTTTGGTATCAGCGTGAAAACGTGAGACCTGATTTCAATAGACGACATTAATTGTGTGTTGCAGAGATAGACACAAAAGCCCAGAGGGAAAATCGGTGACTTGCAACGTTTTGTGGCGGTAAAGTATCCTTAACTGTGTTACGGCGATCTAGAAATTGTTCATTTAATAACTGGAAAATGGTGGACAAGATGTTGGGGCGTAAGGCCCAATCGATCGAAGCTTTACCTCAATTTCTGGGGCACCGGGTTCGACCGCCATTAGCGCAAACCACACGACCTCGTTAGTAATTAATAATTATTGTTCGGCGTTACGCATGTGTCAACGAATTAAGTGTCGATCATGTTCGAACCCAGTTAATTAGAAGCTACTCTTCTGGTAGGCCAACGTGTTTCTTTTCATGACGTCCAGGCACGGTCCGAGCAGCCGTTCGAAGCACTCCCTAGCTCTCCAGGATAGCCACCTTGACTCTTCCGACGGCGTAGACGCTGGCCGACCTCTCTCTGTTCTCGAGCAGGGCCATCTCTCCGGAGTACATTCCACGCGTTGCCCTCGAAATAACCTTCGATCTCCTCGCCCTGGTCACAGATCGTTACCCGCACGTCACACCACTCGACGAAGAACATGCCATCCGCTTGCCCGTCTCCCTCTCGGATGATACACTGCCCGTCATCGTAAGACACCGTCACAAAGGGCGTCTACCAGAGTCATCCGCTCGTAACTGTCCAAGGACTGGAGCATTGCAACGCTCTGGAGCAGTCGCTCGTACATCTTGCGCTTTCGGAAGGCGTTGTGAAGGACGATCCGTCGGAAGGACATCCGGTCCATGGCCCAGAGGGTCCCTTGGGTCACGGCCATCACCATTCTGTACATGAGGGCTAGCTCACCGAAACTGTCATGACCGTCGAACAGGACCTTCTGGCTCTGATCTCTTTCGCGACGGATGATCACGTCAAAGATACCATTCTCGATGACGTAGAAGTTGTCGCCATCATCGCCTGGCGCCAACTTGCGTTCGAACATGGCACCGATCACTTCCTTCAATAGGTCGCTGTCCAGGGATCTGTAATGCAAAAATGAATAAATGAATTGTTAGACCATAGATGGCGGAGATGAGAAACTTATCAACCAGCTAATCAGCAAATGAGATTTTATAAATCGATTAGACAAGGAGCTAATTCTAATCTAACAGCTGCAAAAGTTTTCCAATTATAATTTGTATCGATGTATGTATGTATGTATGCCGCTATTTATATAACGCCTTATAAGAACCTCTCGAAGGTGCTAAACGTAGCTACCCAACAGATCTAAACAAATGCGATTTCAGTAATTTAGAAAAATTGGCTGCAAGCAGTGTAATGTTGCGAAGTTGTAAAGGAAGAGCGTTCCAGAATGATCGACCAATGCATGAGAAGGTACGGTTTGTTCGCATCAATGTACGGTAGCGCGGGACCATACACGCAAGGATCGACGACTTGGCTGGCTGGAGACGGGAAGACAGAGCTCTCTGATGTATTCTGGAGCCGTGCCGACCACTGATGTCCGTCCCATGAGGATGATCTTGAATGTGATCAACCGGGAGCCAGTACAATGTGTCACGCATATAGCTTGAAATATGCGAGTATTTTTGGCAGCTTGGCAACGACTCGGGCAGCGCAGCTGAGAACGGATTGAAACTGTCTTATCCTGAAGTTTGGCAGACCCGGAAGAACACCATTGCAGTAGTCCAGGCGAGTCAACATGAAGGAGTGGACAAGAGTCATAGCGGCGTCAATTGAGAGATTTCGCCGAATTTCTCTAATCTGGCGTAGTTGATAATAGCAAGACCTGCACAGGGAGCTGACATGTTCCTCCATGGACAGGTCTTCATCCAGAAGAACTCCCAGGTCCCGGACAACGCGCTGAACCTTCCAATGAGGAAATGCTGCTTTAATCGCCTCTTTGTAAGCCCTCGAACGCGCTTGTCTCGTGCCCAGCCAAATAAATTCAGTTTTATCCTGGTTCAATCTTAGCCGATTGGAGGACATCCAGATTTGCTCTTGCTCCACATTTGCCAAGATTTTTGACACGCACTCCAGTGCCTCAGTTGGGCGGCATGTCAAGTACAGTTGGGAGTCGTCAGCATATTGATGAACCCGAGTTCCAAGAGCACATATGATCTTTGTTAAATCAGCTGTATAAAATTATAGCACGTACAGCAGCTAGTAGGCCGAGGACTGACTGGGACATTTCAATAGGTAATATTAATTCTAACTGATTGGCAATTAAAAAAACTAAATTAATCGACTTTCTAATCGATTTGACAGACAACCAATTCTAATATTGTCAACGACTGGCTACAAGATTTTGCTAATTCTCATTCTAGTCAATTTGCGCATTTCAGTCACTAAATTATAATCGATAAACCCGGACTGTTATATGGACTGTTAAATGGACTGTTAAATGGACTGTTAAATGGACTAACACTAAGTGGATGTTATCATGGTAATTTATTAAGCAATATTGCAGTCAATTCACAGATTTACTTGCTGACTGATTTATATATTATATACTGTGACATAATTAATACAGCTTAAAACTATAGGAGTATGTCCTTGGAAGTGCCATTTTGGAAGTTCGGAGATGACGGCTACGAAATTCAGACAGTGAGATACAGTATATTTTATATGCCAAAACAATTAGTATATGTTTTTGAACGCCAGACTCTTTCTTCTTTCTGGCACATAAAATTATGGTCTGCGCCATTAATCAACAATCCCCTACTTTTATTTGCATTGAACATTTATGTGCGTGGGTTCATGTTAAATAAACAATACGTAGCGAATGTTTGTGAAGTTGCTTGAAACAAATTCACGCCAACAAGCATTTTATTCTTTATGCAGTCGGTATTTGCAACTTAGCGAGGAACATAATTGGATGGGATTAATTATTGCTCGCGGTGTTCGTCTCTAGCTTATGAGCCATAGTCCATGGACACTACTACTCGTCATCCTATAGTTTCTCACTCATTATGACCGTCTGCATTAACCGACTGCAAACTACGGTGTGTATTCCAAAATAGCCTCTTTTCGAAGATTAGGCCTATCGTCATTATTAACAAACAATATACTAATGTAACTTACTTACTTACAATATAGGCTAACAGATAATTCAGACTGCATCCTAAGAATGACAAACGTTGGCACTTTGCCAAAGGCAAAAATGACGTTATAATTACGTCATCGTATTATCTTCAGTCTCTGACTCAATTAATTTGTCAGTTGCAGCGCATATCGCAAAGAAGACGGACGTGCTCCAGATTTTTGCGAATTTCTGCCGTATTCTGCTTCTGTGTCGAATGAATTATCTTCGAGGAGTAGCAGGCAACCTGCCAACATCCCCATATTGAGCCCATCTCCAAATTACATGGGCCCATGGACTGGGGCTAGCCCATGTCAAGCCTATCTGGGCGTGAGATGAGGAGCCTATCCGAAAAAAAATGTGGGCGATGAGTGGGCTGGTGGGCTGGGGCTGCCCACAACATACCCATATGGGATTACGCTTAGCAGCCCATTTACCAACTTTTGCAATATCCAACTTTTTTGTGGGCAATGATTGGGCTCGAAGGCTTGGGTTGCCCGCATCACCCCAGATCTGATTATGCTTTGCAGCCCATTAACCAACATTAGCATCATCCGACTTTTTATTGATCGATGAGTGGGTTCGTGGGCTTGGGCTGCCCACATCACGCCCAGAATGGATTACGCTTAGCAGCCCATTAGCCAACGTTTGCAATATCCGACTTTTTAGTAGGCGATGAGTGGGTTAGTGGGCTAGGGCTGCCCACATCACGCACAGATGGGATCATGCTTAGCAGCCCATTAAGCAACTTTTGCAATATCCGACCTTTTAGTTGGCGATGAGTGGGCTCGAGGGCTTGGGCTGCGCGACAACATACCCAAATGGGATTATGCTTAGCAGAACATTAACCAACATGTGCAAAATCCAACCTTTTTGTGGGCGATGAGTGGCATCAAGGGCTTGGGTTGCACACATCACGCTGAGATGGGATTACGCTTAGCAGCCCATTAACCAACTTTTGCAATTTCCGACTTTTTAGTAGTCGATGAGTGGGGTTCGTGGACTTGGGCTGCCCGCATCACACCCAGATGGGATTATGCTTAGCAGCCCATTAAGCAACTCTTGCAATATCCGACTTTTTATTGATCAATGAGTGGGTTCGTGGGCGTGGGCTGCCCACATCACACCCAGATGGGATTATGCTTAGCGGCCCATTAGCCAACATTTGAAATATCCAACTTTTTTGTGGGCAATGAGTGGGCTCGAGGGCTTGGGCTGCCCACATCACCTCTAAATGGGATTACGCTTAGCAGCCCATTAACCAACTTTTGCAATATCCGAGATTTTTTAGGCGAAGAGTGGGCTCGAGGGCTTAGGCTGCCCACATCACGCTCAGATGGGATTGCGCTTCGCAGCAGATTAACCAACTTTTGCAATATCCGACTTTTTGGTCGGCAATAAGTGGGTTCGTGGGCTTGGGCTGCCCACATCACGTCCAGATGGGATAATGCTTAGCAGCCCATTAACTAACATTTGCAATATCCAACTTTTTGTGGGCGATGAGTGGTCTCGATGGCTAGGGTGCCCGCACCACACCCAGATGAAATTTGCTCTTCGCAGCCCATTAACCAACTTTTGCAATATCCGACCTTTTAGTTGGCGATGAGTGGGCTCGGGGACTTGGGCTGCGCAACAACATATCCAAATTGGATTAAACTTAGCAGCCCATTAACCAAATTTGGGGGCGAGTATAATGTGTAGCTAATATTATCCTTTATACAAAAACCCACCCCTCCCCCTCTGCCCGTGAATCGAGGTCAAGGCTCAAAAGTATAGCCAGGAATACGGACCATGTCAGACCGGTCTATGCCTAGCCAAGTTTCAGTTATAGCAATTACATCAGGTGCAAAACACGACACAAAGCTTTCTAGACAAGAGATCTTGCTCATTAGGCTACGGGAATTAACGTGCATAAGCGAAAGTTGATTAGGACGGAGTTGATTTTGTAACTCAGAAGTGGGTGGGATTATATAAGTACAGGTGGATGGCCTGGCAGTATAATAGTTATCGTCCGGGTCTAAGTCGTTATTGTTAATAAGCGGACGGTCAAAGTTTAAGTCAGAGAGTACATCGAGACGAGGACCCTCCCTTAGTTCGGCCAGCGAGTACATGTAGGTATAAGGTCTGTTATCACGTATGCACTGGCTAAACACATCGTTATCAAGAAGGTGATTAAACGGGAATAATGAGGCAAGGCAATCAGAGCAGAACCATGAATTAACATTAGCGGCAGAAACATTAGAATGATACGAATGGCACTGGTTATTGCAATTTACACACGCGAGATATGAAACATTAGTGTCTAGTAAATAGTAACATACTGAACACTTAACTAATGGCTTAATTAGAGAGTCAAGCTGTGAGCCTGCCATAGAACAATATGAACTCGGACACAATCGCCAGCTCACAAAAACAGCGGCAACATCGAATAAACAAAGCAGCAAAAACGAACAGCAAAGTAGACGAACAAATAGCAGTGAAAATATTAGAGCAAACGGCTCAAAGCATTGGCGGACTCCAATTACAAAGTAAAGCCTAAGCGCAGATGAGTAAGTTATCAAGGCCCAACAGAGTTTTCAAAATTCCTAGCGACGAGGTCCGCTCAGTACAGAGGCTCTGAGTGGTTGTTCGGTTGAGTGGTATGAGCAGTTTAGTAGATGATCGTTTGAGTGGTTGAGGGGTTGAGTGGTTGATCTGTTAAGTGGTTGAGCAGTTGATAGGTTGAAAGGCTGAGCAATTAAATGGTTGGTCGGGTGAGTGGTTGAGTAGTTGAGCAGTTGAATGATTGAACCTTGAGCCTTGTGACATTAGCTAGGATCTTGTTGAGCAGGACAAAAGTGAGATGTTAGATGAACACCGAAACATCAGTCCCGGGGCAAGATAGACGTATACTGATTACTGAAGAGAACATTAAGGAAGATACTATAGAGGACAGTAAGATATTGATGAGGACACTATGTACTACACTAAGAAGGTCAGTTAAGAGGACAGTCAGAAGGATTGCAAACAGGATTGAAGGGGATACAGTAGATGACTATGCAGAGGGCTTTGTAGATGACTTAATGGCGCACAGCGAAGAGTAGAGTTAAGATGATAGTGAGGAGCATCAGAGGAATTACCAAATACCTTAGGCCTACTTATTAAGAATTATTGCATCTAAATGAAATAATATAATGGTTTGATCAAATTGTGAACGTGTCTCATTGCATAAATAAACTCGTGTCTCTCTTGATTATTTAAGTTGGCGTGGCTATGTCTTTCCTGACACACAGTGGATCGTAAGCCGTGTTGCCAAATTCTCTCGTCTTCAGCCCAGTCAGTCTGCAGATTTGCCATACGAGGCATCAGCAACAGTGTTTTAATCTTAGGCCTGATCGACTAACGTGGCGTTATCTTATTCGCCGCAATGCTAACCAGGCATGATTACTAGCCTTCTCAATATCTGAGATTTTATTAAGGCAATCATGCAATGATCGGCAAAGCCCTAAGGAATAAAAAATTCTAGACCCATAATTCATAAAAATAATTAAATTATGCTGCGACCATCGTGCACTTGAGTGTAGAGGCTTAGACGTCATAGCTTTTTTGCTTGCGTCAATGTGACTGAGTAAAAGATACAGATGAATAAAAGATGCATACAGAATGACAACTGGAGTCTCTGGGCAGTCATGTATCAGCTGACAAGCGAACTTGAAAGTTATCAAAATACCAATGTAAATATGTCAATTTTGAAAACATGTGTGCCTTCGTGCCCTAAAGTTTTAAAAAGTGCGGGGACATGCACGTACCACTGCTAGATACGCGGCGCCGGCGTCTCTGCCTACAGAGTAATCAGATTATCTCTCGTTATCTCTCGATAATAATCATACTTTCCAATTCACTTTGCTTCTTCTCGATTGTTGTCACCCAGAAATCGCAGCTTGCCTATTAGTGTAACTAGGGCTTCCTAAGCCAACATTAAAATTCAAATACATTTTAGGCATATGCAGTGATGGGCACTTTTAACTACTGTAGTTATTAACTAGCAGTTATAACTACTATGTAAGTAGTTGCCTAGTAGTTATAACTAGTTTTTAAGAAGTGGTTAAAGATATAGTTATAACTACTTTTATCAAGTAGTTTTAAGTTAACAACAATATTTCACATTAACTACATTTTTTCCTATTTACTAGTTCCGTCTTACAGGAATTTCTGTTATTTCACAACTATCATGGACGTTGCCCATAATAATCTGATGAGTAAATTCGCTATGTAACTGTTTCATTAAAATTTGTGCATACTATTTTGAGGAAGTGGGTTCCTCTCAGAATTAAAAAGAATGCTTAAGGCATTATGTCTGCTTAATGGCATACCTGAAGATTGTTGCGCGATAAGAACTAGAGCAAAGCGGTCTTAGAGGGGTTGGGGGTTTATGATCCTAGGTTAAGGAATGGGGAAAACAGCCAACACGCGGCTAGATGACCACAAATCGGCCGCCGGGTTACAAGTGGGTCGATCTGAAAGAGATGATTGTCAAGCCAAGAGTAACAGAGGTGAGAGAGAGACAGAGACAGATAGAGCCATATAGAGCCAGACAGAGAGACAGACAGACAGACAGAGAGACACAACGGTACGAGGGGCATTCAGTTACGGGCTGGATAGATCTGACCAGCGATTGGGAACGTACGCGGACGAGGAATTGAAGAAGCGCGGTTGATGCAGACAGCAAAACGTGAAATATACAGTGATATAGTATATCACTTGTAGTATAATATATATATACACCACTTTTTGATTCCGAACAGTTCTGACTTTGTAGGCTAGACATTATTGTAGTTGTAACAAGTTGGCTTGTTACTGCTAAAGCTGTGCTCTGATCAAGGTGCTTTGTAGCATGTCCTAGTAGTTCTTGTCCTTGTTAGTTTGCAATTGGATATGTCATATGACATAATTATGTCAAGCTGTGTTTACTAATTTCAAAGGAATACTTTTACCGTTTCTGATCATTTTTATTACTTACGTTGAATATCAGCAATTAATACTGGCAATAAATTTGCATAGGCCTACTGCTTGGTGATTATCAATGTACCATGACATAACATATTAGCTAAGTAGTTTTAAAAGTAGTTAGCTGCTTGTGTTGTAGTTACAAAAGTAGTTATAACTACTTGACATCTAAAGTAGTTAAATAGTAGTTATAACTACATATTTTGAAAGTAGTTAGGTAGTAGTTTTAATTACTAGTCAAGTAGTTGGTGCCCATCACTGGGCATAAATTATGTGCACGGTGGCTGATTGGTTACTATAGAGCGGTCGGCCCTTAACACTCAGTGTGCGCTGAGTGAGAGGGTTCGACCTTTGGCCGAGGCGTCAGTCACTATGTAGGGACCTTGAGCAAGTCCTTCGCGCACAATTGCTATGCAATACAACTACAGTTGCTATGCATACAACTACAATTGCTATGCAGTACAACTACAATTGCTATGCAGTACAACTACAATTGCTATGCATACAACTACAATTGCTATGCAGTGCAACTGCAATTGCCAATTGCGCCGTCGAGGCGTGTGCACTTCTGAGCAAAAGATGTTGGAAGGAGGGCGATATCAAATTTAATAAATTTCAAGAATATGTCAAATAGTTATCACTTGGTGGCCTAACCTTAGCTTTTGGCTTATACCTTATTAACTTGTGTTGTAAATTGTAATCTTAAATTTAATATGCTTGTGGATTAGAAGCATTCGGTCCATTAATTAGAAAAAAACTTTATTCTATTGTACAGACATCTTTATTTATCATGATGAAAAATACTTCTCTTGTAAAAGAGTCGATAAACGATCTCATGCAGTCAGGCCATGTTTTGGAGTTAGTGAGCACACATACAATTGTTCCCCGAAGCAGTTATGGTGATGGTTGTGCAGGCACAAGAAAGACTGCGATGTAACAGGAAATCTGGAACAGCAGGCGATGGACTAAAAGCACCTTTAAAACTAAAGCGGTATAATGTTAAAAACTACAAAATCTAGGAAATTTTTGTAGTTAGAAGACGTTTGATAAGGAAATAAATAAATAAATGCTGGCACCTAAATTAAGGCTACACAAATGTTAATTGTTGTTTCTCAAAGTTGATTGAGTCCTTCCTAATGTTCTGATCTCTTTCTAAAAATTACCGGAAGTAGGCCTACATACGGTGCGGGTACACAATTCTCACTCATCCATTGCTTAACAAATTTCGCAGTGTTTGTAATATTGTTCCTGTGTTAAAATTCTCGCGTTTCAGACATAGATATTGACAATGCATAAATAAAATAATTGAATAGAGTCTGTCATCAGAAACAGATTAATGATTATGGTCTATATCGACGTATTTTGTTCACAGCCGCATACATGTATTTACAACCAACAGTCCACACACACCAGGCTGTGCATGGAAATAATTTATATAGAAAACTGTCTTCGAAGTACGTATCTTCTCTTCCGGGAGAGAAGGAGATTGAAATAGTTGGATTTGGAGAACTTTTCTGTTGTCGACTAATTTCACTCTTTACTGACATTGAACCAGTTCATCAAGTTGTCTGATACGGGATTATGTTGTTACCTCGCCAAGAGTACAAAAAGAAGTGGAGACTGGACCACAACGAGATTCATCAAGTATATCGATACGCTTAAAGCGCTGCCGCTTTTATTTGTTCTCATCTCTGCGCCCGAGGATTTTTCGATTGAAGTACCTAAAACGTTTCAACAGGCGACAGAAACCATAATAATTATATGCATTTCGTGTTCATTGGTCGCCTCTATATTAAACTCTGACATCATCAAATCGATATATATATAAATATAAATATAATTATATCCTAATATCCTAACTGTAAATTGCAATCACAATCCTGTATAACGCCTCTTATGAGAAACTCCTGACAGGCGTTTTAGAATAGTAGAATAGAATTGGGATAGAGCGTATCAAGAGTTCTAGACATGATCCGAAGATCCAATAGGAGGCCATTCCAACCGAGAAAGAAAGATACTGCATCATAAAGGCCAGAGAGAAGGGGACAAGCAGAGAATCCTGAAAGGCAGAGCGCAGCATCTTGCCAGAAGCTCCACAAGCGAAAACAGGACAGCGAAGGTCCTGAAGAAAAAAGTCAGCGCCAGTTTTGACAGGGTTCAGTCAGAGCCGATTGTTCGACATACAGGACTCAAGTGAGTCAACAGCTAATTGCTTGGTTTGAAGAAGGGCAGTCGCTTGAGCGGCAGAACCATGTAGGCCTATAATATGGAAACGCAAAATGAAGATCGAACAAAATAGTTTTCAGACACTTACGCCAAAGCGATCGCAACTAAGTATCTACATAACATGTTGCTCCGCACAGGTTACGTCCGGGGATGGGTGGGGGTGGGAAGAGGTCACCTTTCATAGCAGAGCGAAGGACACTGCGACCCGACATTGGAATGACGGAGACACAATGCTCTTCAACGGTTTAACGACAAGAAACGTGCACAAAAAGACCGATGCAGCTCGTGCTTACAGCTTGAGATTAGATGATTAGCCTAAGTCAGGTTTAATTGACCAGAAACTCGTGCATCCTTGCTTAGTGTGACCATTGCGGTAATAAACCGACTTGTGTCTACATTTAAACAAACCTCTTACATTAGACGTTGTTTTTGTAAGTTTTCAAGTAACATGACATAAACTGACTATCTCATTGATGACCTCTTGGTGCAGATATATGCGTTGACCTGAGCCGTTGACTTGCAAAGATAATTTCTGAAAGTTTTGCCTATTGTTGTCTTCGTGTTTAGGCGCAGGTCAGATTACAAAAAAATTTTTAAGCAATATCAGTAGTAGGTCAGGATATGAGAGATACAGAAATAGGGAGAGCGATACACATACAGAGAGAGAAAGAGAGAGAGAGAGAAGGAGGTCGTCTTGACGTGCATGGGATACGTTGGGAGATATTGGAAAGAAGCGGACTGGAAGGATCATCTGAAAATCTTGAACAAAGAAGACTGCAGCTTTTTATGGAAAGCCCGATAGAGAATAATAATATCCTGTTTGTCACAGACCACAGACAGAAGGAGATAGAGGAGCGGTAACGGTTGTTCGTGATTTATTTGAGAGAAATGAAAAGTTGACGCAACGGAAACATAAGGAAAGATTTCTTAAGCAAATATAGACAGTTGAATTGAAGGCGTAGTTTTTAAAATCTGCGCCAGACCAAACACAACGACACATCTAGCAAAAACGATGTTTCAATTACTCTTAATCAACTATTTAATCAAAAATGGCTTTCTGTTGACCACTCGAAATCATTCATATGGATATCCAAGGATTAGGTTAGTTCTTATAAGCCTTTTAAGCGGGTAAATGCCTTGCAGTTAATCGTCCGCAGGAGGCCACAGGCAAAAATTAATAATGCTAATTACCGATAACAACAGACTAATTAGCTTTATTAAACGACGTACCTCGTTTCTCCAGAACCGAAGGAGCTGCAAGAAATGAACAATTTCCTTTCAAGTCAACGACATCATGCATTACCACGACCTAAATATGTTATACGTGTCATAGGCCTATGTTCATCGGCACAGCAAAACGCCAAGAAATTAGATATAATGTGGCAAACATATTTAAGACATAAAACATTGCAAGTGATTTTGGTCAATCAGTGGTTGTCATAATTCATGTGATAATCAACATCACACAGTCTGAGAGGTTAGCGTTACATAGACGAAATCTCCTAAAGTCTTCAACATTTACACACATACATCCGCACCCACACATACAGGAAGAGAGAGAAAGAGAGAGAGAGAGAGAGAGAGAGAGAGAGAGAGAGAGAGAGAGAGAGAGAGAGAGAGAGAGAGAGAGAGAGTGAGTCAGAGACAGAGACAGAGACAGAGGCAGACAGAGGGGAGACAGACAAAGACAGAGAGAGCGAGGGAGAGAGAGAGAGAGAAAGGGAGAGACAGAGGGAGAGAGACAGAGACACAGAGACAGACAGACAGACAGAGACAGAGGGAGAGAGAGCCAGGGAGAGAGAGAGAGCGAGAGAGCGAGAGAGAGAGAGAGTGAGAGAGAGAGAGAGAGAGAGAGAGAGAGAGAGAGAGAGAGAGAGAGAGAGAGAGAGAGAGAGGATCTCACAAAGCGACACCAACCATTGAGCACATATACGGTTATAGTGCCAGAATCGAAGTTCGATGACCGGCAGGTGTAGTTGCCGGCGTCGGTCAGTTTGCTGTTGCGGATGACGAGTACACTGACCAGTACCTTCGTCTCGATCTTCTTTGTTATGATGACCCCGTTCTCAGCATCCGAGTGGATCCTTTCCCGACCTTTGAACCACTCGACGTCGTGAGGGGGGTCCGGCTTCCCAGTGGCGTTGCAAACAAGCTGAATCTTTCCACCACGCTCGATGTATTCGTCGCCGAATACCTGGATATCTGGGCAACAACGAACGACAAAAGTACTTGTAAACAAGTAAGAGCAGGATGACACGAAACAACGGAGGGTAATGTAATGTCATGTGCTATAATATGATTATGATACAGTGCTGTTCAATGTGTGAACGCCTTATAACCTACATTTGTATCTGGCAATGTCTTTTGTGCCTGCAAGACTAATATTCATATATCAATCAATCAATCAATCAATCAATCAATCAATCAATCAATCAATCAATTAACCAATGAGTCAATCAATCAATCCACCCATCCACTTACTTAATTGTAATTGGGAATTTACATAGCACCACTCAGAAATTCAGAGAGATGCCGACCGACCCAAGTCAATGTTGTCTGGAACAAATAAAATAGTCTTAATGCGTTCAACAACAGAGGAAAAAGAAGGCTGAGAAGGTGAAGCCTCAGCTCGTGTGGAAGACATCTACTTACAGGGCCGTACCGAGGGAGGGGCCAGCGGGGCAATGGCCCCTGGCGCAAATGTGGAAAGGGCGCAAATTTCAGGATGAAATAACTTATTATTCCATAAAATGCACTATTTTCAAAATGTCGGGGCGCCAAATTGATGCTACGCACAGGGCGCATTTAGCTAGGCACAGGGCGCAATTAGCTAGGCACAGGGCGCAATTAGCTAGGCACAGGGCGCAACTATAGCTCGGTACGGCCCTGCCTACCTACTTGCCTATCCATATATCCGTCTGTTATAAAATGTATCTGTCCGTCTTTATGTATTTATGTATATCTGTGAAATTTTTAAAATTTTGTTCCTTGACTTCTAAGTTCTCTAATGCCGTCGTCATGACGCAAGAGCATCAGTTGAATGATGATGATTGATCCAGATGGACTTGTTATAGAATGTGGTCAGTCGTATTACGATAGGTATACATATATATGTATTTCTATCTGTTTGTTTGTCTGTCTGTCCATCTGTCTGTCTTGTGTGTCTGCATGCCTGTTTGTCTGTTCGCACATCTTGGGCCATCAGCCTGGCCGCCTGTCGGTCTATGCTTACTTCTGACGTTGAGCCGGATATCATATGTGTCGTGGTCGTTTTTGGTGCTGATCTGACACTGGTAGATGCCGTCATCCATTGGTCGGATGTCCTGAATGATAAGACTCCATTCGTTCGTTCTCTGGTTGTAGTCCACGCTGATCCTAGTGTCTGGTGCAAATGGATACATACCGATCGTCAGAGGGTGGATGTCGTCATACTTCTTCCACGTCACCTACAAAACGAAAGGTCTTGAGATGGATTGTCATTGTTACAATGCGAAGTAGTGCCACGTGATTTGATACATTGGAATTCAATGCAGTGTCATACAACCCACTGTAATATGGGTACGGTCATATGACGTCACGCACTTTTGGATAATTTTTGACCCCGTCCCATCTCTTCTCGCCACGAGTCGTCGCAAAAGTCATGATCCACTCAAATATCACGTCACAAAACTCTGACCCCGGAAAAACCAAAAAACATTTTTTTAACTGGAAAGCTCTGGTATAATTATTACATTTAAATAAAATATTTAATAACAATAACTTGAAACAATTCAAACTCCATGCTTCTCCATTCTTCCACGTAGAACCAAAATGCTCCTTCGTGGAATAAATAGGGAGAGCTTGTATCTCATCATTCTGCTCAATAGATATTCCAGAAATCAGTGCTCATAGAGCCCCAGACGGCGGCGATCGACCAACAAAATGGATAATGAAACATCAGGTGTTCTGGGTTTGGATTGGTATAGACTTGCATGGAGTGATAGCGTGACACTGAGCGATAATACGCCATCTAATCTCAGTCTTAATGGGAATGGGTTTCGCAGTCTCATAATTCGTCTGGGACTCGCTGTTTCGGTCACGATATTCCTCCAGTTTATTTTAACCACTGATAGTTTTCTAAACAGATTTATCGTTAAAGACATCATCAACGTCGTCGTTGTCATCATCACTAGACACAAATCGGTCTCTCCTCTGTCATAGTCATCAACATAATATTTAGAAAATGTCATCACGATCATCGTCGTCATCATCATCTGTGTCACCCTCTCTAGAGTAGTGAGTAGGGATGGCCTAATGGCGAGATAGGGCGAGATAGGTCTATATAGGTTGTAGATAAAATAATATGGAGATCTATCGGCGCATGTTGTCGGCCACGTCGGTCGATTGACGACTTCGGCGTTATTTTGACGAATATTTCCATCTACATGTATAAGCCCTATATAAAAATATATAAATAAATAAATATCTATATATATATCTATATATATATGAGCACCATTTGCTCAGTAACTTCAAACATGTTGGAGTTTTCTGGTGCTACGTTAGCGTAGCAGACTTAGGTCTTTTCGTCGGCTTTACCAAGGATTTTGTACGTCGAAGAGGCTTTGTTCGCAAGTTACTTAGGCTACGTGATTACATCGGACCCATCCTTCTGGTACATACTGTCGAGTCTCAGCTGCGGATCGTTTAGGCATACGTCTCTTGTAGCCGAGTACTTTCGTCTTGGTGGAGGATGGCTAACGCAACTATTAGAGTGACCTCTGTAGTCACGGGTAGGCACCCGGATGAGCTAAATGTATATGAGGGTGGAGGCGGTTGCGGGGGTGTACATGTACATTATAATTGTACAGTCAGGATTAAAGAGGTTTTGGAATTTAAAAATCGATGAATTTTAACTGGTTAGGCTATAATTTTTGGACTCCTAAGAGACTCCTTTTTCGGACAGAGCGTGTAATATGTATCAGAGGTGTAACAATGTTTTGAAATGTGGGGGGGAGGCACAATTTATAAGATATTGCGCGAAACACAAACATTTCCCCCCCACATTGGAATTTTGCCCCCCCCAAATGTGAAAAGTGGGGGGCACAGACTATCTTAGCAATAGTCATCTAAAAAAGTCATTGGAGGAACATAAAAAAGAACCAATTTGCGGGGCACTTGAGGAGGCACTGAGCAGTAAAACGGGAGTTTTCATCCCAGGTTTGAATATATATATGTAAGCTGCGTGTATATAAGTACAAAGAACATGCAGAAAGAATTGATCTGACCGAGTCACCCGTCTATTTCCGCAAGGTATCGATTTCCCTGTGAAAGCGTCTCTGGGAGTGTTCACTCGGGCGTAACACCCCGGCAGCGTTCACTGATGCGTGTCTTTGATTAATGCTCGCACAATTTGTTCTTCAGTTTGCCCTTTTTAAGCTGTTCTTGCCTCGCGAAATAAGGCTAAACCATTTAGGCAATTTCCCTGAGGGCAAGTTACGATACTACGTGAAGTGTAAGATTGTCAGTGGTTCGGGTGTTGGGCATAGGAAACGATTAAATCGACTGGGTGAATATTCCGAGAGTGGTAATTTTCAGTTACCGCATTATGAGTCAAAATGTGGTCATCACATTTTAAAAAGCGATTCATTTTTAGATACATATTAACTATATTAACTGTTAGGCTCATTTCCATAAAAAAACATTTTTTAAAGTAAATATTATTTTGATATACTGAAATAAATAATGTAAAATGTCAGGACCGCAACCGGCATCCAATGCAGGTTCCATATTTTAAATTCCAGGTAGTTGCCAATGCGTTGTAATAATTATTATAAATTTTTAACAATTTCACAGAAACTACATTTTTCATTAAAGTGTGCAATTATGCATCAGGGATTTGCTTTCGGCTTAAAATGGTTTTTAATGTTTCGTTACTTTTCCCAGCTTTTTCTTACAATTATTGATGTTAGCACCGTGACCGCTAGCTGCGCACGCTTGTGTTTATTTTGATCAAGCATGCGCTCTGCTATATTGCATTACCTCCCTTTGCCATTAGGATCGCATGTTGCCAAATGATTGTGTGAGACTATGACATCTGATCGAATTCTGTTTCATATAAAGTCATAAACCAACAGAGATGTTAAGGAAAAGCCTCTCAAAAAATTGTATAATTTATTTTAAACTGTTTTAAGCTTATTGTTTACACTGAAAGTTTTCCGCGGAACCCTTGGCTTAACCTCGCAGAAACCTAGGGTTACGCGGAATACAGTTTGGGAAACGCTAAGTTACTGTCGCTGATTTATACAGGGTCTCATTCGTTAGATTAAACTCATTGGAGAAGCTTGCTATACTGTAAGTAAAAAATATGTTTGGCGTTCCTTTAGCAGTGAAAGTGCAGCACTGTAATTAAACCGATTTCCTTGAATTCGAGGCCTCACTGTCGTCAGAGCAATTGCGAGAGACGAAGGAAACAGAACAAAAAGCCTGTCTGTTACTTTCTTTATATTGGAACATTTGCTCTTCTGACACTAGATTGGATGGGATTAACCGGTGTAGTCAATGTGTCGACGGTGGCTTCTGGTCGAGAGCCTTCACGTGCTAACGAGATCTCGCCTTCTTATCTCGTCAAAGTCTCGCGAGAATTTCTGGCTCGTTCGCGATAGATGAAAGGGAGAGATTTCCATATGGAATGACGTCATAGGCAACAACGATGACCTCTGAAGAGAGGGTATAATATAGAGAAAGCTAAAAAAACTAGGAGATTAGAGAGAAAGGGAAGGGAAAAACAGTTATAGAAAGAGAGCCAGATATATATATATATATATATATATATATATATAGGGAAAGGAAGAGAGAGAGACGGAAAGGAAGAGGGAGAAGCCCAGACAGATATAGTGCGAGACGGAGACGGTAGACATAGGGATAGAACGTTGATAAGGGCAACAAAATATAATTATTGTGGGAGGGGAGACATAGAACCGATGCCATTGGACGGAGTTCGTTCTATCTTTCGTCTGACCTCTCCTCATTTTTTCTTCGCATGGCCTTTCGGACGGCGGTTGTCATAGAGCATCATCTCCTTAAAGTGTTCTGACACCCATAGTATACTGCCAATGATGATGACGATGATGACGACAAAGACAAAGACGAAGACGATGAAGATGACGATGAATACATGTATGACGAAGACGAACATGATCATTACGAGGATGAAGACGAAGGTGATAAAGATGAAGAAGAAAAAGAATAAGATTATGACGATGATGATGATGATGTTGATGATGATGATGAGCAAAAGAATCATCGTAGTAAAAATCATAACTTACATCATCAGCATTATTACCATTGACCACTGTCATCATGAGCGTCAGGAAGCGAGGTCACTTAGTATGTACGCATAAATGATTTGTATAGTTTGCGTAGGCCTATTCACTAACTTATATATATATATATATATATATATGAACCAGGATATTTATATGATGCCTTTAATAATTATTTAAAGCCCTATATTTAAAGTGGGCGTAATTCTTGCCTTATACTGCAAATCGTGCTACAGCGCATTTAGTAGCAACAAGATTGATGAAGGAGAGGTCAAGTTCTACATGAACACATCAATGAATCTAGTGACTGACAGATTCTAGAATTGAGGAGCGGATGAGAATAGAGTAGTCTGCTCCTCAGGTCAATGCATTCGCTAAACGGTGAGAAGATATTCTTGACGAAGACACTCCATTGAGGGAGGAGGGATGGAGGGAGAGATGGAGGTGCAGAGTTTTATCAGAGTCTGTGTAGCAGTCTTAGGCCTCCAGACGATAAAGAAGACAAATTTGGCAGCAGCGTGTAACCAGTATGACTGGCCAATACAGACAGACGACTGATCGACAGGATTGGAAAGGAACACTAATGAATTGGGAGTAATAGATCGATCGAGGAAGAGACGAAGTCATTCCGTCTGGAGAGAAAAGAGGGAAGAGTGGAATGACTATCACGGTATACTGCAGGATCCGCAGAGATTCAGACGGATGAGTCGAAGATCAGACGCCGTAGAGAGCAGATGAGCCAAGGCCGGAAAAAAGAAGAAGCTCGACAAAGATGGGAAGATGTTCTGGCCACGCGGTTGAATAGAATAAAAATGGAGGGAACTGACTTACCAACAAACCTTCCGTTCAACTATTCATCTATTTATTCTATCTACAGAGATGGGCAGTAATTTAATTGAGTAATTGACATTATGTAATTTGAATTACAATTGTAATTGTTAATTTGTAATTTGTTGCCCTAAATCACTGCAATTTTCAATTCTTAATTCAATTACATTTTAGCCTGTAATTTGTAATTTATAATTACATTATGAAAAACAAATTACTTTACGTCACTTGGTAAATAAAAAAATCACGTATGTAAAAATGTCTTGGATCAAAATCATGTTACTTTGATATTTCTAATATTACTATTTGAAAGTGAAATTGTTCCATTGCATAAATTATTTGAACAGCCACTGCTACTGACAGAAAATTAAGTAAGTGGTTTCTGAAAATGCAAAAAAATGGAAACAGAAGGCATGTGTTCCTTGCAGAATCCTGCATGCATTTATTGACCCTGAAAATTTTAGTAATTTGTAAATTGGTGTAATTGAAATTACATAATTTGTAATTTGTAATATCAGGCAACTTAAGAAAGTTATCTATAATGTGTAATTTAATTACATCATCATCAGTAATTGATAATTTGTAGTTGAATTAGGCCTACATGTTAACCTGTAATTTTCCCATATGATACATTTGGCAAGGACATTTGTAAGACAAAGAAATTGGAGGAAGAGAGCGTCGCATGCGTAATTCACCCCATCCTCATTTTATTACGCAATTAGGATAATGACGCAATGTGCAACCAAACACAATAAAGTTTAAACATGAAATTATTATTATTATTATTATTATTATTATTAATATTTGTCCCGAGTTAGTTCTGATCCCTCAGGTGATGAAACAATTGTCCGGAAACTGAGAAATTGGCTTTTCTGGAACGGTTACGTCTCCACCGATTCAGGCATTAAGAAAGTGCCGCGAAACGCGACTGCATTGAAGCGCTGGATGATAATCGAGAGCTGCTGAGAAGGATAGCTAGCTTCTCGAGTGTCTCCGGATATACAAATCAGGTTGTGCCCCAGTTCTGTTACAAAGGTAAGGCCTTAGATGCTTATGGGCCCCAAGGTTTCAAAGGCCAGAGGAATTAATTTGTGTGACTCAAGTAGTGTAGGTCTACGTGCGGTATTTTGTCTCCTTGCGTGCTGCTGCTATTTCGGCCGCCGCAAAGGCTGTTGCTGACGTTGCTGGTAAGTATGACGTGGCCAGGGTGTCGATGACAGTGGCATCCCATACGAGGCTGCGACCGGCTTGCCATGGGATTGGGGTTAGATTATTATTATTATTTTAATGTTTATTACTATTATATTATTATTATATTATTATATTATTATTCTTAATAATAATATTATTATTATATTATGCTGTTATCGCCCATGTGGGCGAGCTAAGTGAGTGGTGGCAATGTCCCGAAAAGACGGGCGGCGTTCCCACGCTGAAGAACAACCGAGATACGTTGGAACAGAAATGACGTCTCCATTGGATTGTGGGTTGCAGCACTCGTTCGACTACCCAACTCTGAGATGAACTGCAGTCTTTCACTGCTCCAAGCGCCGCCGGATTCCAAGGAGAGGGCTACGAAGTCGTGGGTGTTGGTTATGGTGGAATACTTGGCCCGCTTCGTCTTAGCTTCGCGTTCGGCTGCTTCGCCAGCTCTGATAGATGTGT
Source organism: Bimastos eiseni (assembly GCA_959347315.1). Lineage (NCBI taxonomy): Eukaryota > Metazoa > Annelida > Clitellata > Crassiclitellata > Lumbricidae > Bimastos > Bimastos eiseni. The sequence goes on from OY365811.1 coordinate 25,169,167, forward strand.
CGGCAAGATGTGACTTGGCGTAGGTGTCGGGCACTGTCACATCCCATGCCAGACATCGACCACGTGTCCAAGGAATGAGCGTGACGCCGTCCGGTCGCTTTCCATCTTCTCTTACCAAGCCGAGAGGTTCCTTTTGCGCTGGAATCTTCGCTCTGCCAAGAGCTCTCCAGATGACATCGTTCAACATGCTATGTCGTTGATGTTTTCCGCTGCCTCTTCTACAAATTAGTCCATGGAGACCTTTTGCGTCGACGCTCTCTTGTTATTATTATTATTATTATTATTTTTTTATTATCATCATAATCCTCATTATCCTCCTCCTCCTCCTCCTCCTCCTCATCGTCAGGTAATTATCATCGTCGTTTAAGTGGCATCCATATTGTGTATCCGTCGACAAGCTAATTGTTTTCTGTACTCTTTACGTGAGAGTTGATATTCATTAACTATTGAAAATCTATGCTTATGTTGATCTAAATAAGAGCAATACCGTATACAGTATTGGTTATTGTTCTAATTTAGATAAAAAAATAAAAATTTATATACTGAGAGTCTGTCGGTTAAAGACTATTCTCTAAATTGTAGTTGATGCCAGTTTACGTGTACTCGGTCTAAACTGCAGTAAAACTCCTTCCGTTCTATAAAAAAGCTAATTGACAAAGCCTCATTTATTATTACAGGTCTAACGAAGCCAATAGAAGTCCTAGCACAGACACGTACATGTATGGAGATAGAACAATGTTGGCGACAGATGTGACATTGATCACAGGAAATGATTAAGTGCTGACAAGACGATCATTTCTCGAAAAGATCCTGAGGAGGCAGCTCACACATGTTGTTGAAACTATCTGGATGCATGCGAAAGGAAGATACACTGAAGCAGTGCGCTGGGGATTTAGCTTATCCCTACAAGCATTTTTAAAGTGAAATGTAGGGGTTCACATCATTTATGTACTGGGGCTGAGCATCATAACCCCCGGCAATTCAATCCTGTGAATAATTATGCATAACTGTATGCGCTATAGTATGCATGTGTATATGTGTCAGCGTGATACAGGGTTCTCGTTCATTTTGACGCAGATCATTTTGTTGCAGATTATTTCGTCGCAGACCATATCGTCGCATTTAAAAACCACACTAACAGTAACCTTGTCCATAAACGACCCTCACCACGCATAACCTGACCCTAGCCGATCCTCACGACGCTTAACCTGACCCTAACCGATATATGCGACGAAATGAACTGCGACGAAGTGATCTGTGACGAAGTGAACTGTCACCGGAGAAAGAGTAAGATGACAGACTCACGGTGATGCAGAGAAAAATGAGCATGCATTGGTATACATGTAGACGAACATGCAGATGGACATTTAGACAGACGCCCAGCTAGAAAGAGAAATCCGCATGAAGATAGAACAATGGAGTTAGTATGGACAGATAGGAAAGAGACAGAAAAAAGGAAAACACACCACTAGAAAGACGAAAAGAGGAAGAAGTAACAGAGGAAAAGAGGGAGAGGGAGTGGAAGAGGAAGAGAAAGAGGAAGAAAAAGAAAAAGAGGAAAATAAGGAGTAAGAGGTGGAGAAGGAGGAGGAGGAGGAAGAGGAGGAGGAGAAGAAACGGATGAAGTTACAGAGAGTTAAATCGACAGACACATCACACATGTCAGATGAATGGATGAATACACAGACTGTCAGACAGATACACGGATGACCAGATAGACTGTCAAAGAGAGACACAGATGGTCAGGAAGATAGACAGGAAGACAGAAGTGAAGCTGTTGGCATTAATGCTCCTCCGACGGCAGATGTCGCATTCTTGAATATTTAATCTGCCCGTCATCCTCGATTTTCAAAGCCAATACCAGCCGCTACACTGCTTCCCACTCACCCACGTTGCCCCTACATTCAAGCACTCTCATCACCCAACTCTCATCTGCGGCTGTGGTTCAGCATAGGTTATTGTGGTGACATAATTTCAGCTATAAGGCAGCTCATTGTCTAGTCCATGCCTTCATTTCGTCAACTGCCAATGCAGATGGGTTTTTTGCGGGTTATCTTTATTTTTCTCCCTGTCACAACCTACTTGTGTGTGCGTGAGTGTGTGCGTGTGTCCACGTGTGTGTAGGAGTACGTGTGTGTCTGTGTGTGAGTGTGTAGTTGTGTATGTGGTTGTGTGTGTCTCACTTCTTCTATCACCCTGTAGTATATGCCTTCCTCTTCTGGTTCAGTTCATCACAATAAGCTCATAAGTATGTATACATTTATTCAATTTCTGTTAGTCATCTTATATGTACATTGTTATCTTCTTTTCTTCTTCCTCTGCGTGTCTTTCTGTTTGTCAACTGTTTGTTTGTTTATCTGTCTCCTCTGTTTCTGCTGTCCTCGCTGTCTTCCTTCATTCATTGGCTCCTAACTTCTGTTTTCTGCCGTCCCGAATTCCTTTTTCCCTTCGTCGTCATTCTTCATTTTCTGTGGCTGCTCACAGTCACGGTATAGTCGTAGCACAGAGGCAGCAGAAAGAAGAGGAGTAGAAGAAGGGAAGAGAAGAAGGAGGAGGAAGACCAGAAGGACGAAGAGGTGAGGCAGAAGAGGAAGTAAGAAGAAAGGACGCGAATAGGCCTACAGTGGATGTTCAGTGATGAAGAAGTCAGAAGGAAGATGTAAGATTTGACAACGGATGGAAATGAGATGATTATAATAATGATGATGATTATGCCACTGACAGCCACTCCACGACGAACAACCCTACAACCTCGACACAGCCCTCCCTCCCTCCCTCCCTCCCTCCCTCCCACAGACGACGTCATCGTCCTGAACTCTGACCTCACGTCATGTCGCTCCGTTGTCAACGAATAACCAAGCGAGAACCAAGACGGCAGAGGGAGTAACATCGGCTGCTGAAACAGCAACTAGGGTATGCGGGGAGAATGGGTGGAAAAGGGAAGGGCAGATGCAAATGAGAGAGACGGGAAAATTAGAAGAAGCGTTCATCAATTTTACACAAGAATGCAGCATAATTAGACGAAACTCCTTATATATATATATATATATACGCACATGATATAGTTCGTTCTGGGTGTCACACAGAATAGGTTCTTAAACGCAGATCCTGATACAGACAGACTTTGGTTCCCAGTTGCTGCAGTAGGTCTATATCACTGGTGTTTCTAATATAGGGTGCCATAAAAAGTTCGCTCACCGTTATCAAACTTAATTATCTCGGTCAAAATCGTTTGCAAACTTAATTATCTCGGTCAAAATAAGTCAGATCTCGTAAACATTATTCAAGCGTAGCCTACACCGGAGTCACATGTTAAATAGGCAACCCCAAAAATGTTTCATATTTCAGACTACAACAAGTATTATGAGATGTTTTTTCGCGATGAGAGCATCATCAAATTTCAGAATATACTGTATTAATATAATTGGTTATTATTCCATCGTTAATGATGAGCTATACCCTGAACATCGTCTGCTTGTTGCCACTCTTAAACTTAGTTGTATGAGGCCTACGTCAGTGGTTGGGATTATGATTCGTCAGTATTTGTGGTCGTGTAACACGGATGTGCAATTTTTTACGTGCCCCAGAGATCGAGATATCCGTCTTAGAAAGGGATGCAATCTGTCTGTACCATCTATCCAAACTATGCTCTATAACACCCTGAAACGGCAAGGGTTATCCGTCAGACGTCTTCATTCCCCATCTTGTTCCATCCCTCAGTCGATGAGCTATCGTTTGCCAAGAGACGCGTTAAACGCTTAGGCCTATATCTGTCGCTCGAATCGGTCACCTTCAAAGTGATCTGTTTGACCGATCGAATTAGAATTGGTCGCTCGACGCATGACGTGGCAATTAATCTTCTCCATCTGTTAAGGAAAAAATCATTTCTGATTGTGTTTAGTAAGAACTGCATGAACTTCTATATCGTCGTATCTTTTGTACATTGCATCATACTCTACGAATGCAGCGTCGTTAGGAAACCCGTCTAAATTTCACATATTTGACAGTGAACTTGAAAGCAATATAGAGTTTGCCGTCGATGAAGGAGTTAATTATAAGATCCTCTTAAATACTTGTTGACATCTAAAACGTCGTCGAATGCGACGAGTCCCAAAGACTGTCATCTTTGATTATTGTCGATGATCTGGGTGTATCGGACTACAGATATTCCCGTATTGCGGGGTCAAATACTCCTTGTAACCAACCCCTATGTTTTGAATTATACGAATTACTTCATGGTTGGCAACAATAAAATTGATTGATTGATTGACTTAACCTACCTCAAAGTGGGATTAGTCTTATTCTCTACTTAGAGAGCCAAGTCTGTCGCGTGAAAACCGACAGAACCCACTAGTCCGGCCCAGGCCACATCTAAGCCAGGAATAAGAGTATATCTCATTAATACGGTCCAAGGCTGATTTTACGACAAAGCCGCCAACTGAATGAAGGACTATAATAGGTAGTCAACGGTAACTGTGGACACGGGTAAATAACTCACGTCATCAGCTCTACATGACAAAATGTGCCATACTGTCAGTGTGCTATCGTAGAGTGATGACTCTACGCCCTTTCTCATCTGCATATGGAAGTGAGGCATATGGCGTCTGACTCCGTTAATCTCCGATTCACTTATGCAACGGCATAGCAGGGTCTTTGGCCTGCAGTTGGTTTACGACAAACCAACCATCACCCCAGATTCAACGACAATTCGATCGATCTTACGACAGCCTTACCCATGTAGACCAATAGTGACCCGAGGGATGTACGGTACGGATGCAGCGCTTTCTACCCAATGTCCAAGGAGTGCTAGGTGATGAGTTTCAGCAGCACGTGCCGCCATGCTTGCCATTTTCCATCCTCTTTGCAACGCAATAAAATTGTCTAATAGTAATAGACAAGGAGAGCCTTGAGAAAATTTCGAGTGTTAACGTTCTATGGCCACATAGATCCATTGCGAACAAAGATTGACTAATATGTGTATGTGTGTGGGAGTGTCAATGCCTGCTTGTATACAATACATACTGTGTGTGAGTGTGTGTTTGAATGCGTGCGCGAGTATACGTATACGTGTATGTTGCGTGTATGTGTGTGTCTGTATGTGTGTGTATGTGTGTGTGTGCGTATGTGTGTATATGTGTGTACGTGTGTGTGTATGTATGCATATGTGTGTGTATGTGTGTGTATGTGTGTATGCGTATACGTGTATGTTGCGTGTATGTGTGTGTATGTGTGTATGTGTGTATGTGTGTGTGTATGTGTGTGTGTATGTGTGTATGCATATACGTGCATGTTGCGTGTGTGTGTGTGTGTGTGTGTGTTATTCTGAAATGACATTCATGCCTAGTTAAGCACATTAATTGCTATTAATTATCTCCAACGTCGCATGGAATTCGTGCAGTCGATTGAGTCAACTGGACGCTGAAGGCTAAATTATTAAGCGCTATGTATAATAGTCTCGTCCATATTATATATATGCGTTTGCTCCCTCCCATTCTTCCCATCTCAAGAACTCACTTCTGTTTTCTGTGAAACAAGATCGATGGGAAGGAATATGGAACGAATAAAACCGCTTCTACACTCATTGAAGATGATTGAAGCAGCAGAGCGTGTGTCGTATAATACGTGGAACATCTGGATTCCAGTCTGTCTCTTTGGAGATAGATGTAATAAGCCTACCGTATACTGTTCAACCGTTTCAAAAATAACAATCTTCTGTACTTGCAATCGTAATATTAGTTGCTGGGACTGTGCCTGATGCTGTAATCTTATTGTAATTGCGCTGCTGACGCAATGTTTTTATCGTCTTCTTGTAAAAAATCGGCGATTCTGGCAACATAACAAAATTATCTAACCGAATGGTTTTCAAATGCCAATCGACAACAAGATAGGCAACGGTCAAGGAAAATGTCAAGGGGCTCGTGATACGTGTCATAGGTTTCTAGGAGACTTATTTCCGGAGAATGCAGCGAAAAACTCTGACGTCCTTTGGAAGTATTTTAGGCATGTTAATTTTACATTAGTCATCACTCCATTGTGGCATTCGTTTAACTAAGGACTGCGAAAGTTAACGATTGAGTAATCGTTAATTTTTTTAAATAGTTAACTATTAAAAATGTCATAGGCTAAGTTAGCAACCTTAGACATTGCGATCTTGCCCACTCAACTTAAACTAAGAGACGGAGAGAGATATAGAAAGAGAGGCACACGTTTAGAGGTGGATGTGCCGCAAATGCAGAACATCAAACCCAAAATAAACTATACGGGAAAATGGGCACATTGAATCAGCCATAGAATGCGTCGACGGATAGACAAAGACAGATAGCGACAGAAAGAGACGAATAGAGTTACTAATATCATACTAACCTAAGTATATAAAGAGGCCGACAAACAGATATTTGGAGAAATACAGAGCACACGAAAAGATCCAGAATGGAAGAGGAATCGCAGGGAGAGACACACTAAAGCGACACTCACAGACAGACACACACGAACACACGAGCGTACGAGTAGGCAGAGGCGCAGGCGTCCTGATTCGCATTTCGTCGCGTGTTTACACACATCGAGCGTCGACATAATTCAACGCCAGGTTCACGTGAAAGCGATGTATACAGCGAACATCGTCTGCGCAGCAAATGGCATCTGCGTAAAAACGGCGCGACTGCTTGCGCCGAAGGAACGCAGCATTACGATTACCACTGCGCTCAATAATAATCGACAGCCTATTAAGGAAGATCCGAGACGTGACGCATTCCATCCAACCAGTCTGACAAGATGTCCATTGAGCTTAAATCGATGGACAAACATCGGTTGACGTACGCCATGTTGCCTCACATTTCGCCAACTAGTCAGCGGGCAGCCAACGGACATATATATATATATATATATATATATATATATATATATATATATATATATATATATATATATATATATGCACGTCACACTGCATGTGACGTATTTCCTGTGGATGTTCCGTTGACAGAAACGATGGATAGCCGCACCGGGTGTAATGAGTTTAAATGAAGACAAATTGCACGCTTAGCTATAAGCGTAGGCTTATTCGGAAACCAAACGCACTGTTAATATACACTTGAAACGAAAACAGTAGCCTTAACTACGGTCTTAAAGGAAGACTCGAGTTTCAAAACGTAACATAAATCAAAGCTATGCACCTGCAGATGTGGTAAATAAAAACAGAACCGTGTATACCTCTGCAAGTATTGAGTTATGTTCGAAGGAGGTTTTAAATCGCTGCATTTTCACTTTATTTACTGAGAGAGGCTCACATCCGAAAGATAGACTCAACTGTACGTTTAACCTACCTATCCTACCATCAGTCCATCACCCGATGCAACTGTTTCTTCCTGCCACAAGCAATATCGCTGAACAGGCATTACCTTGATGTACGACCTAAATCAACGCTTTGTTTAAAATACTATCGATGCAACAAACGTCAAAATCGCACGTGCATTACAAGCATTGATTTGAGTTCTCTACTACAGAGTATAGCAAATATCTACAATCAAACACTTTTAGACCAAAATGGTAAAGACGTCAACGACCACTGCAGCCATAAGATGTCGTTAAACAGCAACATCAAAATGGTAAAATATATCCAAATGTTGTATTATCACTTAATCCACTAAAGCACCTAAATACAACCTTCTGAATGATAGCGGCTTCTTTATGATCACATCTATATATAGGCATCCATAGCATACGTTCTCTCCGGACTTGGAGTAGTGCTTGTGATTCCCTCTGCTTAATTATAAACAAGGCTTTATCAACTATTACTATATTATTATTATTACTATTATTAAATTATAAGTGTGGCACGGTGGCCGATCGGTTAGAGCGGTCGACCCATAACGCTCAGTGTGCGCTGAGTGAGCGGGTTCGACTCTCGTCTGGGGAGTCACTGTGTAGGGACCTTGAGCAAGTCCTTCACGCACAATTGCTCTGCAGTACAATTGCAATTGCGCCGTCGACGCATATGCACTTCTTAGCAAAAGATATTGGGAGAAGGGCGATATCAAATTTCAAGAATTTCGAATTTTTATTATTATGAGTACAAAGCAAGATGGTCGTTCTGGAATTTCAACACCAAGGTCGGGTTATCGAAACCCTGCCAGGTCACAAAGATAAATATTATTTCAAGATATCTGCTACGCTTCACACTATAGGCCAACTCAGAGTTGTTTATGGATATAATTTTCCTGAACCGACCCAACCCCACTCATTGAAAATGGACCAGACACGACCCGACTTCTAAAGCAAAAGATCTGGCCCCACCCGACTCATGACACATAAAACTGATGATGACTCGACCCATTCTGACCCGGGTCGCCTTTAGTGCTAATTGTACTAATATTATTTATCGTCAAACTATATTAACGTAAAAATACTGCACAGTCAGACCGTCATATGTGATCATAACATTGAGGACGTGTCAGGGAAGACACGCTTCGTTTATTCCATTTATTTTGGCCTAAACTTACTTTCTCCATAAATATTTTCAACAGAATTCCGGATATTATTGGATACGTGAGAGTCCGGTCCGCATGTCCAAGTGTTGCCTCTTCAGCTAACTCACCGGCTTGTAATAATTCTGCTGACCTTTCGTTTTTCAAAAATTCGTGAGAGGTTATTCCATACGACAGCTTGAGCCGAATTCGGTGTAAAAAGGAACATATTCGGTGTTGCCCTACGTTTTTGCGCTAATTCCTTCGCCACATTAAATTTATTTTATTGTTACTGATTAACAGTATGAATAGCACTGAGTTGAAAATTATGCTTTGCAAAAATTGGTGGGTCGAAATGGCTCCGGATCTTGACCCGACCCGACCAGCTCAATCTACAGATATTTGTAACCCGACCCGGCCCGACCCCTACCCGAGGGCAACTGTACTCTGGGCCAACTCAGCAACAAACTACAACTACAATGACAGTGTATTCTCGGCATTAAGATGAAAGGACAAAGAGCAGAATGAGGCCTACTTAAAGTTCTCTATTCCTACTATTTCTCTCTCTCTCTCTCTCTCTCTCTCTCTCTCTCTCTCTCTCTCTCTCATCTAGGGTTCCCTATATCTCATCCCTCGAGAATAAACAAATTAAAGTCGTCGAAACTTCGTACGTATGACTTCCTCTCGAAGGATTTTAGCTTATGTGACTGTCTCTCTTCGTCTGTTCGCAATGCGACATTCCAACTTACGAGAAAGGTCGTCTATGCGGCAGTGCACGGAGTCTCTAATCCAGCGATTGCGAACGTGAGCCTCCCGGCATACTTCGTGCAAGTTCCCTGGATAAGTTGACTGTGCACATTATCGCCTGATATCCATATTCCTTTAAACGCGTAAGCAGAAGAGCCACTGCATGAAATTAACTTAATACAATGCTCCTCGTCTTTGTAATGGTCAACGCAGACGGTTCAGAACCCCACGATGGTGTCCTGTTAGACAATTAAAGAGCCTGGTCCGAATGTGGATCTCACCGTTTTTGTTCCCAGGTTCTCGACTTTGCACTTGAGAACGGCCCTGTCCCCAGGACCAACGGTGATGTTCTTTGGGGTCTGTCGAAAGGTCGGTCGATGGTCGGTCGATGACGACTGCTGACCCAGACCATGGCTCGAACCACGATGACGGACACCACTGGAGCACACGAATGCTGTAACGTTACCAACACCAACGACGTTACCACAATAGTGCTGAAGTGTATATATGTGGGAGGGAAGAATTGTAACACCCTAGGTACCCCTTAGGGTTGACTCGATCTTCCGTTCGCTAGATGGCGTTGGTAAAATTAGCAGTTGAACAGATACCACCTTGCACGATTACCATACAGTCACATTCGACTTATGATAAACCTATAATTGACTACCACTACAATGCCATGTAATCTAATTGCATACCTGTCAATTTGAATTATTAAAGAATAGTATAATAATTATAATTAAATTATTATAATTATATTATTTTTATTATTATTATTATTATATTAAAATTGCTATTGAGCAAGTAGGAACTAGGAATAGTCAAGATCCTATAGCGCATTCTATTGAAATGCCAACCAAAAGTTAAGAGAGGTAGGAAAGAAGAGAATAAAGTTAGAAATTAGCTTCATCGAGAAGATTGATCGCAGTCAGCCATCTTGTAGGAATGTAGGAGCTCCAAAGAGAAAGACCGATTAAGTAAGAAGCGCCTCAGGTTTCTCGTTCTCGTCACCTTAAGCGTCTTCGAAAGAGGCAGCAATTGATTTATTGCTGAGCGATATATCACACCAGTTATGGAGACCAGAGCTAAGCTCAGCCATCATCAGGAGATCCTTTCAGTGACGTAGTAGGCCACCTTGTTCCTATCGGTCAGCAAACAGAATTCATTAAATGGAACAGGTTAATAAACATTATTATTAACCTGTTTACAAACATTATTGACCTGTTAATAAACATTACTAACCTGTTAACGAACATTACTTACCTGTTTATAAACATTATTAACCTGCTACTAAACATTACTAACCTGTTAATGAACATTACTTACCTATTAATAAATAACATTAACCTGTTACTAAACATTGATAGCCTGTTAATAGATATTGCTAACCTGTTAATAAACATTATTTACCTGCTGCTGAACATTACTATGTGCTTACGTTTCTGCTTCATGTGAAATAATTTCTAAGTATAACCAAATGCATCAACCATTTGGAATCTACTCCGTATAAATTATGGGACAGGCAATGTGTCAAACAAGGATTTTGCAAAATGCTTTGTTTCTGAGATTTCAGGCAATATGCAAAATCATACATTTACGGTTAGCATTAGAGTTAGGGTTAGGGTCAGGGTTAGGGTTGGGATTAGTGTAGGGTTAGTACAGGGTTGGGTTAGTGTAGAGTTAGGGTTTTACAAATTGCCAAGGCATTTTTACAAAATCCCTAGGTTGACACATTGCCTGTAACATATACTGTATGCATACAGATACGGCGTACATCTACGCCCACATGCGCACATGCAAACAATCAATCCATCAAAGGAAACATGTATTATCCAGAAAAATTAGTTTGCCTCCATTTAACGACCCTATACCGACCCTGATAGAATGGAGAAGCGAGTTGGTTCTTTGAACAAGGCATTACTGAAGTATTCAGCTGCGCTTATGAGACAAATAGGCAGAAGCGAGGCTTCGGCAACCGGCAGATTTATGCGGGTGTCAATTACAACCAAACTGCGTTTCACAAAAGTAGAATTGTCTATATATAAACAGAGAATCTCAGATAAATAGTAGAAATAGGAAACCATAGATAAAATTTATCCATAGCAGAAACAAGGAACCACAGAAAATGGCAGAAACAGCAGAAACAGGAAACCCAAAATTAATAGTAGAAACAGGAAACCCAAAATTAATAGTAGAAACAGGGAACCCTAAATTAATAGTAGAAACAGGGAACCCTAAATTATTTGAACAAACGGGGAATCTTAGATAAATAGTAGAAACAGGATTCCTCATATCAATATAATAAGCAGGGATCCATAGATATAGAGTAGTTGCAGAGAACATAGATGAAGAGCACGAACAGAGAACCCTAAATAATTATATACCTTGGACAAGAACCCTAGTATTATAGCTAAAGCGTGCATGTAAGATTCCAAATAAATTGCATAAACGTTGATGGCCTTTAGATTCGGTATGTTAGTAATTTGAAAGAGCTTTTGAAGTCCTCTAAAATTATATAATCAAACACTTTGTACCATAATTCGTGCTTTGGCACAAATAAATTTGCTTATCTTCTCCACTAAACGCCATTATATCGAACGAATGGAATGTTCATAATAATGTTCATATTGCATTAGCAATATGAATATATATTATAGTTTGATTCAAATGGCAACCGTGTATCCCTTAAGCTTTCAAAGTGTGCAGATGGTTCCTTTTATCGCGTGTAGTGTAGGTCCTATAGATCGCCTGCTTCGCCACAAGGACACGGAGACCGGTAGAGATAGAGACAGAGAGACAGATAGAGAGACAATGGTCCGAGTGCCCTCCGACCGTCCGACAACCAGCGCAAAAGAGATGCGCTCTGGTCTAGGAGAGATGAATGGCTTGTCTAAAACACTTCACCGTAACAGATAAACGAACAGAGGGATAATCAGACATGGACACAGACAGATAGGTTGAAAAAGTAGTCTGCGGGAGATGGCCAGACACAGGTGGATACAAAGAGAGAGAGAGAGAGACAGAGAGACAGAGAGACAAAGAGGCAGAGACAGAGACAGAGATATGGACAGAGACAAAGAGTTGGTGGCATACCTAAGGGCGGAAAGAGTCAGATTTATTCAACCTTAGAGCGTAAAGAGAAAGAACTAAAGAGGATAAGACCATAGAAGTGCAGAAGAGAAAGAGAAGGGTGAAGCATACACGTATATATACACTGTGTCCGGAAAAAAGGGACGCCTAATAATAATAATATAAAAATAAATCATGAATAGTCATCAATTTTTAAAATTCCAAAACCGTTTTAATCGTGACATATTTATCCACAAATTTTTAAGTTTTGAACCACCTGGTTTAAGAAAGAACGTCATAGTGACGTCTATAAATTGTAAAATTAATGCCTGGGAGGAATTTGATCAGCTGGTGATTGATGTCTCTATTGGCCAATGAGGCACACGTCTTGAAGCTTGTGTTGCTGTCAAAGGAGGACACTGTGGACACACCTTGCAGTCTAATATGATTCAAATGGCAAAGCCAATTTTAACAACATTTATGGTGGTTTATCAATTGCATTTTTAAAAAGTTGAAAGTTCTGCAGATGAATTATAGGCCGCCCCTTAATTAATACTTAAATTTTGATGCAAATGCCATCGTTCTGACGTCACTATCGGATGAACTGTCATATTTTATGCAGTATTATGAATATGTCCGGATCAAATCGGTTTTGGAATTTTGAAAATCGACAAATATCTACTATTTATTTTCATATTATCATTAGAGGTCCCTTTATTTCCGGACACAGTGTACAAACAGAGGGAATGAATAGGACAGGGACAGACAGACACTGACACAGAGACATCCAGATATGTCAGAAAGCGAAACGCGTAGACAGTCAGAACACAATACACAGAAGACAGACACTGGCACACAGACGTATACGCATGCTGAGACACGCACGGTCACGAGAGACAAACAAACTGAGATAGAGAAAAGAGAGAGACAGTGAGAAAGACAGAAAGAGAGAAAGACAGAAAGAGAGAAAGAGAGAGACCGACAGACAAACAGAGACAGAGAGAGATAGAGAAAAACGAGAAAGACAAAGACAGAGAGGCAGACAGACAGAGACACAGAAAGACAGAAAGAAAGAGAGCGATAAAGACAGACAGACAGACAGAGTGACAGAGAGAAAAAGAGAGAGACAGAGAGAGAGAGAGGCAGAAAGAACGAGACAGACAGAGAGACAGACAGAGAGAAACAGAGAGAGAGATAGAGAGAGAAAGAAAGAGTGAGAGAGAGATAGCAGTAGACAATAAAACGATTGGTCCACGATAGAGTCAATGATTGATGGGCTCTGCCTTCTGGACCCCGTGGACCGAACATCGCTGTTTGGCTTCGAATCTTGGATATACATATATTTATATATGTATATATTTGTATATATACACAGTATTATATACTATATACCCATGCAGTAGGCACCATGAAAATAGGCACGGAGAAAAAATATGGTGAGAGAGGGAGAGGGGAAAGAGAAGAGAAGACGGAGACAGTGGAAGAGTTTTACTGACTGTAAACTTCCTCAAATTACTTTCTAGAAAACGAATTTGTGAGTAATTTAGAATTTTTTCTTAAGCACGCGACAAAAAGCTTCTTATAGCTGTCAAGATCCGATCCCTGATAGGACAGGATCTAACACATTTGGAAAGTAGCACGAAAGCAATAACGCATCGAGAGTTAAACTATGATGACGTCTCTGAGGCTGTGATATATTATAGAGACATCGTAATCGTCATCTCAAAACTTTTAAAGCGCCACTCGAAACCCAAGCGCAGAGTGCCAGCTAATTCACCAGCGCTGATATGGCACCGACAGCCTGAAAATGTCTCTTCGTCTCCCTGAATTGAACATGAGACGGATTGTTAAAAATCATTAATTTATTTAAGTGGTTTTGAATTTTTTAGATAGGCTATAAACCCCGAAAACATCTCATTTAGCCCAATCAAGCCTTCAGCCGTCAATGAAACAATGTACATGCCATGTTCCTTGCATTAAGTAAATATATTCATTATTAAGTGAAAGTAGGAACTTGTAAAAGGATGTTATTGAAGGAAACTCTCACTTCCATGTGCTGTTTTGTTTTTCTGTGAAGGAGACTTCCGAGAAAGCAGAGATAAGTAGGTCTTAAATAAATACATACCTTCAATTTCAACTTTAACATTGATTCTAAGAAACATTGTTATTAACAACTACTTTTAAGGGCAAACATAAACTATTTCAAAGTTTGTGACCATGATTTGTAATTGATTCCTGGTTTGAATGTTTAACATTTACATGTTTAAAGGGTGTTAGTTGGATTTTTTGTAAATTCACTTTAAAAAAAAGATTAAAATAATATTTTATTTTCCAAAAATGTTAAAAAAAATTTTCGCGTGACCCAACATCCAAATCTCATAACAATGTCTGTGCAAAATTTCATGCTTGTATCACAAAGTGCACAATCACTGGATATTTCGGATCTATACCGATGCACTATGGCTAAACATGTCAGGATTAAAACGGCTTTGGAATTATAAACATTGAAGAATGTTTACTATTAATTTTCATATTATCATTAAGAGGTCCCTTTATTTCCGGACTCAGTATATATATAGGCCTTTTATAATTACAGAGAATTCTACAGTTCCATATTCACAATCAGATGTTTATTTGCACAATGGCATACTCATGCCATTATATATTTGATTAGCAATTGTGTATGTGTAAAAAAAGTTATAAACAAATGTAGAATTTACTACGACACAAAACAAAACAGTAAAACAATACTACACCATGGATAACAATACAGTTAATAATCGCTCTCGATGTAATTATCTTCTGTGATGCTGCATAGAGGATAATCTCATTGTTCCTTCCTATTGTCCGCCACCGACAGGTGTTGGCTTCTGATCCATTGTAACACCGATATCAAACAATTATCTCATTGATGCTATGTTGAAGTTAACGCGCAGTGCTAACCGTTCCCACGGTATATGGCCAATCTTTAAAGCGTCCGTTTTCGCCCTGGGGTGTGAAACAAAATGTGAACTAAAATGTGAAGCGACGTGTGTAGCGTTGTCGATTTGCTCCAACAGCAATGCCTCATGCAGGGCATAATTTTTAAAGTCCATATGACAGTATACCTTCATGTATGTGGAATCATGTGCGTTTATATAGAAAATATGAATCTCACATGGGAACGCTGTCATATGGGCCTCGTGTGTCCTACATATATGATGCTGCAATAGTAATTGCAAACCCAAATTTATATCACCTCTTCAAGACAAACTCTTCAGAGGCGAACCCAAACTTACAGAGAGTCGATGCACGTCGGCAAAGTGAACTAATGGAGAGAGTGACAGAGTGTTGATTTCGTAGACAGAGAAGAGCTGAATATTAAACATTTTCTTAAAATGATTCCACCAAAGCTTTTCTCTCTGTCTGTCTCTCTGTTTCTCTCTGTCTCTGTCTCTACTTTTGTGTATAATATTTATTAAATGCTGCACTGTATTATAAGGCGTGAGAAAGTCCATTTGTTTGCGTTCTTCCTTCGCTGTAAGCCAGTGTAGTAGACAGTAGACGTAAATTTATAAGCACCCGAACGCCGTATAAAAAAATATCCATGCACTACCTCAATCTCCCACGCCCTGTTTAAGTATTATGCGAACTCTGTTTAATCTCAACATACTAAATCTGACGATGCCTTTCTTGATCTGACCCCATAGCAGCATACAATACATATATCTACAATACATATATCTACAATACATATATCTACAATACATATATCTACAATACATATATCCACAATACATATATCTACAATACATATATCCACAATACATACATCTACAATACATATATCCACAATACATATCTACAATACATATATCCACAATACATACATCTACAATACATATATCTACAATACATATATCTACAATACATATATCTACAATACATATATCCACAATACATACATCTTCAATACATACATTTACAATACATATATCTACAATACATATATCTACAATACATATATCCACAATACATACATCTACAATACATACATCTACAATACATATATCTACAATACATATATCTACAATACATACATCTACAATACATACATTTACAATACATATATCTACAATACATATATCTACAGGACTGAATGTTAATCTGCAGATACTCCAGAATCCAGACATGACTCATTGAGTCATAGTTTTTTCTGTATATATGCAGGGATGGAACATGTGTATTTGTAATTACGAAAATTTTTATAGCGCCGTAAGTAGCAAGCTACTTCTAACATGCTGCACATGTATATGACAGTTCACTGCAGATTATAGTACTAATTCTAAACTTTACAAAGAAAGTACGATGTTAACTGTTTTTTGAGGGAGAGTGGGCAGAGTGGGTTTTGGTTTCCTGGATAACTGCAGGGAGACTGTTCCAGGCGTGTCTTCAAGTGTATCCGAAATGCTAGCTTATACTAAACTACGTTATAAGGGCATGTGGTCTAAGCGCATGACATCATCATCATCATGACTCATGCTGTCATGGCTCGTAGCGAGCATTAACCGCCCTACGGCTGCCATCATTCGTTCACGTCATGAGTCTGTCAACACCTTTGACTTCTGTGGCCACCTTAACTAATGCATTTGTGATGAGACTGGTTATCCATTTCGGTTGATGAATGCGTCATGGCGCCTCTGTGTAATAGGACGTCCGCTCGCATACTGATTGTGGCTATTACTTGAGATACGGAGCTAACACTGTCCGTACTCAAGGGATCTAAAACGTTGTAGCTCTCTTGCCCATTCAAACTGACACCGGTGGTGTTCGTTAAAAAATTAATAAGGTCGATATATATATATATAATAAATCATGGTCGCTATATATGCAGTAGCACATGAGATTATGGAACGATTATGTATGGATCCATATAGATCCATACAGATCCATACAGATCCATACAGATCCATACAGATCCATACAGATCCATATAGATCCATACAGATCCATATAGATCCATATAGATGCAGTCACTGTGTGATTATGAAGGAATTTACATTGCTTAGGACACGCCGTATTAACTTAAGTTAGACAGATTGCATTCTTGTGTCAACATTCAGAGACACTGCACAGTCTCCTTCAATCCACGGATTTGATAGCTTAGGCTAATACAACCCATTAGAAAATATCACCTGATCAGATAGGATTGACAACGTGACACCAACGGCACTTGCAACAATTACCGATCTGACGTCAAACACCGAACTAATCTCCAAAGATCAGGTCAGTAGGTAGTTGCATTTTAACGACACTGTGTGGTAACAAAGACCATTAGCGTCGCCCTCCTCTTTTATCCAGGCTTGGGACTGGCACTGACAGAGTACAACCAGTGGAGGAGTTCTTCCGTCCATAGATCAATGCTCTGTTGTTCATTTTATGGCAGATATGATCGATGCAAACCAGTTCTCGCCAGCGAGGATTGCTATGTCGAGGACACGAGTCTTTGCTTTCATTGACCCATTAAGAGGTACGTGGATCTTGATGAGGACACAATAATGTTCTTCTTCGACATGCTCTCTCCTTAGACACGTTCTTCCTTTATAATTGGTTAGTGAAGTGCCTCTTTTCGTTCACTCATGATCTTGTCCTGGGTCTCTCGAATGTAAGCTCCCCTGATTGGTGTACAATTCACAGATACAATGCAAGACAATAGCTAAAGAATAGGTATAAAGAACGTTTCAAAACACTTCTTGCAATTAATTGATCTTTTGTCGAATACATGGCAGGAACTCAAAGAACAGTGAATAGATTGAACGCCCAAGTTGCATCCCAACTGGACAGAGACAGTTCAATGCTGTCGGTATTGGTATATTGGCCAGTAAAGTCAGAAAGCATTATTTTATTTACCAAACCCACTGTATTTACATTACTATAATGCACTCACATAACGCAGGTTGCATTCCGTGACTTATTTCATAAAGTATTATTGACCAGAACATGTTCTTCTGGCCAATCATGTTGTCAGGCTGTCACCTAACGATCCATGATCAGGATGCTAATGCCAGTTCTGATTATGATGCATGTCACTCAGATTCAAGTGATGAAGATTTTGGTACAGATGATGTTGGCATGGCAGGATAAGATATTAGCCAATGATGATGCCACTTACTGACAGTGGCAGTGATTTAATGCGTCAGTGCCTTGTGAGCTAATGTTGGAGATAATGTTAAAGTAAATGTGAGCGTTCAGTTTATTTGCCATTGTGTAGCTCCCAAAAGTATTTTTCAGTTTAATTCATCACAAAGTATCGAAATAGTTTAGTTATTTTGTTCAACCTCTGTCTGAGTCATACGGTAATACTGTAATCATTAACCATAGCCAAATAGCATGCCGAAAATCATTAAAAATATGATGTGGAGTGCATAGCTGAAGTTACGGAACTGAAATGAGATAGATCCATACTAGATTAGTACTATAATTATCGGTCAATATGCAATACGGTGCAAAGAATGCGGTGTGCACACAATCGCCTGAGAGGTTGATCACGCATCGATCGCCCACTCACTCGATCAAACCCAATTGATTTTCAAACCGCCTGCTGTTTTCAAATTGGAAAGCCCTGTCTGTAAGTAAGTTTCTCTGTGTACTTATTTGACCACAATTTGCCATAGACCAGAAACAGAAACATAGCGTCATCTCCTTGACAGACAACAGACCAGCCTTCTAGCAATCTGTGGCCCTCTAGTGTCTGGTCAAAAGTTTCACAATACACATCAGTATTCAAAAGACATCTTCAACTCGCCTCCGATATATCTGCGAAAGAGAATGGACGCTGGAATAACACTCGTCCCATTTCATGTTAGTGCTGCGTCGACACCGGTGAACAACCGATCCCTCTGACCCGTCTGACACCGCTGAACAACCGACCCCTCGGACTCAACTGACGTCGTTGAACAACCGATCCCTCTGACCTGTCTGACACCGCTGAGCAGCCGATCCCTCTGACCTGTCTGTTTCTGTTGAACAATCGACCTTGTGACCCACTTGACACCTTTAAACAACCGATCCCTCTGACCCGTCTGACACCGTTGAACAACAGATCCCTCTGACTCGTCTGACACCATTGAACAACCGATCAATCTGATCCGTCTTAAACCGTTGAACAACCTATCCCTCTTACCAGTATGACAACTGATCACTCTGACCTGTCTGACACCATTGAACAACCGATTTCTTTGACCCAACCGACATCGTTGAACAACCGATTCGTTTGATCTGTCTGTGGGCCTCGTTGCATGGTTTCCTTGTCGGTCTCTTGAGTGGATGCGCTTGTGACTTGATAGGAAGTCGACGAGAGTCTGAAATGACTCAGACTTGTCCACCTGGATTTGGATGTTTGTACAACATTGTACAGCCGTGATCCACGCCATTTCTCAGGTCTTTGGAGGACGATAGATTTGACGGAAGGAAAGAAAAGTAGAATAGGAACAACAAGAAGAGGTCACAGAAGAGGGCTAGGAAGAGCAGGAACAACAGGAACAAGAAGAAGATACATTGTAGATCAAATAGATCAAAACTAAAAACGAGGAAAATCCGAGGAAGAAGAGGAGGAAATAAAGAAAGATTGAAGTACAAGAGGAGGAGGAATGAGAGGAGACCATGTAGTAGGAGGAAGAATCAAAAGGAGCAGGCGTGAATAAAGAGCAAAGTAGGAACAAACACAGTAGGAGGGTGATGAGTAGAGGGGTTGAACCATTGCAAAGGGTTTTATTGCTTTGAGCGCTTAATAATTAATGTGAGAGCTAAAATCAACAGGTCATCGCTCACAAACCTTTTTATCACGTGATTAACTGCCTAGTTCTTTGTCCGGTTGTCCCCTTAACGGACCAATCTGGCTCATAGATTTATATAGGACCTATTTACTGATTGATCGACTGACAGACTGACTTACTAACCGATATGTTTTCCGATCAACGCCCGCAGAGCTGACCGACATAATGCCCAATTTACCCACGGCCATAGGCCTATTAATAATCTGATAGGCTGACCCAATTGGTCGATATACTGACCAACTGACCAGCCAACGACTCACTGGCAGACTGAACGAATGACTGAATAACCGACTGACCCTGAACGTGTGACCTAGCGAGTGACTTGCGCCGTTCATGGCTGCAGCTTTCATCTAAATCGCCTGTCATCTTAAGGTCACTCTTTTTCCCTATGTACATTTCTCATTCCAGCCCTACTCGTGTAATTTTCGTTTCCTCATTATTGCCCACCTGCCTACGCGTGGATTAGATATGAATGGTTGAAATTACCACTTGCTTTCACAATGTTATATGTGATATTGCTGTTTGCATGTACCCGCAGTGCGTTTGCAGACGGTAATAAAGAATATACTTACTTACTAACTTACTTACCGAACAACTAATCAGCTGACAGACTTATATGCACTTAATGACCGATCAACAGAGTGACTGATATATTTAACTACCATTCGGGGATTTTAACACAGACTAAACGTCTTCTGAACCACGTTAAACCCTTGTTATGTCAATCGTTACCGTAATCAACAATCTATATTATAGACCCACTCTAAGCCTCCGACCCTAGTCAGTGAAGAAGAGAATAATTTTCCTCTGCTTATGGAATTGAGAAGAGGTTAATGATGAATTGTTGGTCCTAAGGGATTGAGGAACCGAATTCCAGCTGGAGGGCCCACAGTGGCGAAACTTCGAGACAGAGCGATAGAAGTACGCGTCCGTGGGACGACCGGATAGCCCCAAGTTGAGGACCGTCGGGAGGATCGACTGGGTAAGGAGGATATTGGGTTACAGTAGGTCCTGAGGCAGAGAGGAGTAGAGCCAGCAAGATCGTTCTGCATGAGGGAACAGACATACAGACCGACTATATATACGTTAGGACTTTCAGACCGATTGACCTTCTGACTGACGTTCACCGTCTCATTCTAACCTCTGTATCTTAGTTTATTTTCATACATACTGTGACACACACATGTTTTGTTAACAGATTTTCATAAATTGGTTAGTAGCATCTGCACTTCTGAATTAATTAATCAGATGAGGCATTCAGTGATTAAATACAGTCTTAATTTAGTTTAAATTTGCAAATAGACGAAGCCTACTTACCAATCATGAGAAGGAGCGGAATGAGCAGAAGTGTTGAACACATCAAAGCCATTACTTGTTAATCCTCATCTCGGAAATTGAAAGTCGTTTTTTTGTCTGACGATGCATTGTTCATATCTTCAGCCTGGATTCCTTAATTCAAGCTGAGATTCTATTTCTGTATAATCCTTGTTTTGTGAATTCACATTCAGCTGTTATTCGACAGATTTCTTGTTTGTAGACATGTAAATTTGTTCGTTGTGACTTGATCAAATCTTAAAGAGCTCTGGAAACAGCAATGACTATTATTTCATAATCCTCGTGGCAAAAAACCAAATATCTTACTCGCAATAAATAAGGAATTCCAATTCAGAGTCGCGATAATCAGCTGTTAGCAATAAATTCAATAATTTTTTGATTCCACATAAATGTTTAGCGGAAGATACACAAAATGATGTATCAGAAATCCAAATGTTACCAGTAAATCCAGACACCTATACTCAGAGCCAAAGTTCCGTTAGTAGTTATCCTTACGTTTCTTTTTGAGGCCACATGAATAAGCTGTTCTCAATGGATTCATGGCAACGGCAGTCCATTGTTGGTTGGTACGTTTCTAGCGGTAAATCCTTAAATTCCTTCTTGTAGCCACCGGAATTAACTCCAGACCCTTAGCCCGATAGATTCTTGCTTGTATTCGTGTGACTCGAGCGTGAGTTTCTTCACGGTCAGACAAATCCCTTCCATGGACGAATTGCGTTGGTAGTTGTATGTATCAGTCGTCAGATGGTAGACGATATTGACAACATGTCACGTGTTTCACGCTGCAACCTGATGTCGGAATAATTGCAGACAGAAAATTATTGCATTCATAAAAGAAGCAACAGATCAATTTATTCTGAGGATTAGACAAAGAAAAACAGAAGCAAGACGGCCTAGAGAATTGTAATTAGTATGAAAAGGAGGAAGAGCAAATGAAAGAGCTGGACAAAGTAGAATGAATAGGAAGAAGAGGAATAAGAAATGCAGGTGGATAAGAGAATTAAGAAGTGAGGAAGAAGGCAGAGGAGCAGCAAAAAGAAGAGAAAGGAATATGAGGAGGATTGAACAGATGTTGACGACCAAAATGAAGAGGAGTAAGAGAGAAGTATGTATTACATCAGGAGTAATATGATGATGATAAATATTCGGTGGAATAAAAAGTAAGAGGTAGAACACAAAAGGAAGCACGCGTAGGGAGTAAGAATAGGAGGAGTAGGAAGAGGTGGAAGAAGAGGAGTGAATGGGAGGATGTGGAAGTGCAGCAGGAGGCGAAGTAGTATGGCGAATAGGGGAGATGTTAGAGGAGGAGGCAGAGAAAATTATTGGCATTCTTTGCCTGCTGCGCTGTTTGCAATTGAATTTTCTTGCGTCAATCAATATATCCGTCTAATCCTATCAGGAAACGCCCAGGCTACGACCAGGAATCAGGCGCCATTAGTCCTACACGACGATGCAGGACAAAGGACAAAGCAATCGTCCTCTTCTTTCCTTGACGTGTCTTCTCTTCCCACTGAGAAACAACCGCATACAATCAGTTCATTCATGCGTCCTTCTATTTATGCTCTGTATGTCCTTCTGCCCCTCTGTTTGTCTCCTCGCATGCTTCTCTGTACCTCCGTCCATTATATATATATATATATATATATATATATATATATATATATATCTGTCCGTCAGGGATCCTTTACTCTTTTGTCCGTCCACCTGTATGCTGCTTTGTCCTGCTATTCCTTTTCTCGTTTGTCCTTCTCTCCATTATGTGTCTCTATTCGTTCGTCCTTCTGGTCATCTGTCTCCTCCTTTCGCTCCTTCTGCCATTATGTCCGTTGGTTGCTCCTGTCCGTTTATCCTTCTATCCGTCCACTTATCCGCCTCTCTTGCTTTGCTCCTCTGTTCATCTCCTGTTCGATCCGTCCATCTTGTTTGTCCGTCTGTCACTCTGTCTTTCTATTCTTCTATCCATCTCTCTATTCCCTATATTTGCCTGTCTTGCTTCAACGTGCGCAATAAATTGGGAGTAACTCTCACCGGGTGGAATAAGACTAGGAAGCGCACAGAAAATAAGCTTGATACGAAACATCGTACATGCTTTGAACCGTTAACCAAAGAACCACCACCAGCAGTCTTCCTTCTATAAGCTGCGCGCATCTGCTCGCGTGCGCGGACCGTGGAACCAGCGCACACAGGAATTTAGTATGCGCACACAAATGCTTTTTGCAAAAATAACGATTTTTATGAAACTACGCAAGTAACGTTTCCGAGCTGACTGCGGAATACCTTACTCCAAAAACTTTGGTCCCCTTACTATCTGTAGACAAGAGACTTTCTGAGGTCATCAGAACTTATCACCGTAGACTTATTTCCCTTTGAATGGGA
Organism: Bimastos eiseni; assembly: GCA_959347315.1. Taxonomy (NCBI): domain Eukaryota; kingdom Metazoa; phylum Annelida; class Clitellata; order Crassiclitellata; family Lumbricidae; genus Bimastos; species Bimastos eiseni. The sequence goes on from OY365811.1 coordinate 25,192,970, forward strand.
TATACACAAATGCAGGAAGCCAGCGTACATGATCTAGCTAATATAAGAGCCTATAAGTAGCCTAACTATACATAGGCCAATGAATAGTTAGGACACTTACAGGCTCTTATATTAACTAGATCATGTACACTGGCTTCCTGTATCTGTGTATAAAACATTCAAGCTGACACTCGTCATTTAAAGAGAACCGGCAAATCAGCTGCCATCCATTCCACTTATCCTCCATGGTTAGACCTTAAAGATCTGTGAAAGGAGGATGCTTTCTTCGATCGCCGTCTGCTGTATAGTATGTTGTTTCCGGAATGTGTCATATCGTCGACATATACGTTCATTCACGGTTTCCGGTCCCTCCATCCTCAAGCCTTCTTCTCTTTATGTCGACAACTCTCTTTCAGAGACCATCTGTCGCTCTTAACAGCAAATCTGTCTGCTTCTTGCCATCTTGCAGTTCTGAATGTTCCAATTTACCAGATGTTCATGTTCACTTCCGAGGTTTGTAGGGACAGCTTAATAAAAAAATTTAAAACTATTGCTGAATTCGTTTTATTTTATATCAAGCCAAGCGTGAACTTCTCTAAATGAAAAACGTATGACCTAAACCGCTTTATCTTTGACCATTCAACTGGTCTGTCGCTTTGGCTTCGATGCCAACACATTTGCTAGAACCTGATGCCATTGTATTCTCACCATACTGCAATGTAACTAACCCTAATGCTATAGTGTTAGCCATATTGCCGCGGAACATACCTTATGATGCCACGGTGCTTATGCTGTAGAACTCACGCCAATGGTTTGGCACTAACCCTACTCCGGGACTATGCCTCAAAGCGCAAACAAACGCAGAAAAGAAAATCATTTTGGCTTGTAGGAGATTTGAACAGCGGGCATCTCGGTTGATAGTCCAGCCCAATGATCGATGTGGAAGCAGTCACGCTCAAAGCGGGGGACTGAAACCTGATTCTTACTAATCGCGATGCGATTGTCCCGCATCGGCTGCGGCTGTGGCTATACAGCGACGTGGTCGAATGGATAAAAGCTATGAACGGATATGGGAATCCGTTTGGTTGGAGGAAACCGCTCCAGGCTGCAGAGACCATCTGTGCCCGAATGATCATTAAGAGTTCGTGCCCATAGGTTAACTAGAACGCCCTCAAATGCCGCACCCGATCAGGATGTCCACATGGATCTATCTCGCGAGGGTCAACAACCATAAAAACCAACACTCACCGACCTACGTTGTGTGGCTTCTTAGCACTCACTGTTGCTAGTCAATCTACGCTAGGGCTTCTTCTCCTTCTTTCTTTCTCTTCCTCCTCCTCCTCCTCTTGCTCCTGTTTTTGTTTCTGCTCTTATTCTTCTCGTTGTTCTCGTTCTTGTTCTCGTTCTTATTTACGTTCTTGCTCTCGTTCTTGCTCTCGTTCTTGTTCTCGTTCTTGCTCTCGTTCTTCTTGTTCTCGTTCCTGCTCTCGTTCTTCTTGTTCCTTTTTTTGTCTTCCACTTATTCGTCGTTTTTTCTTCTTCTTCCTCCTCCTCCTCCTCCTCTTCTTCTGCTTCCTCCTCCTCCTCCTCCTCTTCCTCCTCATCCTGCCTTTAATAACACAGCTTCATAATCTGTTGCTGATTATCGCCAATTCCAAGCCATAGCCATGACATCTTATACATCTTTCAATATGGCGCCGAAACCGGAAGCACAAGGCATAGGCCTACTTACCGTAACATCTAGTATTCCGCTGTACTTATCGGCCATACGTACCACTTTCCATGTGTACAACAAGAACGACTGACGACAAGACGACGTCTGCTCGAAGGTACAAACTCTACGTGTATGTAGGATATAAAAACGGTTATGGCGAACGTTTTTATACAATCCCGGCGGAGACTCATTACCACTGACGAAAGGTTAAAATCCAGAAATGCAGATTGATTAAAAATTCAGAGGATGAAGGACTACATTGCAGCTGAATAGGTATAAATTCGTGTAATGGATGACTCGTAAGATCCAGTCTTGGCCAGATTGAGAAGATTCGTGGATGTCGCTCTATTTTCAGGTAGCTAAACAGACGAAGGCTGAGAGCCAACCACAAGGACGAGCGGAGCCACTGACTCCTTCAGTCGACTGTTTCTCTACGCAGACAACGACCGCTGGGATCGACCGACGACGCCACCGACGACGACGCATGAGCCACAGCTGCAGCAGCCAGCGTCTGAAGGCAGCAGTCAACGACACAGGCGCTGAAGACGACGATGACAACGACGATCAGCCACAGATGGCGCTCGTGTTAATCGTACGTCATAAACGCTTTAAGCCAACGGCAGTCGACTGAGCCCAGTAGAAACACTAACGACTGAGCCCAGGAGAAACACAAACGACTCAGCTCAGTAGAAACACAAACGACTCAGCCCAGTAGAAACACAAACAACTGACGCCAGTAGAAACACAAACGACTGAGCCTAGTAGAAACACAAACGACTGACGCCAGTAGAAACACAAACGACTGAGCCTACACTAAGTTCTGGTAAGAGGTCAAATGGGTGAAATGGAATGGGACCGAGTAGAAAAAGAACTCTCAAATAGAAATCCAACGGCACAAATATGGATTCTAGTAGAAACATAAACGGCTGAGCCCAGTAGAAACACAAACGACTGAGCCTAGCAGAAACACAAACGAATGAGCCTAGTAGAATCACAAACGAATGAGCCCAGTAGAAACACAGACGAATGAGTCCAGTAGAAACACAAACGACTGAGCCTAGCAGAAACACAAACGAATGAGCCTAGTAGAAACACAAACGAATGAGCCCAGTAGAAACACAAACGAATGAGCCCAGTAGTCGTAACACAAGGGGTCGAAGTCAATCAGCACCAAGCACAGTAAGTGGTCTGTAAATAATAATTATAACCAGAAATGTAATGAAACTCTAAATGTGTTCCTTTTCTATAACTTACATAATATCATATGTGTTTAACGTATTTAATATTGATATTAATATTTTTATTGTGTAAATTTTATATGTCGTTATCGTATATACATGTATATGCAGAGGCCATCTCAACATGCACCACAGAAATGAAAGGATAAAGCCACAAATATACATTACAAGTTATATGTTGTATAGTATGCTGCATTAATAGAGAATATATGCCTGTCTGATGGATTCGTTGGATGGGTTCTATGTGAGTACGAGAGACAGTCAGTTGGGACGTATCCAGTATTCTGAGCCTAGTTGTGAGTTGCCAAGTGTACATTGTAGTTGCCATGTCCTTTTTTTAGACAATGAGGACACCATGGAATGATCACTCTTTCGGAGATCGTGATGTCAATGTCGACGTAAAGAAATTGAAGTCGATGTGATTTGATTTGTTTTAAAAGATTTTACCTCGCACTTTCAAATTTCTTATAAATGCACAGTCATACGTATGTTTGTTGAAAGTATCGTCTGCGTCGAGTTTAAACGAATATCGAGAACCTGTCTATGATTCCACCCAAGGCATCTGTTACTGGACACATTTCATGATGCTTAGTGACGCTTAGAGAAAATAATGATCTCCTTAATGAAAATTTGCATAATATCGTGTATGTATAATGACACTGTCCAAGGTGCAAACATATATTATGTAAGTAGATATGCATGCATAATTGTATACTTACATGTGCACATATATATACATATATACATATATATACATATATACATATATATATATGTGCACATGTAAGTATACAATTATGCATGCATATCTACTTACATAATATATGTTTGCACCTTGGACAGTGTATATATATATATATATATATATAGGTACACAGTACACATGCATGCATTACATGTATGTATGTATGTATGCATGTATGCATGTATGTATGCATGTATGTTAATTATGTATGCATTTATGTATGTATGTATGCATGTATGTACGTATGCGTGGATGTATGTAGGTATGTATGTATGTATGCATGCATGTATGTATGTATGTATGTATATATGTATGCATGCATGTATGTATCTATGTATCTATGTATGTATCTATGTATGTATGCATGTATCTTTGTATGTATGTATGTAGGTATGTATGTATATATGCATGTATGTATGTCTGTATGTATGTATCTATGTATGTATGTATGTATGTATGTATGCATTCATGCATGCATGCATGTATGTATGTATGCATATAAGCATGTATGTATGTATGTATGTATGTATTTATGTATGTATGTATGTCTGTCTGTATGTATGTATGTATGTATGTATGTATGTATGTATGTATCTATGTATATATGCGTGTAATTGAGCATATGTATGCATGTAGATTACGTTTAGGCAGTTATTTGATATTGCACCTATTCAGATGCGTTTAGCTACTGGCTTTTCAAATCATAACGGCACCGCCTGCTTTCATATTTCATATTCAAGACGTCGGGCGTGTGTGTGGGCGTGCGTGTATTGGGTTGGCGTTTGCTCAGCAAATAATATCAATATTCATTCATTTCGAACAGAGATCAATTAGTTCATTTCTTGCGTGTCTGTCACCTTCCTGAAATTAGCGCATTGTCCACTATATGTTTCCCAACCTTAATAAATGGGATAAATCCTTTGCGGCCGAATGTTTTCCACTAACTATAGTCTGACTTGACTCTTAGTCAACTTTATTCTTGTCTTCTACTCTGTATTAATGTGTTTCCCTCTATTAATATTTTGTCAGAATTATATTTTAGGCCTTCTACTTATCTTGTCAGCGTATATCAGATCTTCCACTGCCAGTCATGGCGATTTGTCCTCTGCACTAATCTTTTGTTCTCCGTGTTTATGTATTGCCTTCTGTACTTCCTTATTCTCTACAATCGTATCTTATCCTACGAATTGAAAACAGCATCAGGGACAATATAAAGTAACTGGATTTGAGCCAAGTTGATAAATAGCCCAGAACTGATTGTTTTATTTCTAGGGCCAGCGATGTTCTGGGTTCTCATGCCATGTCATCGACATTCATGTCTTGTGTTATACTGCTTAGTAATACATTGTTCTTTTTGCCCTTTATTGTTTCGTCGTTTTTGTCCTATATTGTCGTGTTTTATTATGATATCTATATGGTTGATGTAGACACAAGCTTGGAGGCGCTAGCGCAATTGGGAAACATCATCGTCGTTTATGGTTTGATCCAAACCAGACCACACTTTCAACAAGCGTTGCTTCTGATCGTTTATATCATGAAATAGTCTGGAAGACTCGCCCTTGCATTACGCTCCACACTTTGTAGTCGACAGGATTTAAATCTGGACGGTTCGGAGGCCATAATGTGAGAGAAGTGAAGTTTGGTGTCTCTCTTGTGAGCATTTCGATGGTGTCTCTGGCTCTGTGGACTGGGGTACTGTCCTGCTGAAAAATAAAATAGCCTTCTGGGGCTAGACTTCTGATAGCAGGTAGAAGATGTTGTGACAGCAGGTCGCGATAATAGGCTCAGTTAATTTTTACTTCCGGATCAATGAAGACCAAAGCGTTGAAACAGCAATGAGCACCATAACAGACTTGCTGAAATGGGTACGTGTATGCAACAGTCTGTGTGCACTGACCTGCCTACCTTAGTGCCACTCGTGACGTACAGGCGATCATTCTGGGTGTTGCTTTTTCGTGCAACGGTGAACAACTTCTCGTCAGCAAAGAAGATAAAGTCAACCATATGACGAGGATATTTTCTCAGCAGTTGTCTTGATCTGTTCAAACGTGTCAGACGATTAACTTCCGTCCGTTCCTGTGCTGGTTTCTTCTTAAGGCACTTGCAATGAGTTGAAGGTCATTATGGATTATTAAAATAACACTGCACCGATTAATTCCGGTTTGACGTGTTTTTCTATGAGTATTTAGTGGTCAAAGCTTGTTGGCTTACTGTTTATTGAACCATGGTGTAGGCTATATATCCTATCCCTAGGCTTAGATTATAACCTTGTTCAAATGTTAATATTACTATTTCGTCGTTCTGCCGAAAGATGGCTGCTCTTAAGTCGAACGATGTTATTACGAGTAACGCCGCGGTGCACGGACTGTTAATAATAAATAGTCCACCACAAATTGAGATCGTCACGCAACTGCTTCCGTTCTTACACGGACCCTAATTACCATGGCATTACCTGGGAGTGACTGCACGCCAGCAATCGGCGATAGGTGCAGACAGGTACACTGGTACAGTATGTGCCCGAAGCCATTGCATGGACCAGCGTTCCCAAACTGCAGTGTTCCGCGGAACCCTATGCTTCTGTGAGGTGAAGACAAGGGCTCCGTGGAAAGTTTCATTGTGAACAATTTATAATAAAAAATAATATGATTTTTTCCTAGGAGGCGTTTTGCTTAACATCTGTGTATAACATATTAGGCCTATGTGAGAAAATTCATATGTCATTGTCATCGATACTTGTGTTGCTTTGTATTGTATTATATTCCGTTTATTATGCATATAAATATGTTAGTAATCTAATCTAGAACTAAACTTATAATAGTCTACATTCTTGGGCGTTTTTATCTATAACGACATTTTTTTGGCGGAACCCCCGTCCAAAAAGTTTTGGACGGGGGGTTCCGCCAAAAAATATTTATTTCGAAAGTGTTCCACGGTCAAACAAGATCGGGAAACACTGCCATGGACAGCGATCTGATGGTACTGGTCGCCAGTTTCGGGTCTCGCGTGTATTCTGGAGACTATAGGATTGGTCTATTGCGTGTAGGGTTAAGAAAATAGTCCGATACAGGTTACAGGTAATAGCTATGTGACATGGACGCCTGGTTGGGGTTAAACGAAGGACAAGGACATGTCCTGAAGATGTGATGACACGGTGCAGTCATCACATTATATTTATGATTTGCAATTTACAGAGTCAATTCAACATTTGTGATGCTTAGTAGCAAATTAGTAATTGATGTTCTCATCAAACCCCAGTAGAGTGGTTCCAGGGTAAGCATATTTAGACTCACGCTTGGAACTATTTGGTACCATCAGAGTGCCGCCACGGCGCCATACCATTCGGATGTCACCGTTGTCTGCTAGAGTAGCAAACTCGCCGACTGCACTCATAGATAATTTTATTCTAGTGGACGTCATCATCTTTAACAGACAACAATAAGAAAGAGATGATTGAAATATTTAATTTAATTACAACATTCAAAGAATAGTTACAGTGAGGTCGGCCTCACAGCAGGCATGAATTTCAGTTGAACTCTAGAAACCATCGTTATAAATTCACTTTTATGCAACATGCAACGACATTGTACTACAGCCTGTACTGTCATAGTATCAGTTAGATCCTACTAACCTTATCGGCAAGCGCAAGTACTATTAGGCCGCTATTCATAGGCGCCGACGCGATGAGGCCGGGAACACTTGTCCTTGAGTTTTCAACATAATAAGTAAATTAAGACTTATTGATTTTAAATAATTGAAATAGATAATGACAGTATCGAAAATGTACATGTAGTTTGCTTTTCTAAATAATTTTCAACATTCAGGATCAATTGTCATATTTATTTTCGTAAGAGATAGTCTAATGTCAAAATAAAGATTTGAGCAAGCGACGTCATGAGTGGCAGGCGTATCAAAACCCCCACACCGATGTGAATTAAGTTACGGATGTGTTTGTTTTTACTCCTAAATACAGATCTACAAGCAAAGAGAGGCGACTATGGGAATCTAATATACATCAGCAGGTGTATCTTCCATTGATTATAGACTGACATCACACTTCTGCTTGAAATTCAAAGTGACTTATTCGCCCCAACAGATTAGGTCTATAGTCACGTGACTGAGCCTGAGAGACAAAAAAACAAACGGGGGGGGGAGGGGCTAAGCTATTTTAAGAGCTTCCGGTTCAAGTTTATAAAGCATGAATTTAAAACAGTTTACGCGAGACTTATCGCGACTTCTTGTTCTCGACAGAACAAAACTTTAATTCTCGACAGTTTCTAAGAATTCGAGAAACAACCCCCCCCCCGCGAGACCAATACCGAGATAAAGACAAAAGGTTTCCGAGACCGAGACACTAAAACACTGTCTCGAGACCGAGACATTGTCTCGAGACCATGTACAACTCTGCTAATTAGTGACATAACCATAACCATTAATAAGTGTTTTTATTGTCTCCAAATAAGAAACACAAGTACAAAATGTTGACAATTAGCTGGGAGTATATAGAGACTAACAGAAGCCCTTAAAGGACAAAAATCCTGTAATGAAGGTCACCCTTACAATAGATTGATAGTCACAGCCGGTTAGGTATAAACAGAAATTAGTATTTAGTACGCAACTGAGCTAGTTAGCTATTATATACAACCATAATGAAAACCATATATACTTACAGTAACACAATTTATTGATTAATCACATAATTTCGCAATTTTTTGATAAAGGAAGGTTATTTAGAGAGCGCAATTCATCTGGAATGACGTTCCATGTTTCGGGCCAGCATATTTCACGTATTTCTGTCAGCTAATTCCAGGTTTTTCGGGATTTAATCGGTTGCGTTTTAAACAAAACGTATCTCCAACACGGCACAAAGTGGTTAACGTAGTGGGTATTTATGGAATTAAAGGTCATCTAAATATAGGATTCTTGAAGCAAAGGCTTATACAGTGATTTTACTAATAGACCTATAATCCCTATATGCTTATAGCGTATTGTCAATATGTATAATATTCAGTGAGTGTTAACCATAAGAGAGGTCAGGGTCCAAAAATTATTGTTGCTGGTCACCTGTCTCGCACCTAGAAGCCGAGGAATAGTAGCCTATTGAACCACTGGCAACGGGGTCCGAGACCTTAGGATTACATGGTATATATTGTACAGTAATCACTGTGTTTTCTTTTTTTCTCTGTTTGACGAGCTGAAGATGAACGGAAGGAACGAACAACGGAGGAAGAACGCCGATAACATTTTATCTGAAGGTTGGAGGGATGTCACGCACGACACTCTGGACGATGGCGCTATATAAAAGTCATCGACCGGCAGCACAGGTGTGGGAGGACTACGGATGAAGTCGTCTACCTGAGACCTGAGAAAGCAGACCTCAATGGGCTTCGCCGGAGGCAGACTGCCTCAATACAGACGGCGAGAATTATGCAAAGATCATCGGGTTGTCAAACAACGAAGTCCGACACCTCGAGGCAGGCGCCTGCCCCTTCCATCTCTGCGACCCACAGACAAGAAACTCATGAATCAGTTGAAGATTTGGTCTGGACCGCCTGGTTGACACGGATTATGAATAGGGGACAATTCAAGATACGAACGGCGCAACCCACTAGGCGGTATAGCTGTAGTGATGTTATTCAATGACACCGACAAGACCCAGCCATGACAGCCGCTAGTCAAACATTAACTGTGCGCCGCTAGGGGATCTGACGTCACGCTAGGGACACCAAGACCCGACCAACCAGGTTTTAGGAATAATTTCAGTAGGCGATTTGTCGTCCAATAGAGATACGAGTTTTGCGGTTGGGATGGCGAAGGAAATCGCCTCTAGGAGGGTTCTTATAGTGTAGCAAGGGAAGGAACAGGGACTTGTTTCGGAACTGGGGGAGACGCTAGGTCGTTCTGACGATAAGGGTAATCAGTGTAGTTTGGGAACCCCGTCTCCAACGTAAATGAGGGAAACATTTCTAAAAGGACACTAATAACTCCAGTAAGTGTAGATAGGATGAGTGATATATATATATATATATATATAATTAAATATACATAGTAAAACCATCAAGTGTGTCGTGTTGCTGAGCTTGGTGATAGAGGAAAGAACCTGCGGGTACTCTGGTCATCAAGAAGAAGGAGTGGCGAGAGAGGAACCCGCGACAGCCAGCATCAGACAGGCTCACAATTATAGCATGCATCGCGTTGTCACGTATGAACGCAGGCTAGTAGCATATGATATTAAATAAATAGATAGCGCAATCGGCATCTAAAGCAATTATCATGAGGATATACACTTTAGGGATTTGGAATTTTTATCTACAAGCGCTTTGAGCATGCGGATGTGGACCTGACTGAATCGGTCATTCTAACGGTGTGAACTGCGGCCAAACAAGGATTTCCACGCACATGTAGGCCCTTAACCCTGACTTTTGAATATCAAACCAGCCGGGTTAGGCGAGCAATGAGCACCCGTAGAGTCAGCTTATTTTTTATTTTATTTTAAAATTAGATTGTTTTTCTTACACGTAAATACGTGCAAAAAATGTCTTTAATTTATACTAAAAAAGCAAATATCTATTGATATTACATGCAACATGATCAAACTAATATTAACGTTATCGTTAACGTCGTTATTCTAGATGTACGTCACTAATTAAGATGTTAGTTAAGATATTAGTTTTAAACTGTGACTCCTGTTTAATCTATAGGCCTAACACTGTTGCCGCTAAGATGAACTATTGTATAAAGGGTGGCCTTACTTAGGGGGTCTTCCGACAGTTCTTGGTTTCCCATTTGCTGCCATTAATTTTGTGAAGTGAATGTATAATTGTAGGCTACATTGAAAGGAGCATAAAAAAATGTTTTGATTTGATTTAACATCCTTTATGACATGTCATAATTGTGTACCACACAAGGTGGTACACAATATTCACCAAGTTTTATGCAATATTAAACAAAGGCGATTTCTATTTTTTATTATTTAGTTTAATCATAATCAAATTGTTTGAATATAAAATTGCAAATGTAGCGCAATCCTAAGTTTTGATTTCCATAAGTAGGGGAGATTGTGTCCTGCATTGGGTCATGTCCTGCATTGGGTCAGTGGCGGTATCAAGGCCTAGTCTATCATTGTATCGGACTTGCGTCACCTAGCGAACGTATTTAATGTCGCGAAGAAGATTATCATGTCTTAGGCAGACAAGAAGATAGCGTCTTACAGACAAACGACAAATCTATTTTTTTAGGTAAGAAAAGTAAATATTAATCGTTTAATGTCAGTCAACGCACAAGACGCTTTGTACTAATTTAACCTACAATTTCTGTAAACTACTTTAGGACAGTATATTTCGAAGCATGGATTAAAGTTTGGAGGTCGTATACAGCATAGTTGTGCTACTATCAAACACGTTAGTCACTGACCATTGATGGCCTGCATTGAGACAACACCCATGGCCTGCATTGGGACAATATTTACCAATAAGGAAAATATTACATTTTTGGAGTTTACACTTGGAACAATTTTGTTGTATGACCATATTCGATCCATAAAACATTGCTGTTTCTGATAATTAAAACAAAATATATATACTGCAGATAACACCGATTGTGTGCATTAAACTGTAAAAATTGACCCACGCTCTGTCCCAATACTCCCCATGATGGTGTGCATTGCGACAGTTTGTACTAGTAGCCCGATTGAAAATACTAATATTTTTGAGTTTACTCTTGGAACAATGTTGTTGTATAACCACATTCGATCCATAAACGTTACTGTTTCTGATAATTAAAAGAAAATGCAAGTACTACAACTAACAATAATTGTGTGCATTAATATGTAAAAGTGACCCAATGCTCCCCATGGTGGTGTGCATTGGGACACTTTTTTACCAGCAAGGAAAACACTAATATTTTTGAGTTTACTCCTGGAACAATATTGTTGTTTAACCGTATACGACCCATAAAACGTTGCTGTTTCTGATAATTAAAACAAAATACATGTGCTACAGCCAACACCAATTCTGTGCTTAAAAATGTAAAAATTGACCCAAAGCAGGACATTCTCCTCTACTGCCAGACTGCATCAAGTAGGCCTACAGTCATCTAAAATATATGAACTCCTTGTTGACGATATATGAGCACAAACACCAACATTATCAACGGTTGTTCAACGGTTCAGTCAAGTAGGTTTATAACTCGAATAAATATTCTGCGGCTGAACCTTCGGCCCAAAAATAAACGAATATTCTACTGTTACGGCCGAACCCATGCAAAATTTAGACCTTTGCGCATGCGCAACCATCGGCGACGGCCGCACTGTTAATGACACCTAAAATTTGTATTATGCGTCGTGAGGGTCGGTTAGGGTCAGATTAGGCATCGTACGTGAGGGTCGTTTAGGATCATGGCTAGAGTTAGTGTCGTTTTTAGAGGGATAAATCTTCTATGGCCGAAAATTCGGCCCAAAACCAAGCAAAGATTTTACTTTCGAACCCATACAAAATTTAGCGCGTGAAGACCTGTGGTATCACTGTGGACCTCTGCGCATGCGCTACCCTTTTGTAATCGTGCGTCGTGCGGGTCGTTTAGGGTTAGATTAGGCATTGTGAGGGTCGGTTAGGGTCAGGGTTAAGGTTTGTGTCGTTTTTAGACACGCACAACTTTCGGCCGCAAAAGTAATTTTTTTGCGTTTATAGGCCGAACTTTCGGCCGCAGAAGCTCCACGCTTATAACTCCTATCTCAACAGAAATTCATGTCAATCGTTAGATAATAATAATTATAGGCCTACTAGTTTTCACAATATTTCAATTATTTCCTGTGGATCAAAACTGTTCTCTTATCGCTTTTTCGTTATGTTCGTCTAAACTTAATCTTCTATAGTGTGTGTTTGTGTGTGTTTCTTCAAATTTACGTGCGCATATAGATGCTTACGGCCCATCCATATATTACGTACACAAAAAATCGGATTTTCGGATCCCTTCCCCGTGTGGCACCGCGTACATTTCGTGGATCCCTCCCCACGCGTATGTACATTTGAGCTCTAACTCCCCATGCAAAGGTTAAATAGCTGAAACATCTGTAAGACATTGATTTTACCACAGCTTATTTACTTTAGTTAAGCATCATATTTAACAGCTTAAATTTGTTAACAGTTATGACGAATTAAAACACTAACAACACTTGCATTTGAAACCGTTTTAATGCTATATAAAATTGAGTAAGCAGGAATATAGTCTGTGATTAGGTTTACAGCAGGGGTGTAACAAGCGGGGGCCACGGGGGCATCGCCCCCGTTTCTAAACAGTTTTAGTGCTCAGTGCTCCCCATGTGCCCCCAATATTGGATCTTTTTTATGCTTCTCCAATGGCTTTTTAAGATGACTTTTGTTAAGATCATTTGTGCCCCCTCCCCATTTTTGAAATCTCTGGGGGCAAAGTTCAAAAAGTGGGGGGTAAAAAAAAATTTGCGCTTGGCCCAATATTTTACTAATTATGCCTCCCCCCCTACTTTTCAAAACTTTTTTACACCTTTGGTTTACAGTTCTGATTTTCATATTCTGCATTGTGGACGTCATAATTAGACAACTATATTTGCGTACGTACATATTTACGGGACCCCTCCCCACCATACGCACCCGTACGCAAAATGGCCGAAATTTGAAACCTCCTCAACCCTCGCTGCGTACGTTATATGTGGACGACCCCTTAAACAATAAGTTATTCACATGATAATTTAAGATGACGACGAAAACGACGACGATGATGCTGATTATAATATCCAGCACAAAACAGAACTGTGTTGAATCGTTTAGAACATGCATGTAGTAGTATTTTGCGTTGTTCCTTTGTGGAGTCGGCGATCTTATTTTTGCATGTTAAAATGAACAAGCTTTAGGCTACTTTGAATACAGTATTGTCTCAGATAATGAAATCACTGGAATCCAGTCTGTAAATTTCTGTTCAATGTACGTTTCTTATAATTATCTTTGCAGATTAAAATCCTGTCATAAGCGACCAACTTGATGGAACTCTGACTATGTCTCCTAAATATGACTGTGTGCAATGATCCCTATTATTTCTGTTAGTGGAGGCGCTGCATGGATGCAAAATATGCAAAAAGGATAAAAAAAATAACCTATTATATTTCAATAACGTTTTTTAACGAAATAAGAGAAATTAAAATATTCAACCAAATAATTTGTAGATAGAATGTATTTTCAACTTCGTCAGAACATACTTACTTAGTAGGTCTACTTACGGTCTGTTGATGTTTCCCAGACTCAGAATAGCTAATATATATATATATACATGTATATATACACATGTATATTAGCGGCTTTCCATAGCGGACGAAAATCGAACATTTCCTGTTTAAACACGTTCTGTTTTAATTTTGCTTATAAATTAAAGTTTAAAATTGCAAATTTGTTTTTAAATTCTATTTTCAATCTTGTGAAACCGTTAGATGTAGCTTTGCTGATATTTTAAGTTCACGTTGCTGAAGTTTAGTAGGGCCTACTGTAGTTTACATGCATGTATATTAAAATTAGACGTAAACAATGTCCGCCGATAAGTCGATAGCAGACATTGTTGACTGGATAATGTTCAAACGGCTATGATAAAGCTTTCCCACGCATATGTTATATCGTTTGCTGCTCACGTTGGGCTTGACAACTGTAAAGAATGAAAGGGCGGTTAGCAAACTGAGGTTAATAGATACTCATCTCCGAACCACAATGGGACAGAATTGACTCTTTGCAGCATTGGGAGTTCTATCGGTTGAGAGAGAAGAATTTAATGAACTTGATCTACGGAAGCTACTGCAAATAAATATGTCCAGGAACACTTAGTTGTAGACTTTCTGCTATAATTTGATAGTCAGTAGAGTTGCTATTAATTGTTATAGTTTGGGAATATTACATGCTGTTCTTAGTGGTCAATACATTTGAAATATGTTACAACTACAAATTTCATCATGTTACATCTTTCAATATTTTTTAAGTGAACGTCATTTGCGGAACATCCATATTGCCGCTATTGCGTACCATATGACTTGCAATGGCCTCTCATTGGATCTTCAGCTCTTGCCTAAGAACTTACTATCCAATTTGTATTTTACTCTGAAATCTGTTCCTTTGACCTGGGTAGATTTCTTGAAGAGTCTCTGTATCAAGTTTAATTGATTAAATTTATTGATTGGATTCGATTAAACAAATGCAAGAATCATTTTATGTTCCGCTTTTAATTTTGTACTGAATGCTTAGAGAACATCATTATGAAAAGGCAAAAGCCTGAAATTTGCAATCTGTGTATCATTATTTTTAACTCTGCAGGTGCGTACAATTTTTCAGGTCTGAGACGTCACGAAAAAATCCATTGCACATCTTACATAAATTTGTAAAATCTAGGGATGAACCGAGTTTTAATTTCTTCCCGAGTACCGAGTATTGCGAGTTCAATTTAGCCGAATCCCTGTATAGAACATTTAATAAAAGTCTCATTTTCTTAATTATTAGCTTCGCAGTTTGCGCAACTTCTATGATTTTTGTTTGCCTTAGTTTACATTAAGAGGAAGTTGTAATCTATAGGCTTTAATAATAACAGTATTTCGGATTTTATTGTTTTCAATTGACGTTTTGTAAATAAAACTAATAGTGTTTGTGTTTAGTTAGATCGATAATCGTTTTGTAAGCTAATAAATCTTCCCGATTTTCGCCTCAAAGCAGATATTCGGAACGATTAATACTCGGACCGCTTTTCTATTGTTTGTCCGAGTAGTGCCGTGTACTTACTACGAAGCAATGGCAGGGCCGAGTTTTCAACCGAGTTTCGGTGCATCCCTAGTAAAAACATTTTTAAAACTTCACTGTGTGCAAATGCTATTTGAATTTATAAATGAGAAAGTGATTTAAGTTGCTATTTGTGCCGAGTACGCGCAATTTGTTTACAAATGACGGGAAACATTCTTACGGACTTCGCCTGCAATACATTTACAAAGACTATACATACGATGAGAACCATTATGTTTCAGGTTTTGTTATAAAACGCTTCTAGTGTGCAAAGAAACAACCTATGGCCAATATAGGGCAGAAAAGCGGAAACGCAGACATATTCAATCCATTATAAGCTAGCGAATTCAGTCTGGTCAATTATTGTATTCAAAGTTTAGAGCTTTAGGAGAGTACAACTGAATATTCCTGTGGGACTTATCCTGCTTTTGTTTTGAATGTCAGCATTATTTTAGTTCCATTTAAGTATGCATAATACTTTGAGGATATGCGTCGCATGATCTATAATTGTGCTGTTTTCGTTTTTGTCCACTCAATTCAATTATGTTTTATATAAAGTCGTGCCTGCTGTGACGAAGTAGGCCTAAATGCAGCGATTGTTTGCAGGGATGTGGTCTCGAGACCGTGGTTTTGGTCTCGAGACCGGAAAAGTGCGGTCTTGGTCTTGGCCTTGGTCTCGAATGCATCGGTCTTGGGCTTGGTCTCGGACCATCGGTCTTGGTCTTGGTCTTAAAGGATTAACGGTCTTGGGATTGGTGTCCGTCTTAAATTACCGTTCTTGGTCATTTGCCGTATCAGAGCAATTTTTCGATATTTATCGATTATTTTTGATTAATACAGACACCGGATGCTTAGGCCCTACGCGATTGATATTGATTTATGGCGTGCTGACTAAACTAATTATAATAGATCTTTATATATATATATATACAGGTTACTATTGGCAGAAAAAAATGCATTTGCTTTAACAAATGTCAAGGTTTTGGAACAATCTAATAATTATGTGGTCGGTGACAGTCGGTCACGTGTAGACACTGTTAATTAACAATTCCGAGGTCCCTGGTACAAGTGCACCATTCAAACGGAACGTTAATCTACTTGTTCAGATATCTTAAAGCATTTACCTATCGTATACTGTAAGTAATTTATAGTGTGATATTCTTAGGCCGAAGCCAAGGGCTGAACCCGCAAAAGTTCAGACTAGCCGGTAAAACTGTTTTCTGGACCATTATTAAGATTAGTATTCTTCAGCAATAAAATAAACGTTTTAAGCGCGTTTTCCGTTCTAGCGTAATAATAAGTTGAATTATTTATAGAAAGAGTCTCGGTCTCGGATCTCCTGGTCTTGGTCTTGAGTCTTTTGGTCTCGTGCCCAACACTGATTGTTTGATACATTACAAGTGGTGGTGGTGCTAATGCCAAGCAGTTGACATGTCTTAATGGAGAAGTGATGGGAAGGATTGGAGAAGAAAGAGACCTGATGCACATGATAGGAAAGGTACAAGGGAAATGGATCGAGCACACGCTGAGATGAGACTCGCTACTATGAGAACGGTCATCGGTAGTAATATGGTAAAAATAACAACATGGCTGGATTGAATGATGGCAGATGGATATCGAGAATACAAAGAACCTGTCAAGCTGTGAGAGGAGTGGCGTCGTTGGACATCTGAACCTACCTAAGTGGCAGAGAACCAGAGAAGAAGAACTACTAAACATTATAAAGTAACTTTGTGATTGATTCTAAAAGCGTTAAGTTGCCGGATTGAGAGTGATGTCACTGTCAACCTTTTTGCATACGTCATCGCATTGCTACTCGAAAGATAAATGCGTTATTTAGATACACAACGCCAAGCTACTTCTTGATAGAAATAGCTGAGTCACAACAAAAATGAGCTGAGAATAGATGTTAGAGTGGTTGATGGAAAACGGTTATTAGTATTGCAGTTGTTACGATTGAGTGATAGGGGAGAGGTTTCTCTCTCCATCCGTGGTTGACTGAAGCCGTCTTTTTCGACACTGAAAATAAAACAGGCAAACATGGTCTTTTACAAATGTAGTGTAAATCTGTGCACGCTAAGTAGGCTATTGCCAAAGATGGTAGAGTCGTAGACTAAGATATGACACTTCCTATCTCACTGTGTATTTTCTTTGTGTGGTGGTCAAAGCATAAAAACGCTAAACCAGTCGCTACGTGGCTTCAGACACGCCACGTCAGCAGCGCCCCTTAGCGACTGGCCTAGTGGTATCTTAGTGGTATCTCAGCAACGACAGTCGATTCCAAGGTAGATGGCGTGAACATTCAGATACATAGCGGAGATAGGAAGTGTCACATCTTAGTCTACGACTCTACCGTCCTTGGTATAGCGTCGGAGAACATAGAGTAGTGGAGTATTGACCCTAATGTAATAGAGTGTAGTGTGTACTGACCAGCGCTGGATTTAGACTTGATGAGGCCATTAACTATTTGTGATATGGTATGGGGCCCATTATAATCCAGATATTCTAAAATGTTGGTGACAAATATGATTTTTGGATACCTAGAGAGTTAAGCAGGAAGACATTTAAGACGTATGTAGATAGTAAACTAATAAATCTTTAACTCAAAATCATTTTTATTCATAACAAACTTAATGTTGCAAACTACGGTAAAATTAAACAAAAGTTCTTTTAAAAGACACAATTTTCAATGGCTTATTACCTAATCTCTTGTAACTGTTATAAGGATTAAGGAATTATAATATTAAACTAAAATATCTTTTTCTTGCATTTGTCAGAGCAAAATCACTGATTACATCATCAAATGATAAACTGCGTAGTTTGTCACTTTCCATGTACACGAGACTGAGGGAACATAATTCATCTTGAGTCATTGTTGTTCTAAATTCATTTTTGTTTATCCTCTTCACCTGAGAAAAAGATCTTTCTCCAGAGCAATTTAGATTTTGGTGTAGTCAGCTGTGGTAACTGAGCTATTGCTTAAGGAACTGATCGTGTATAGTGTTATATAATTTATGAGTATAATGTAGTTTAGTTTAATTACAGTCATTATAGTAACGGTCAATATTGTTAAAAGAGTGTAGGCCTAGGCCTACATTGAAAAGTAGCTAAACGCTCTACCAATCCTGGTGGTTCTCAAATTCCACCAATTTATAAGATATTTTAACATACACGTACGCTAAATTGGTTTATAGTCAATAACTGAAAAACAAGTGCAATCTTCCAGCGGTTATGAATGGAATCCTTCATCTGATATTCATTTGAAATTTCATCGTCGGTGTTGTGTGACGTCATTCTCGTCCTATGACACTTACGTCTGTCAGTCTGTCGGACATCCATCGTTTCCGGTCGTCGTCCAGTTGTCAGGAAGTAAGGAGCGGGAAACTCTGTGATGACGTCATCATAAACTTCTGCTTCGTCGCTGTTCAGGGTTACAGCGGTTGACGGGCGACGCTGATGATAATGTTGCTGCTGCTGGTGATGAGAGTTCAGGTGATGTTGGTGGCTCTGCTGGTGCTCCACGGCCTCCACATACTCTAGAATGAATTCATTTAATCAGTTGTACTCGTTAGATATCTACAACTCTACATATATGGCCTACACTTTCGCTAAACCAGTTACTTCGCGGGGATGGGCTAGGAACACCTCTGTGTAAACACTTTAAAGGAACGCTTACATTAGCTCGGATTGAATTTGTGTTGGCTATGGATGATCACGACTGGGGCCAACAGAGACGACCCTAAGCATGTTGCTCGTGTGATAGTTTTATTCACCACGGGACATCGTTGTGTGGCGCGAGTGTGCATTATTGAACGCTATTTCTCCGAGTCCAATGATTTTAATAGGTTTAACGCTGCTGAGCGGACTCCTTGTCACAGCTTTGGACACATTTGTCTCTCCTCAAATTCAGATTTACTTACCTTGCGAGCGTAATAAAAGGAACAAGTAAATAAAGAAATTAATTCTATATAGGCCTATAATCCAACTCGATCTTGCCGGTAGTCTTTACGACAAAGTGTTGTTCTACGGAGCTTTAAAGAAGTATAATTATTGGCTGTCGTTCTTTACCCAGACTTGAAACTCACACTACTCGGAAATTGAGATAGCGACGTTAAACTCTCAAGCAGCTTCTTTAGAGTATTATATGTAAGTCAATGTAAACGATCGAATTAATTCTTCACGATACTTTAATCCTTAATAAGCTTCCTATCAGAATCCGTAGGACGGTAGGAACACGTGAGACCATTGTCTTTTGGAAAGCAAAGATGACATTATATGTAACATCATGTGCAATAATGACATATTGGCAACGTTGTTATTGTAACTATTACTGTAACTTTATATAGCGCATTTAGAAGGAAATCAGAGGCATATATGGAAGACTATTCATTAAGCAAGGCAATGTCGCCATCTATCGAATAACGAAATGTGAATAACTCTCAGAGGTTTAGACATCTCCACATCCTTTCCACATCCTTTCCACATCCTTTCCACATCCTTTCCACGTCCTTCCTTCCTTCCATCCTTCAGCCTATTATAAAAATTAATAATCATTAAATCTATCTGTTCTGGTCATTATTCTCGTTTTTCCTATTTGCTCATTCTAAATTTGTCATATATTCGAATATTCTTTCCCAGAGACCCGACCACCAACATGTAGACCTACCTTACATTCTTCACGTTCCTTACCTCTGCCCTCCGTCCTTCAATATCTCTTTCCATCTCTCCAATCTACCACCCATCTTTCGTTTCCAACTATCTTCTTCCATATCAGACTCCCTTAATTCAGAGCCAGATTTACGTAAAACCCATCCAAGTCATGACTTTAGGCATCACGTTACCATAATTATAAACATGGCTTAGATTAGTTGCAGTGTAACGACACAGAGATGTTTAGCGTGGCCCTCGTCCTTTATCTAGGCTTGGGACTGGCACTGCTGGACTGCAAGCAGTAGAGGAGTTATAGGTCTAAACACGACTGCACATGGAAGGAAATTATATATAGCTTGCAAGTCTACAATCACCACGAGTCCACGACTGATTTTAGCAGCCTGTATTTTTAATGCGTTCAAATGCATCCAATAATTTCCCCAATTCCTATACCGATGATAAACCGGATATGGTCTGCAGATTTATCCATTCAAGGCTTTGCAATTTGCACTGAGCACCGATTGTTAACGGTAGCGCAATCGTTGCTAACTTATTTATGCAGCAGTCTAGCAGACGGCCAGTGGATAAGGCAAAATGCAAGAACTCAGTAGTAAGTCACGTAATAATCAGGGATGCGGTCTCGAGACCGCGGTCTTGGTCTCGAAACGGTCTCGAGACTGGAAAACTGCGGTCTTGGCCTTGGTCTTGAATGCATCGGTCTTGGTATTTGTCTTGGTCTCGGACCATCGGTCTTGGTCTCGGTCTTGGTCTCGAATGCGTCGGTCTTGGTCCTAAAGGAACGGTCTTGGGATTGGTCTAAGTCTTAAATTAGCATTCTTGGTCATTTGCCGTATTACAGCAATTTTTCAAAGTTTGTCTGAAATTTTCGATTATTAGAGACACCGGATGTTTAGTTTTTTTCCAAATTTGTCGGTTATCTTCGATTATTAGAGACACCGGATGTTTAGGCCAAACGCGATTGTTATCGATTTATGGCGTGCTGACCATCTTTATATACATAATTACTATGGGCAGAAAAAATGCATTTGCAATGGAGTCAGCCATTTCAAAATTTACTTTAACAAATTTCAAAGTTTTGGAATAATCTAGTAATTATGTGGCTGGCCACGTGTAGACACTGTTAATTTACAATTCCGAGGTCCGTGGAACAAGTACACCATTCAAGCGGAACGTTAATCTACCTGTTCATATGTCTTAAAGTATTTACCTTTCGTATACTGTAAGTAATTTATAGTGTGATATTCTCAGGCCGAAGCCAAGGGCTGTTCAGACTAGTCGGCAAAACAGTTTTCTGGACCATTATTAAGATTAGTATTCTTCAGCAATAAAATTAATGTTTTAAGCTTGTTATTCCGTTTTAGCGTCTTAATAAATTGATTTGTTTAAAAAAAAGCGTCGGTCATGGTCTTGGTCTCGGACCAACGGTCTCGGTGTTGGTCTTGGTCTCGGACCACTCGGTCTCGGTCTTGGTCTTGGTCTTGGTCCTCTCGGTCTTGGTCTCGGTCTTGGTCTCGAGTTTTTGGTCTCCTGCCCAACACTGGTAATAATAGCAACAAAGTAAAAATGGAGACATGCGGCCAGTTTTTACCTTTTGTACGTTTAGAAATAGTGAACCGAGTGCATATCAAACCTAAATAGATCAGGGCTCTGCGAAGCTTAAATCCGGCAATGAATTAGTCTAACAAATTCTCCTCCCTCCTTCCTATATTCTGTCCTTATTCCTTCCCTTATTTTCATCCTTCCTACATTCCATTTCATGTCCTAAACAATTCCCTATTCCTCCGCATTTCATCTGCCCTGTCTCCGTCCCATCTCTTCATCTGTCCTTCTCTTTTCGCCAAGACCTCCTCCTCTCTGTCTCTGTCTCTTCTGTCTATGTTTCTGTCTCTGTCTCTGTCTGTCTCTGTCTGTCTCTGTCTGTCTCTGTCTCTGTCTCTGTCTCTGTCTGTCTGTCTGTCTCTCTCTCTCGTATATCCTACCGTAGATGACGACGCTTTCGTGCTCTCGACCGAGCTGATTCTCCGCTCGACAGGTGTACTCTCCAAAGTCCGTCTCCGTGACTCCCTCTATCGTCAGTCGGAGAGTTATGGTGTTGGGCAGGTCCTCATAGACATCCACCATTCTCCTTCCGCCGGAAACGATGCGTTGGCTCCCACGCTCCCAGTGGTATGACGACAACGGAAGTGACGTAACAAAGCATTCTAGGACAGCATCACGCCCGCGCTTCTGGCCAATCCGACGATTGTGAAGCCGAATTTCCGGTGCGACTGAAAGATGAAAGGACCAGTAAATACTGGTGTAAAGGTCAGAGTAGGTAGCTAAGTGGATGCAAATATAAGGGAGGATGGAAAAGGAAGATGAAATTGATGGATGGAATGAAGGACTTGAATGTGAGGCTAACACAGAAACTGAGACGGAGTGAAGGAAAGGAACTGGATGAAAGGCACAAAGGAAATGGGAAAATGAGAGAAAAACTTAGAGACCAGTCTGGTATAAGGAGAGAAAAACAATGCAAGAAATGAAGGAATGAAAACTGATGGAAAAATAGGTAAATAAGGCGGAGTGAAGCATTTGCAGGAACGATGAAATGATTGAGAAACACGATGACAAAAATAGTTGAATGAATGGAAGAAAGAAGAAGCAAGCCAACTTGAGCAACTGCTGCTCTCTTACACTGTACTGTGACTTGGATTTGTCGGCTGACGGGAGGTGGAACTCCGTTGTTCGCTACGCATTCATAGATGTCGCCACAGTAACGAGAAACGTTCTGTATCACAATGACCTCCCCAGATGAACCCAGTCCTGATATGTATCACATGTACAAAGAAGGATGAACTATTCAGGCGAACAAAAGAGGAAGGGCAGAGTCACTTAACCTGACGCCTATCAATGTTATCTAAAAAGGTAAAGTAACTTTTGAGAAAGTAAGATGACGTTAAAAATTAATGTTCTTACTCACTCATTTATTTGAAAATAACATTTGTCTCGTTCTGAAGACTTATCGTCACCCGGCTTCCGTCGCTCAAAGTGCGATGCACTCGCGGATATTGACACTATTATATGATTGAGTTATGATATCCGTTCTTAAACTTCCCGAATGTTCGAGCGATTGTACCAGGATAGATTGAAATCGCAGAATACAAGTACACCTACTTTCTGGCGCGTAGGGCCACGTGTTGGCGCTCGCCGGTCGCCTAAACCACGTGACTTCGGGCGGAGGAACACCAGTGACGTTGCATTTGAGGACAACAGTTTCGCCTTCGTTCACTGTGACGTCATTACTAGAGATATCGGCGATAATTTGTGGTGGCACTGCAAATAGAGTCAAATTAAAAGTATCTTACGTTGCGTTATCATCTCTTCTTAATTGAGGATGTCGAGAGTCATTAAAGACAGAAAATAAAAGAGAAGTTTCAAAAGGCATTATATAAATGACACTATAAGCGAGCAGGTAATATGCGTGAAGTGCAGACGAAGGGCAGCGATGCTGGACAGGTTGTTCGTTCCACTTGCAATACCGTGTATCTATCACTAAGCGCATTGAATATTGGTCTTGGACCTAAAGAAGCGTCCTCTGTCGATTAAATTGTAAAACCGTAATAAATTACCTCGTTATTTACCTTCCACAGGTCATAGCTAATCGCCATAGCTTATGTCACGACAAAGCACAGCATAGCTTAACATGAGACTACAAGCGCGGACTTTTACCGGCTTGCCTTAATTAACACTGACCTTAATTATTGTCTCTGTGGTCAGTTTGTTTCGATTGACCTCACAGAAGACTTTCTAGCCGTCTGTGATTATGGCACAAAAACTAGAACGCATCATAGAACAGATCGAACACATACAAGTACACGAAAACACAATGCAAGTATCCGAACGCATTCATAATTGATAAGATGAGATTAGATAGCAGCATAGTCTGTCAGACGATGATCCTCCATTCGTTTGACCTTTGACGTGCAATATGACCATCTTGCTCTTCACTGGATCCGTGTTAAGAGTGCATCGATATGTTCCGTCGTCCTTCCTCCGTACGTTTCGGATGTAGAGATTCCACTCCTTCATCGTTGACCGAATGATGCTGAACCTGACGTCATCTATGACACGTTTGTCTTCGTAGGTCAACGGAAAGGAGTTTGGATCGAGCCATACCACCTAGACAATAACGCATGAGACGGTTACAAACGCATTACAACAATTGTTATAATCATGCCATGTACGACGATGCATTAAAAGCGTCATCATTTTCGTCGTCGACGCAATCATAAGCCTATATCATTATCACCAATTCACTTTCATAGTAAGCCTATAGTCGTCATCAACATTAGCGTCATACTCCTCTTGGTCAGTATCGGTTTGCGAGGTAGCTGTAATTGAATTAACTCCATCTTTTATTAATTTCTATATTATACATGCTTAACCCTAAAGCAGTGTAAAATGAATTACAAGTCATTACGCATTTATTACATTACATACCATAGAATATCTTCAGTTGGTTAGTCCAATTCGTCTCTAATTGGAGGCATTATATTTGTCGTGTCATGTATGACATCTCCGCTCTTTGACGATCTTATTAACACTCTGCTCACAATGTGTGGCACAGTGACCGCTCGGTTAGAGCGGTCAGCCCGTAACGTTCAGTGTGCGCTGAGTGAGCGGGTTCGACTCTCGTCCGTGGCGTCAGTCACTGTGTACAGCGTAGGGACCTTGAGCAAGTCCTTCTCGCACAACTGCTCTGCAGTACAACTGCAATTGCGCAGTCGAGGCGTGTGCACTTCTGAACAAAAGACGTTGGAGAAAGGGCGGTATCAAATTTCGCTAATAAATACCTAGGCACTGTCAGTCATTGCCCTTTTGTCATGGCATAGAAATAATTTATACTTTTACCGAAAATGCCTACATTATGTTTTCGATTGTCTTCGTATCGAGCAGTCTAGAATACATATCGAAGTAGCATGGACCATATATATGCCTAAACATACCTTGTACTTTCCAATGCGGTCAATTGAGCAATGTAAGACGATGTTCTGACCAGCAACCACCGTCACGTTTACAATGGGAACATCAAAGCTCGGCTCCACTGAACTAACCCCTAAAGACACAGTAGACACACAATGCACTACAATAAATTTAATTGAGAAGAACAATCTAGCTGTCACAGCCGCAACTGGATATACATTATGATGATTAGAGTGATTCGCGCCGATTAGAAGGAGAAGAGTGACGCTAACATGGCTCACTGAGTCACTGCAGTGATTAACAAGACAGTCTTAGTAGGGCTACATGTTTCGCACGATGCTGAGTTTTCAATTGGAAGGTCTATAAGAGGACGAGTTCTGTTTTTGCAAAATTGAGGCATAGAATTGAAGGATGTGTGATGTGAGGATGGGAGACTCCATGTCGTCAACATATTTAGGTAGAGGTAGAAAGAAAAGGTTTCAGTGGCGTGAAGAGAAGAATTGGTAGAAAGAGAGCCTTGGGGAACGCCACAAGGGAGTGGGACGGATTGTGAACAATGGCTGCGACATGAAAACCAACGAAACAGATTGACCTAAGCAACAGGATGCACAGCAACAAAACGTCGTTGGATCAAAGCGAAACACAGACAGACAAACACACGTATACGCAGAAGGACAGCCAGACACAGACACATATCATCCAGACCCACACAAAAGAACACAAACGCAAACACACATGAAGCGGAAGAACAGAGAAGTATGGACAGGGACACGGATCAAGACCGTCTTGTTGACACATCGGGACTCCGTCCGTGCTCCGACTAAACAGGCGCTACATAAGGACCAAATTACAATCGTGTGCGCGTGCGCAGGCGCTCCGACCGGCAAATGAAGAATATCATTCGTGAGCGTTTTCCATCCGGTCTGACGCTATTTGATATCGAGCGCACTAATGCGTTGCTTTGAAGAAATAGCGCTAAATAAACAGAACGTTTCTATTGACTCCAGGCGGCGCCACACGCAGCTTTCATTCGACGCGTACTGGACTCAGTGTATAGTCGATGGTTGCCAAATGGGACATCCGCACTGGGTGGACCGATGATATTTCGATTCGATTGCGTCGAGGGTTTGAGGTCGAAGTCGTTCTGATAGTATCTAGTCAGTGCAATTCACGTCGTAATTGTAACCTCAAACGCGGGTAGCACCATTTCTATAGAAACTATTCAGCTGAATGGATGAATAGATATATCAATGGATCGATTGAACGTGAATGTAGATGAATATATGTATATATGAATGCATTGATGTGTGGATGCATCGACGCATGGATGGGGTGATTAAGTTTACGAAGCCACTTTCATTCATTGCTCCCAGCCGTAGAATCGCCCTCTCAAAACTGAATTTCCTATACACCCGATCCTATATTAATTGACACAGACTATGCAAATGAGGTTTCATATAATCAAGTCTGTTAAAGTTCACAAGATATGGTAGATTGCAAACAGTCGACAAAAAGTAACGACTGGTTACCCAAGGAATATAATTATAGGATAGTTGGAGACTTCCTCAGTTCGACTTATACACGAGCGTTCGCCTGTCATGGCTTCTCCAGTTATTCGCTTACAGATGTAGACCCTGCTTGTTATTCTTAACGAACTCTAACATAATTTGATCTGGTGAGTATCGCCACCGACAGCTACATAGAAGTCGCTATAGGATTCTCGTGTGCATTACATGGACTATATTTAGCAAAGCCACCTTACTCGATTCTGCCAATTAACTTTCATGTACCTTAGGCGCTTGTGTTGACGTATTCTCGCTCAATGCAGTTTTCTCTTTCCGAGATTACTGGATTCAATGCTGTCGACGAGTCACTTAAACTGGACCAATGGGAAAGATTCTGAGTCAAACGCGGAATTTATTTAGCGCTGGCGTTTTGTCTTACTCTGGAGTGGTGTGGGAGTGCAGAAGTGATTGCATAGCGTGATGCGGCGATTCCGTGTGACCGCATCTTGCACTAGCAACCTTTAGTGGGCACAAATGTGTTTGTTTCTTTCTGCAATCAGAGGCGAATCCCGAGAGCTATCTGGTCATCCCTCCCCATTAGGTTCCACTGAAAGTTAGTGCAGTGGGAGGAAAATTCATGGAACGGACGAGTGGTGGTTGGTTTTAAGATCGCAAGTAGTAACTTAATGAACTGCGACTATTTTCAAGGTTTGGAGTTCGCCGCGTAACCGTGCACCGTTTCTCTTTCTCTGGACTTAGAATGATTTAATATGAGATTACTAACCCAGATAACCACCCACGGCGGGCTGACGTCGGTAACACGTCCACAAACTCATCAGTGCCCGACGTCTGACCGACGTCTTGCCGCTCAGCGGGTGCTCAGGTATACGGCGAGTTTTTCCGACGTCGGCCCGACGGCTTTTTCCGACGTCAAGCCGACGTCTCTAATTCACGTCGGCCCGATGGGTTCCTCCGACGTCAAGCCGACGTCTCTAATTCACGTCAGCCTGACGGCTTTTTCCGACGTCAATCCGACGTCTCTAATTCACGTCGGCCTGACGGCTTCTTCCGACGTCAAGCCGACGTCTCTAATTCACGTCGGCCTGACGGCTTTTTCTGACGTCAATCCGACGTCTTTAATTCACGTCGGTTCGACATCAGTTCAAATTTCAAGACAGTGCTTCATAATCAGTTACCGTGCCCAATGCATGGTACCCGATTGCTTTATCAGTCAAATTTTCCACTGTTACAAATGAATGTAATGGCCTACAATGATTATAGACAATATCGTTATAGTGCTTAAGCTCAGATGAAGACTTTTGTGAAAAGGTAGATTTAGTTCTCACTCAGTCTTTATTCAACATCAGTTTAATAAATGTATGAGTACATAATATGCAATTTATGGGGTTCAAGAAAACCAGAAGACCCTAAACCCCTCTAGAAAACTAGACGTAAAGGACTTCTCCAATGCTTTGCTCGAAGCAGATTTGGGTCTACTCTAATCACATCTTGGCCACAGCTGTTGGGACAGGTATGTGTTATTTATAGTAGGCCTAGTCACAATCTAATGTTCATCATCTTTATGAACACAATGATACTTTGTAATGTCGAAGTAGAACATAGAAATCTATAATTTAGTCATTTTAACTTTATATACAACTCTGTTTCAATTCCATTTTATTGTTTCAATAGTAGTCCAATCTTCAGATATAACAGGTAATAATCATAATAAACAGGCATCAATAAAATATCACATTGGAATGAATAGGAACCCAGTTGGGACAGTCCCAATTTAGCATGACATGGGAGGAGATTTTTATCGTATTGGTACATAAATACACGCGCTTGCACAAATTAAATTTATAGATATTTGTTCTGCAGGATGATAAGCCTAGTGCAGGCATTAAAATAAAGGCTGTGCTTTAACTTACAAAGTATGCATATATCACAGCAATTAACTCACAAGGGCACTCAGGTACAGCTACCTAAGGCATCTTAGGTGGTAGTTCATAATGTTCTTTATCTTTATGTAGATATTATGAGTTCAAAGCGTTCTCAATCTTGACTTGTTTGATGAGCATGAACTCTTCCCTGTAGAAATTCTGAGGAGGGGCACTTTGGTGAGAAGCATCTCAATTTGACTCCTGAAGTCTGCTCTCACTAGCGACTCCAGTTCTTAATTCACAGGCATTAAGGAGTTGCTGGAGCTTTTGACCACAGTGCTGAACACTGCTGATGGAAAGGCAGGCCTGTCACACAGCGTTGATTACGGATGCATGGAAATCGAACCTGCCATTTTCGTTCTGGTTCCTATCCTTTCCCTTGGATGCACCAGGGACGTGTGTGCGTTTGCAGCCCCGTGTTCTTGTTTGTCGGAGGGAACAGTCAGCTTCTTGCTTCTCAGTGACTCTTTGCAAGCCATGCTCTGCAAATACTTAGCTATAGGCCTACAGACAAAATAAAAAAATAAAACGGCATGTAGAAGGCAGCACAAATTCACGAATCATAAATGCTAATCCATAGCCAACCTCGTTGTGGGGACCACGGCACAGGACATATTTGTGAGGTCCTGAATCGTGCGTAGGAGCATGTGACCTGTTACGTAATCATGTGGCAGCACATGGTTCTGTGCTTTTTCACCAAGAGAATCCCATTGCTGGTATGCCTTTCCTTAACCTATTCCTATGATTGGGCTCCTCGGATAATTTGTAACTAATTCACGGATATTCAATATGGATAACTATTAAGACTCGTGAATTAGTGACATCATGACAACTAGCGCCAATCAATGAAAAATATACCATACAATACTACAATAGCTAGGTGGTGCTTGGATGATTTTTACCTTAATGATCTGCTGGTCTTGGTGCTTACTAAGAGAACAGGGATTCAACTAAAAATGCTAGCCATTAACATCAAAAAGCATGATAATTCCACTACGATGCAATATCGGGCTTTTCCAGCTTTGGGCCCGACCATCTGGAATGGTGTTCACTAAGAGCTATGCCTCCTGCCTAGAAATGCCTCGCCTGCATTTTGCTCTACGTTTAAATCCGTATTTTCAGCCGTTGTCAGTCCAGGAGCGCCTGAGAGTAAATAATAATTATTTTGAAGGGGTGCTTTATTAAGTTCACATTGATTGATTTAGATCTAAATTTTAATGGAGCAAAAGTGAACACATTGTCATTAATAGTAACGTGTGAGCTTTATATATCAGAATTATTACCCTCTTCTATGCTGCTAAAATTCAACAATTCCTGCCCTTAGGCCCCACACAGCCATTCCATAGTGATGATATCCGTATTTGCTTCACTGCGAGTCAGTCAGTTTACCATATCTGTGTACAACATAATAAATGCAAAAGTTAGTGAATAGGCAAAGTAACTAAAGTAACAATATCACACACGTCATATTATAAAATTATATCAGATCATCATGTTCCTGATACCAGGCATTTGTGGTGATTGCCCCAGATGGATCTGAAAATTTCTATCCTTATGATATATATATATATATATATTATATATATATATATATAATAACTAAAGTAAAAATAAATTAATTTAAAGCTGAGATATCAATTGAGAAACCCGAATATTAATGCAAAAAAGATGTGGCATGGTGGCCGAGTGGTTAGAGCGGTCAGCCCGTAACGCTCAGTGTGCGCTGAGCGAGCGGTTTCGACCCTCGTCTGGGGTGTCACTGTGGGCAAGTCCTTTGCACACAATGCTTTGCATTACAACTGCAGTTGCGTCATCGAGACGTGTACGCGCTTTCGAACGCGACTTGTTGTGATAAAGAGCGTTATAAATGTCAAGTTGTATTGTATTGTATATATATATATATATATATATATATATATATATATAATATAATAATTAAAGTTAAATTAAATTAATTGAAAGCTGAGATATCAATTGGGAAACCCTAATATTAATGCCAAAAGGAAGGCTACCCAATCAGTTCAGATTTGACATCTTGTTTAAAAACAATGTGTATGGAGTCAACAAACTGGAATATCACATCTTATACAAGTGTTGTGCATTCAATATTGCATCTGTGAACAGGGCCGTACCGAGGGAGGGGCCAGCGGGGCCATTGCCCAGGGCACAAATGTGGAAATGGCGCAAATTTCAGGATGGAATAACTTATTATGCACTATTTTAAAAATGTGGGGGCGCCAGATTGATGCTAGGCACACGGCGCGAATACTATTTTCAAAATATGGGGTGCCAAATTGATGCTGGGCACAGGGCACAATTATAGCTCGATACGGCTCTGTCTGTGAAGTATTTTGGCTAAGAATTTCTGCACAATTCATCACAAAAATTCAAAAAATTGTTAAACCTGCATCAATATCCAATATGTCAAAATCTTGTAAGTCCTCATTATACAATACAATACAACTATCATTTACAGCGCACCTTAATAAAACAGATCTTACTTAAAGGACGTGTTACAGAAACAGTTATACGCACTTCTAAAGCGTAATTTGCTGATATAATGTCACATGGAAAGACTAGTCATCAACTTTAAATTGCAATAATTTTAAGCTGTGCTTGCCATGCTGCCAACAAAAGTTGAATTGCTACATATATGCCAACCCTTCATCAGCAGGGCCATGAGTATGTCAACTGTAATGACCTACTAACCTTGATGATCAACCCTCCGATGACCCCATGGTGATCATGAGGGATGAACCAAAACTTGAGAATTTCTATAAATATTAGAAACTCGGACTCGGAACAATTAAACAAACTCGTAAACTCGATACTCTGACTCGGCACAAAATAGACACACCGTTCATCTCTAATAATCATGGCCTATAAAACAAAACCATCATAGCAAACTGAAGTTTTTTTTATGTATCTGTCATCTACAGGCTCTACATAAAGTCTCAAAAGAATCCAAAATAACTGAGTAAATTGTTCTGGTGGAGGCATTATACATTTACGAATTTACAATGCGAAAATTAGAGGCATGGCTTTTAAAATTCACAATCGAAGTCTAACCTCAATTACTCATAACATAATAAAGTTCTCCCAACAGACTTTGATTTTGATGTCCATTATGTGTAACGTATCTGATCTGTAACAATAACATGAGCATGGAAAGAAAACAGAAATGAAAACATCTACACGCATGCATGCCTTCCATCAGAGAAAATGTGCTGCACGATTATTTCACAAAAGAAATATTTCTTAAGAAATTGTAAATTTATAAGAAATTTTTTAAAGTGTAATAATCTTAATTGGGTTTGTTGGCATTGTTCCCAATTACAATAATGGTTTAAGTGAAGGCAGAAAAAGAGCACCTAATGTTCACAAGCACATGCTATTTTTCTGGAGATTTCAACAACGTGGCGGGTGTGGATAAAATGCGAACCGCGAACCGGCGAACTGGTAAAATGTGAACCGTTTGCGAACTTGTCTTCGATTGGCTGCCAAAAGCTACGTGACAGGTTCGCGCCTATGGTTGCCATTTATATTTTTATTCATGCGGCCAAAGGTTCTCGGCAATTATCTATAAACGATACTAGCCATGACCCTAAACGCTATCTATCAACTACACTAACCCTAATAATAACCGACCCTCACGATGCCCACCCTTACCCTAACCGATCCTGAAGATGCCTTAACCTGATCCGTTCGCATCTATGGTTCGCGATTTACCGGATCGCAGTTCGACGCTTCGCATTTTACCAACACCCCAAAGTGGCAGCCGCCATATTGCAAAAACCCAAAAACGAACAGTAAAATATTTCCACGTGCTTCTGCTGGTCAGTTACACAACATCTATTGCTGTGAGGGCACGGGTAAAATGCTGATTTGCTGATC
Source organism: Bimastos eiseni (assembly GCA_959347315.1). Lineage (NCBI taxonomy): Eukaryota > Metazoa > Annelida > Clitellata > Crassiclitellata > Lumbricidae > Bimastos > Bimastos eiseni. Next base: position 25,225,398 of record OY365811.1, read on the forward strand.
TGCTGAGGTAAAATGCTGATCGGAATTTGCTGATTGGTAATCATTTTACAAAGCAGACAATCAGCAAGGTGAATGGTAAATGCTGATTGGTAAAATGCTGATTGGTTAAATGCTGATTGGTAAAATTAACAAACAAGTATTTATGAAGCCTTAAGCCTGTTTGGTTTAAGGAGTTCATGAAGCATTAATCAATGTACTAATTGCATTAATGACAGTTAATTTAGAACTTTGTTGTCTTCAATATAGTTAAAATCAACAAACAAACGTCACTGCTTATGAGGCATTGGTCATCATAGGCCTACTAATGTATTAGTCACAGTTAATCAGAACAGAGTTGTCTTCAATACTGGTTTAAATAATAACAGACTTAGTTCATGAAGCATTAAAATCAACAAACACACAGCACTGTTAATCAGTAAAGTCAATCAGAAATGGTTGACTGACCCTAGACACCATATGCCTATATCAATCAATCAATCAATCAATCAATCAATCAATCAATGCAATTTATATAGCGCCTCTTCAAGATAACTATTCAGAGGCGCTCCCGACCCAGACCCGGTCAAAAAGGAAAGTCTTGAGAAATTTATAGAAAGAGCCAGACAGGTCGCGCGGGAGAGAGCGCAGGTCACATGGGAGGTTGTTCCACACACGAGGACCCACAATTGCAAAAGCTCTATTTTGCCTGGTTGCGGTATATTTTCATTACCCAAAGAAATGTTAAAATTTTAAAAATTAGGATACATTTGATTTGAATATAGTGAAAACATGAGTGATATCTAAGAGTTATTTACTACTCAAGCAGTAAATGCAATTGAGAATCGACCGACAGGTGGAGCAATTATTCATTAATAAAATAATATAGGCCTCCGTTCATGATATGTGCAAATAACAGTTGTTCAATAGTTTCCTCAGATTGCTATGTGCAAACAAAAGGTGTTCAATAGTTTCTTCATTATTGTTGTTTATAAAAACGAAAATCAGCGAATCAGCATTTTACCCACCAATCAGCATGACCAATCAGCAATTTCTGATCAGCATTTTAACTGTCCCCGATCAGCAACTCAGCAGATCAGCATTTTACGGGTGTTGGTAAAATGCGAACCGCGAACCGGCGAACTGCGAACCGGTTAAACGCCAACCAAAATGCGAACCATAGGCGTGAACGGATCAGGTTAAGGCATCGTGAGGGTCAGTTAGGGTTAGGATTAGGGTTAGTGTAGTTAATAGATAGGGTTCAGGGTCATAACTAGTATCGTTTACAGATAATTGCCGAAAACATTTGGCCGCATGAATAAAAAATATAAATGGCAACCATAGGCGCGAACCGGTCACGTGACTTTGGCAGCCAATCGAAAACAAGTTCTCAAACGGTTCGCATTTTACCGGTTCGCAGTTCGCCAGTTCACGGTTCGCATTTTACCCACACCCACATTTTACCTGTGCCCTTGCTGTGACTGTCGTGACTGCAGTATCGGGCAATGAACTTTTAATGTGTAACTTTGAATAATCGGCAACCAATGAACGCACCAATCTTCGAGCATTTTACAATCTTTAAGCGAATGTCAAAAGCGCAAATGGTGGCTGCTAATAACCGAGGGACTTTACCCGATCCAACTACAGTGATAGACGCCTAGCAGGCAACCACACCGGCAGGTGTGACAACCTGTTTGACTATATAATATGCATTATTATAATCACTCATAATTGGTAGCACTAAACATCGAAAAAATACCGAAAAGCACCGAAAATGACGTACCCGTATAGTTTATCGATACAAGGCTACAGAAATAATTTCTTTGTGCTTTTCGGTATCTTTTCGGTATCTTTCGGCCTTTTCGATGTCTTTTAGGTGCTTAGTGCTACGCCATGTGATCGGTAATGAATATTATGCCTATGAATATTACGCAAAGGATTAAGGATATACAATCAAAATAACGTATAATTAGGCCCAACGTAACGCTGCTATTTACAGTTATAACGTTTTAGTGATAAATATAAGATAGCGATGTGCATACCTCATTCAGCGCAACTCCACAAAAGAACGATCACGCATGGTCTCAATTTAGAATGGTCGGCCATTGGCCCGCAGATGATTCGCTATCGCTCGGCCACGTGATCCAACTCAAGCAAGCCGCTGCCTCCCGCACTGCCAACGGAGCGGGAATTTTCGGCAAAGGGTCCTCGTCGGTTGAAAGTCAAACCTTCGAGCACCCTACGAGATGCCGCGCAATAATGAGTTGCCGATGAAGAAGACGTCGGGCCGCCGAGTAGTGGTTTACTGGGAATGCTTGCCCATGTCAAGATATGTTCAAGTTCAGATAGAGTGACTGACATATTTTGGGAGACGATTTTCGCTGTGTTTATGTTTAAGGTTGGAAATGGAAACGAAGAAGTGTATGGGTTCTAATCCAAAGCCTTGCACTATATGCATCACTGGAACAGAAGGGACAGATTTTCAACCATATTTGGTACAGTGCAGCTGACGCTCATGCAAGAGAGCAGGACCCAATATCGCAAAAAATCAGCAATGTGTTGGGCTGCTAATTGATCGGCAAGGTGTTTGTATCTAGCCGCATCAAAAGCCTTACTGAAATCAATAGAGATGAGCCTAACCTAGAGTTCCGATTAGAACCCAATAAAATCATCAATAAGAACGGTGTAATAGGTCTATATAGGTACTAATATTTCAGAGACAAGTTTAGTGAAAATGTTATCAATAAATGTAGGTGAATTATCATCTGCGTGTTTGCGTGGAATCAGTTTGCAGCTCTCAAAAGTCATTCGCACCATAAACGTGTCCAGCCATAGAATGACCACAATATTTCATAACAGTGCAGTCAATGCAGAATTTGGTCAGCAGTTAAAGTACCATTCTTTTGTCGGTTTGGCCCAGGCCGCAGCGTTTCAATATTTCTGCATGTTTGTCGCTGCAGAGGCCTCATATTTCAAGACATTTGTAAACGAACCGTGCTGGTGTATTGAAAACAAGGACAATCCTAGTAGATTCGAAGACGTGTTTCTTTCGCAACTGCTGTGAATCGCTATACATGAACTATTTCTGCCGTTCAATCGCCTTACGAGAGCGAACTACACTGAATAAAACTCAATGTGATCGTGATTGAAACACATGTAGCCACATATAATCTAAATATCTGTTGAAACAAATGAAGAGGCGTGGCGAAACAGTGCACTGACACCGGGCCGCTCTTGCCACAATCTGCGACCAAAGCGAAAAAACGATGAGGTCGCGTTGAAGCTAATATGGGAAGAATTACCTCAAGAACCCACCAACAAAGCAATCAAAAACTTTACAAAGATACTCAGAACATGCCTGACAAGTCCTGGTGAACGCATTGAAAACAGGTTGAGAAACACGACGAAGTCTGTTTTATAATATTTACTGGAGATGTGATTTCATATCGCTGTTTGTTATTTCTGCTGATTAACATTTTTTGACCATAAAAATCGTGTTTTGACTCATTAAAATTGATATAACTTTCGTTATGTTTAAAATATTCTATTACATTTGGCTATTATATGCAAATATGAATTAGTTTTGGGCCTGTAAAATTTTATTTATTAATTCCTATTTTTGGCCAAAATATTAGCAAAAGCCGCGAGGGGTTACTTTTTTGGCCCACCCTGTATAATTATATCTTCGGTGTCTAACGGAAACAGGGATTAGCTGGTGTCTGTGGATTATCTATCTTCTCCCATATGAAAACAAAAGTGATTGAAAATTGCATGATTTACTTGTTTATCTATCTATGGACGTTTGGATCGATTGAGATTGATTGATCGATTGATAGATTGATCGATTGATAGATTGATCAATTGATAGATTGATCGATTGATAGATTGATCGATTGATACAGTCGACCATGAACTCCTTCTTTATGCATGCATCCTACATTTGCTTCCGCAATTTATGCAAACTCTTCGACGCCTTACCCTTTTGACTCACCCTCTCACCCTTACCCTGACTGGTTCACCCAATCACTCGCCCTTTATCCCTCCCGCCACTTCGTTGACGAGGTGTAGACGCCTCCTTCGGCTCCAGAGGTCTCGACCGTCAAAGCATGTATCGACCTTCCCCGCGAAGCGAACCTCGGTTAAGGGCACGAGGGACTTACCACTCGGCTGCCTTAACACGGACGCGTCTTAAATGCGCATGCGCTTGTTCCTAGAAGACGCTAGAGGATGTTGGGCGCTTCCGCGTCCTATGGTAAATACCAAAGAGCAAAATGCACGTCGTCAAGTCGGATTGCGAGTCTTGTTGTTATAAACTCGAAATCGTCACCAAAGCTAAGTGTAGACAGTGTAAGTCAATGCATAATTTTCATAATGTGATAATGTGATGTCATGTGACAAGTAGTAAAGTAATGCAATAAAAAATTATAAGATATAAGGTCTATCAGGGACCAAGTCCTCGTCACGTGGTAAGATCGACCACAGTGACCTGCATGTTGTGTGCAGCCCCGGCATGGAGGGGATTTGCGGGGCAGCCAGAGCGTGATAGTCTGCAATCCGTAATTGACCGTTTATTACGACTTCCTGCATAATTGGATGGGAACCTCTTTGCAGCTGTTGAGGGTCACGTGTCAAACCCACTCCATCCACCGCTTAGGCCACACAACCCTACTCCAGGACTATGAGGTTGAAACTACATGACCGAATAATCCCCAAAAGCTTTCTAACAATAACGCTTTATGTGATTTAAATGTCTTACAAACAAAAGTGCGGTATAAGCAGCTGGTCGAAATGCAGAATATACTTATCCAATTAACTTTAACAGTTTCAAATATTTATAGGCCTACAGATGTCGGTCTATAGTAGTAGGCCTAAACTCCCAAGTCATTTATTATTGAAACTATAGACATCGCAGATGGTCAAGAAACTCTTGGGAAGAGTTTGTCCACTTTGTCTAAATTGCATATATAGTTTGAATATTCTTAAAATTAAGTAGATTAGAGCTCAGCGGACTTCAGAGATCACGTGTAAATACATGCAGGATCTTTTACCCGGGGCATTTGTCAACTTCTACAGCCTCAATCAAATTCCTACCATATTAGATCATTAACAAATGAGTTAAAATTATAACAAACACACGTAAATTCTCTATATTTAAAAAATGACGGTCCGAGGACTTGAAATAATTAGCCTGTAGATATTATACGTAATTCTCCTTACAACTCTACATTTAAGCTGAAACTATAATGCATGACCACCTTACTAACTGTTGACCTTTGAACCTCATAACTTTCTCGTCTTACTGCCGACAATGTACTACCTTACCATTACCATCATGCTGATTTTGTAAACCTGCTTGTTGCATATCTATAGTGTCCTTGTTGCAACACGCAATGTTAAAATATTTTTTGACGTTCTGAATATTAAACCAGTTGCTCTCTCTTCCATGTATTTACAGTACATTATCCCTGTCAGTGGTACCTTAGGACCTCAATGGTAATTCTACCATTGTCTCCTGATATACAACAATGTTTCAACTATGGCTGTTATAAATGTTATTGTGTTAACAGAGGACAATTAAGTCTATGGTTCTGGTTAAACCATGAAAATAGGCTTTTCAGAAGGCTTGGAAAATATAATGTAGGTATACGATTCAATTAAATAAAAATATTGAATAATAGCAAAAATTTGTTATTATAGGCCTTTACAATTTCTTATTTTATTAAATCTCAACAATACTCTGCAAAATGTAAAACAATGAATGAAGACTATTTTCATTAAAGTTGAATATAAATTTATGGACACTTTTTACCAAAGTGAGAGAACTCGTAATTGTCGCTTATGCGCACTTAGTGAATTATAAAGTACATCATTTGCTAATCTAAGCAGAGCTTTTGCAAATTTGATTGTCATAGTTTTTCTACTATGAGGAAATTCTCTCTTGCTTGAAGTTTCTTCCCATTTCTTCTTTTCATCTCTCCTTATTCCCTTCCTTTCTGTTCCTACCGCTGCCTCTGCGCTATTCCTGAGCTCTGTTTCTATCGTTTTAAATAAGAGCCATGAAATACAAGTCGACAATGTTTTGAACATTCATATTTTCGCTTACACAGCCTACAATGGTCTTTATCATGAAGCGTATTGTTCAGAATGCTTGTATGCATGCATACATAATATTTAATATTTAGATATAAGCTGAACAGCAAAACAATATGCATACATACATACATACATACATACATACATACATACATACATACATACATGTACATGCACCCATACATACACATATAAATATATAATATATACCCATACATACATAACAATTAGCCTAGAAATTGACCTCCATTCCCACATGCACACACATCCATAATAACATACCTGCATATATATATATGTATATATATATACTTATATATATATTCATATTCTACCCGATGCGATTGTTATCTGTTCACATTGAAACTGTATCTGTTCCTGTACATATTTGTTCGCTCCAGCAGCCAATCGTGACGAAGCATATCCAACGAAGCAGCGCTATTTCCATAATCTAATTCCGCTAAAAGACCTATGCTTCCAGTCTGTGGGCTCTTCCGGTCTAACCCAACAAACTTCCGGTATCTCGCGCTTCTTGTTTCATAATCTTGACTTTTTCTTTGGTTTTCCAGAGTGGAAGATCTTGTATCGTTTGGGGAGGATATTAATTTGGAGAGTCACCTTTTATCCCTTTGCAATGACAAAAGTAATTGTTTGACTTTGTAGTAGCTGTCTTTCTTCTAGTCTTCTATTCGCCCATCTATCCATCATTCATTCTTCCTACATTCGTCTATCCGTCCATCCAACGACCTCTCTCTCTCTTTCTCTTTCTCTCTCTCTCTCTCTCTCTTTCTCTCTCTTTCTCTCTCTCTCTCTCTCTCTCTCTCTCTCTCTCTCTCTCTCTCTCTCTCTCTCTCTCTGATTCCGTCTCTTCTTCCCTACTGCCTTCCGTCACTCCTTTTATAAGTTCATCCCTTCATTCATACATCCAAGTAAAGATTTTTAACTGGCATAGTAACTGTGGTGATTGTATGCAAGAACGATCTTGTATGAAGGAGAACGAAGGCCAATGAAACCGTCACTGGTTCGTAGTTTATTTATTCCAGATTTCGTTAGTAGCTCTTCACGCTATCAACCCAGAATTGTTTCCAGTCCATCCGTGGCTACATATGATTCGCTAAGAGTGGAGAACGAGATACACAGATTGCGAAGGACGGAAGGCACACCAAAATACCAAAAGTCAAAATTCAAAGATGCAAAAAGGCTAAAAGGCAGGTCTCAAGATCAGAAACACACCCGAACACAGCTGTAAATAATAAATGGGCTCACAGGCTCAAAAGACCAAGCTCTAAGCAGTGTTGTTAACTGAAACTAAAAGTAACGGTAGCGTTAACTGAAAGTTCTAATTCAGTTAACTGAAACTAAAACTGAAATTGGAAATATGTAAAAACTGGATCTAAAACAAAACTGGAAAGTACGAAACTACAACTAAAACTATAGACTTGAAAGTTGAAAACTAAATAAGCATTTTTTGGCTAGTCCGGTTTCTTTTCCGAGCACCCTTGTTGTGTCTTTCTGTGTATTTTAAAAACTAAACATTCGGTTGCAGCATACTGCCGCTTAGCATAAAAGCAGGAAATTGACAAACCAAGTAAATGTCACTAATAAAAAAATACACTGTAACTACTTGTGGTAATGGAGAAGAATGTACATTCTCCTATGGTATACAATATGGCCACTCCGATCGCGCTCAAATAGAGCGAAGATGCCTACTCACCCACATTCCATAATGCATTGTACTGAGTAAGTCATAAGTCAGTGAAGAAAACGACTTTATTTTACTAAGCAATTCAAAACAGAACTCTCCAAAAGTTTATAGGAATGTTGTAAAAGTTCGTCTAATTTACAGACTAAGTA
>OY365811.1:25239412-25306482 GCA_959347315.1 Bimastos eiseni
CATCGCTTCTCTGTCACCCTTCCCCCACTCTCCTCTCTCCAGCTCTCCTGTCTCTGTCTCTCTCTTTCTGTCTCTCTTTGTCTCTCCCTCTGTATGTCTGTCTCTGTCTGTCTGTCTGTCTGTCTGTCTCTCTCTCTCTCTCTCTCTCTCTATATATATATATATATTATTTACTCTATCATATAAAAATATAGGAACCTGTGTGCGTGTTTGCGTGTGTTTGTGTGTGTGTGTGCATATATACCTCTATCTTTCCTATCCGTCATCCCTTGTTGTCCTACTCCTTCCTCTCTCTCTTTCTCTCAATCCTTTGCCTTCTTCTCGTACCATATAATAAAGTCTTTCTCCTCGTGCGTATAAATAGTCCGTGGCCCTCTTTCGACCGGTGGCGCATGAGATTAGCCGCCATTTGCATTTTCTTTGTATGCAACCGAAAACCGTTTTGCCGTTTAACCGAGCAACAAAAGCGACGACCCAACCGGACCCCACTCCCAACCGGACCCCACTCCCCACCCGCTCATACCCTCCACCGAAATCGATCCGTACGCTCCCATTCCCTGTCGAACGCGTTCAGTCAGTCATCTGTGTTCGTCACTGATTCAGCGACTGCATGCTCCAGCATCACAACTTCATTGGATACCTGTAGGCCTATGTAGATGACTACAAGGTCATTCATTTTAGCCTTCTCTATACGTCCGCTCCGCCGACGAAAATCCCTGGCCTCTAACCTCTAGGCAGAGCAGTCACGGGCCTCTTAGACGGAAGTGAGAGTAATCTTAAGCAAAATATTATAGGCATAGAGTGATATTATTAAGATCATCAGATACTTGAAGTTAAAACTGCATAGGCTATACAGTATAGCCTGGTCAAGTGTAGGCCTAAGTCACTAGGCTAAGTGATATTATACTAACCACGCATTAACCATAAATAATATTAACTAATTACAATATTTAACTTCAGCTGATATCGGACCCAGCCAGGCTTCTAAAAATCGCCTGTTTTATGGGCATTTGCCCTCTGTCCTCTCTCGACGGGTTTGTCTAAGTCTTAGGCCTATATATGAGTATAGGTATTAACGCTCGGACGGTACAGACTACAGACAACCAGTGAAAACCTTTCTTTAGTATAATACATGTAGGCCCCTATATCCGAGTATTCTAATATCAGTAGGCCTATTACTAGTATAGTTTTTATGCCTCCAATATTAAACAACTCTGTAACTAAGAAAGTAGTTTTATCTGGGTATGTCTACTTTATGCACTCTTTCGATCTGCACGCATTTGTCCGGCGCGATTTTGTTGCTGCAGCGCGCGCATTTGTCTTGGTGCTTTTGATGGGTCGCTCATAATGTGACCCCTTCAGCTATCGCAGTCAAAGGCTTCAATAGATTAGAATGACTATAGGCCATCATTCTGTCACACGAATCAATACATAAATGATTACGATATTTGTACTGCACAGCAGACAGATTGCTCAAATACAGCACCCATGGTGATCTTCTGAAAGTTATATATATATATATATATATATATATATATATATATATATATAGTCTGGTGATAGATAGAGTTCCTATAACTCCAATTCCAAGAAAATATGTATGTGTATATATATATATAATGTATATATATTCTCTTGAAATTGGAGTTATAGAAACTCTATCCATCACCAGATGTTTTCGTGTTTTCAATTGATATTTCTTAAACGATTGTCAGCACTCACTGTCTCTTCTCATCTTTGGCCAAGCGAAAGGTAACTCGATCTCCTGTTCGTTCTCATTTTTCTAGTCTCCAATATGTCCTCCGACTCATCCATGCATCATCTCCATCACTTTTATTCGCTCTATTTCAGTAATACCACCCAATTCAAAATGATAATTCGAAATCTTTTATATTTTAGCCTAAGCCAATCAACACACAGAATTCATATTCTTCGGCTTGTGCTAACTTCCACCAGACCGGTGTGGGTCAGAGAGTGAGTTGGAAATCAAACAGCCATTGATCCAAGACAGGACTATACATTCAGATAGTTTAGAGGTTGAAGACAGATTGGTAGTTAGAAAAGCTTCTTTATTGAGTTATGATTCTTAAGGATTGCTCTGACTAAAGGTTGAGGGAATTGAAATAACATCAAACAGCCTCTGGCTTATTACCAGGAGAAACAGGAACCATGGATATCATCCAACAGCTTCTGTCTTAATCTAAGAAATAAGATCTGGGATATTATCAAACAGTCTCTAGTTCAATCTAAGAAAAAAAGAGGGACCTCGGAATGGGATATTATGCAACAGTTTCTGGCTTAATCCCAGAAAAAAAAAACACGGACCTGAGATGTCATCGAACGGCTTCAGGCTTAATCTCGGAAAACTCGACTGATCTGGCTTGCCAACCGTCGGCTGCTACAACGGATAGACAACTTGCAGCTTTGCTTTCCAAATGATTCCTATCTATTTCAGTTTGTGAATTGTTTGTGACATTGGAACGTTCTTTCTCTGAGCACATGAAGACAATATGTGTGGCACTGTGGCCGATTGGTTAGAACAGTTGGCCTGTAACGCTCAGTGTGAGCCGAGTGTGCGGGTTCGACCTCTCGTCTGAGGAGTCACTGCATAGGGACCTTGAGCAAGTCCTTCGCGCACAATTGCTCTGCATTATAACTGCAATTGAGCCGTCGATGGCGATGTGTGTGCACTTCTGAGCTGATTGTAAGGACAATATCAAATAACAGTCATGTTGTTTTACAGACACGCTTTTATCATTCACAGCAGATCCAAACTATATGCCACTCACCATCTGAAAAAGATGAGTCATATATGCACAAGGCAGATTATGATAGTTGTTCAAGCACGTCTCCCCATTGCTCCGATTGAACAACTTCAATCCAGCTAACTTCATCATCATCATCATCATCATGTCCACTAGGTGTCTCATGCAACCTTTATCATGTTTCCATAGTTCTCGGTCTTGCACTGCTATTCTTAGGCTTTGAAGGTTCCTTTTGCACTGTTCCACAATATCTACCATCCACTCGGTTTGGTCTTCCGCGTCACCCTTTTCCCTCCATAACTCCCATCATAGTAGTTTTTGCTTTCCTTTTATCATTCATTCAACATGTGTTCAGAGGTCTAACTTCCTTTTTAACTATTTTTTTGCATTAAATTGTCCTTTATTTCCAATCATCTTCAAACCTCCTTGTTGGTTACCTTTACTTTGGTTCTACAGTAGGTCTAAATACGTGTAAGGAAGGTCCCCTCATTGCCAATAAGATCATTGTGCTGATCTGTGACTAGTCATGGTCCATCCAAGAGAGTTAAAGACGACTTAAAGTAGCCTATTTCCCTATCATGAGATTGCTACGCTGCAACACAGGGTAATCTAATTCAACCTAGAGCTGCCCTGTACAACCACCATAATGCCACACGGACGCATTGGCATTGCATGGTTGGCCTCTGGTACTGGAATAGACTTCCATGCAATCTGTGTCATGGACTTCCTCTATTTCCGCGTCTCTATTTCGCAAGAGATTGAAGACCATTATCTTCGCTCAGGATCTTAAGACTCAGGGCCTTGACCACTCCAACAAGTTTTCTTGAAGAGATGCTATAGCAGTGAGGGTTCACTTAAACAAAGTGTGACAATTCCAACCACTCACCTGTGACTCCGAGATCAATCGTTCATTTGATTGAGGCACAAACATGACCGCAGCAATCTAGCTATTGTTGTCCTCCTTTTATGATGTCTCCAGTAGGTAAAGTAACACTCACTCAAACCAGTTTGTGGGGCCTACCCAGTGGCACCCCCATCCATATCAAATGGAGGCCATGACCAGATTGGCTTCTGCCTCAAATTCACCCTTCTGAACCATAGTTCTACTTCATCAGTGCTCTGTTGCTAGAAGCGCCTCAGTTAGTCCTGACATATCTATAAAAAGTTGATACTAAGACTCCTTAGAACGCAATGTATACTAGCATGCATAAAGAAACCACACCGATATACAATTTACTTCTATATCAATGCAACGATAAGATGTTCTCAAACAAATTCGACATCAAAAGAAAATGAAACCGAACCCGATTTTAAACCATTCAACAGAGAATACAACAAAACAAACGTCCTTATTCATCCCTCTTCATGGCAGGAATCGCTTTTCTCCACACTCTTTAAATGACGCCGTTTTCAGTCAAATGTAATTTATACATGACATCATTTCAGATACTGTCATTTCGAGCTACGTAAGCACGCACCTTAAAATGACATCCTTCAGAAGATGTCATTTAAGTCGACTTAAACACATCCGTTTCATCACAGAACGTTTTGACAGCAGACAGAGAAATGTGGGAAGTAAACACAACGCATATAACAAGAGTACACAGCCGGACAGTACAAGCACGTTGTCCACAATGATACAGTATATACATACGACATGCACACATATCGTCACTCACATATATACGTGTCCAACACCCCACAGTATTTCAATTATTATTATTATTACGAAATATTGAACGCATGCAAGGTCACAAAGAAGTGCGAATCATGGCTGAAACAAAAGACCCATATCCAAAGTTTGCAAGCTACATTGGGATGAAAGGCAATAAGAGAAGTTGAAGATAGATAGGAGTGCTCCTTACAAGGACAGCAATGCAATTGACCTACACATCCGACACTCAAATCACTCACAAACAAATGATTCATCATATATATATATATATATTATATAAAGACATATATAATATACATATGTATGTATATATATATATATGCATATACTGCTTAAGTCTGTCATTCATTTAAAGCATCATTTGTATTTTATATATAACACAAATACTCTACAGCATTTGTCTTATACATGGGGCTTGTGCAAGACAACACAGATGCACAGGTCCTACTAGCAGTGTTCCCTCTAAGCTGTGCACGAGTCGTAGAACCAGTGCACACAACAATTTAGTGTGCGCACACATAAAATATTTTAAGAAAAAATAACTGCACTGTAAACCAGTATATATATCAGAGAAGAATGAAATATTGTAAATAAATTGAAAGCTAATAACAATGGAGTACAACAATGTATACATCATCTGTCATAAACACATTTTATACAATGGACTTTTCTAAGGTCATAATAACTTATCATCAGAGACTTTTACATAATAATATTATGGTCTTAATTTTAACTATCAACGCATTCAGCTCAGACCTGCGCACAAAAGTGAGAGATATTTATAAAATGTTGCACATGCAAAATTTCTTGCACACACAACCTACACAAAATTAGAGGGAACATTGCCTACTAGTACTGAATTTCATATACTGCTGCAAAAATACACACATTCCTACACAATGTTAAAAATGCTAATGCCAAAAATAGCATACATATAACATTTTGTATATATATATATATATATGTGTTTTGTATATATATATATATATATATATGTATATATATATATATATATATATATATATATATATATGAATAATCCACAGTCTCCAAAAAGATATTCCAAATTCACAAAAATGAATATTCCACATTCATAAACTTGAATATTCAACATTCATGGTCACGAATGTTATGCAAACAAGAATAAAATGGAATAATAATCATGAATATGAATATTTGCATTTCACAAGAACAGGTTTTTGCTCTCTCAGGCTTAAGAGCTTCAAAATCAATGAATATTCATTTTACTTGTAAGAAAATGAATATTCATAGTTCATAGCATGTGACTACTAATTAATTATTGAAAATAACAGAAGATGAATGTTCATATACTAATGCCAGATTCATGAAGACCAAGAGATGCATATTCAAAGATCAATATGAATGCATAATTATAGGCCTGAAGCAGATAAAGCAATGTTTTGCAATATGCACAGTTGCAAGCCCTTTTCCCCGCCTACCTCCCTCCCTACCTCCCTGTACACTGTAATTCAACCAATTACAGCAGTCACTGAGCAATCAAACAACTTTGAAATATCAACTCACACATCATTTAAGTTTGACAAAATCTAATTACATCTGCAGCTACACCGCTGAAACACATGCTCTCGTACGCAAGGCAGAAGTCAAAAAGTAAGCAGCAATCCACAAATACGGCAATACAACTATGAATATTCATCCTGTGGCAATACTAATATTCATAATCGAAACTTCAATGTTCATACATGGGATGTCCTCAGTACAAAACACAAACACCGGTGAATCAACAAAGCACACATCTAATATGAGATCATGAATATTCATAGATAGTCCAAAGTCGTCATACTCATGAACCAAAGAGAATGTTCACAAATCATCAAAAACAAGAAAGTACAAAGTGATAAAATCCGAGAGCCTGAATATTTATATACATCTATATTCAATAACCAAAAAACAAGTCCCTAACCTGTACTGTACACTGTCTGCACAATGCTTCAAATCAAACATATCTAAAAACAAAAAAGTCAGCCTGGCCTTCAGTGTAAAAGAAATGTAAACATAAGTTAATGTGAGCGTCTATGACCTGCAGGCGTTCTTACAACTTTGCATAGCTTGACCTAGAAATCAAAGGACCCTGTTTTACCACATAGGAAGGGTAAACAAAAAGAAACAAACCAAGGAACAAAAAACAAAAAGGAAACAATGACACAAGCATCACAGTTTTTTGGCTCGGAGAAGAAATCGTCTCAAGAAAACATGAAAATCTACTGCTGCTAGAACATCTGAAAATCAGGTACATGTTATAGTCAGCAATCAAAAGGAAGACCTAAATAAATTATATCAGTATTAATCCCTTAGAATTATGTCTTGAAATTAATTCTTCAGAAAGAACTTGATGTTCAAGAAAATGGATAATTACTCAGGAACACATGAATATTACTGAAGAACACACCTTTTACAATTCAAGTACGTCAATATTCACAACACCAGGAATAGTTTTATTTTAGTAAAATATGAATATTCAGTGTTACTAAATATGGGAATGTGAATTGAAAACATAGCCTGAAGATGTGAAACCTGCATATCTTAAACATGAACACTGATAATTACACAGCATGAATATTCATAATTCCACAATAAGAATTTTCCTATTTTTATTTAAGTGAATTTTCATTATTCCAAAATATGAATATCCATAATGCTGCAAGATGAATACCCACAATTCTACGAACGTGAATATTCACAATGCTATGGCACTGATAAACAAACTAACGAAATATGCACCATCCTTATACGAAAATATGAATATCTGTCAACGTAGGAATGTGAAATCAGCACTTTGGAAGGTTGCAATTGAATACAAAAGATATTCAAAAAACAATAGCAACAGAAAAAGTCAGACAATTGCATTAAGTCACAACCAGACACTGGAAGATCCAAAAGTTTACATAACAGCGGGTCAAATGAGGCAGACAAGGTTGTTTTGCCTTTCCTTAGGTGGCACAACCAGATTTGACCCCTGGATCCACCTATGTAACTAACATTCTTTAGCAAAATGCCATAAGTTTCACAACCAACCATGAAAACTGTGACTGACGTAGTTCAAAACTGTTCAAACATTGAAAATAAGGTCAAACGGTGGAGTTCAAACTTGGCACGAAACTTCAAAGTAAAATGTTTCAACCTGAAAGATTCTTTAGTCAATTGTGCCTGAGAAATCAATAAGAGAAAAAAGCCAAAACTGCAGAGTTTAGATGGTTTTGCAAAACTATGCACTTTATGAAAACCTCAAAAAGTTTTTCAAACTCACAGGTTTCTTTCAAAGTAAAAGATAGTTACAGACTAGCACAGCATTTTCTCAATGTAAAAGATAATTACAGACTAGGAAAGCTTACATCTTCAATGTCAAATCAAAGTATTCAATGCAAAACCCTGCTTCTCAAGGTGAAATGATTCACTTCAAGGTCACGGTTTCCGCAAAACTTTGACACATTTTTCTGCTTTTGAAAGCAAGTTGAGTGCACAATGTGCGAAAACAAGGCCATAACAATCATCAAAATATTACAACGATGACTAAAAATGACTCACTTCCTAAGCAACCATGGTCACTGAAAACTGTTGTAATAAAATACTTACTCTGACCAACAACACATATAGCTACAACAAAGCTGACCAGACAAGTGCAAAAGCCGTCAAAAAATAAGGCATTTCATACAAATTTGGCACCATTTGGAAGTCGCATACTAACAGTTGCATGAACAAAAACAAAATACTAGTTTTGGTACAGTGTGGAGTAGCTGTTGGGAGTTGTTCGATTAAGCAAGCTGTTAGTTGAACAATAGTACTTCTTGTAGAAATTCCTGAATTCACCTAACAAATTGAAATATTTCCAAGCATTGACTAGGAGATTTCTTTAAACTTGGCAGCATTCATGTTGCATTACATTCTTTTCATTTGTTTTCAGATTTTTACAAACAAGTTGAGAGCAGACAGTAATGCCAATAGCGTTGGAAACTGACAAATGAGTTCTTGGCATTATAACAAATTATATAACTGATATCAATCAGGAAACTGATTGATATTTACAAATGACTGCTTACAAATTTAACTAATTTACAATTAAAGATTAGCTGTTTACAATTTATTTGCTTAAAAATCAGAATAAATTAGAACCGACTGTTTACAAATTTCACCATTTAAAATTAAACAATAGCTGTTTACAATTTATAATTTATCTGCTTGAAACCGGAATTTAACAATTTCACTTAATGTTTGCAATAATAGAAGCAACTGTAAAACTATTTTTTAGAAGTATTATCATCAAATCACGCATCTATGCTAACGTCATTTTCATTACTCTGGAGAGCTGAACACAAAAGAATGCTTTGAAATACATCCTTTCTTGTCTTGAGCGAAATCAGTCAACCATTCTGGAAGCTGCTTGGGCTGTATTTTGGCACCATAAATTACGGCAATATATGAATACCACGCACACAGATTGGCACATTTTGCTTCTAAGAACACTGTAGACAAAGGTGTTTGGACAACAAAATCAATACATGCAAGAAGTTGTTCTTTTAAAAACAATTGTTCAATTGGCTACATATATCCTGCAATTCCAATATAAAATGGAAAATACTGCAAGTATTTACAATGCCATTTCAAACATTTATATACCAGAAACTCAATATAATGCTACTTTAGGCAGCAATGCTAGAAATTGCATTAGAACAAATTTATATAGAAAATTTTTCAAATCGATTCATACCAGATTTCATATTTAATGAAGCACTCTACACATAGATCCAGTGTATTTTAAACGCTTATCTTGAGGCAGCTAATGATTCCAAAGCCAGCAATGCCAAATTAGAAAACAATGCTGGTATTAATAAATCACTAATCATTATTTTAAAAGTCCTAAACTAATACTGACAGTTCATAACATGGAATACACACACAATTATAAAAAACCTCTACGTTTCTGCAGAGATAGGGACATCAACTAAAACTAACAACCAAATAAATCCCAAAACTTGCATAAAGTCAAAACACAAAACAACAAAAGCCAAGCAAAACAGTCTGACTTGTCGGCATCACTTGGCAAAAACAAACGAAAGAATACTTTGGAAGACAAATATTGATGTAAGTTTACACAGCACCTTTTCATCTGGCTCCATCTAGCAAGTGTGCAACTCTTAACTACCTTTCATATACAATTCTGCTGATACAGTTGTTTGGATTCATTTTCAACTCACTTTGACTAGTTCTGGTAAGAATTGACTTTGTTATGAGTGAAGACTGTTGTCTCAAAATTTACACCACTTCTTAATAAAGTCTTAATATTATTGTCACTTATTGTTCCTACTTTACTGTTGTTATTATTATTAACATTGTTGCTGATGCTATGTGTTAAGGAAAGTGCAAAGTCAACAATGGCTAAAAACCATCTGCAAAGAAAATATAGAACAAACTTTAAATTTATCAAACAAATTATAATTCTACACTGTCACCAATATATTGGCACTAGGCAAACAAATGAAACAGCACCTCGAAAGAGCCGCCGCTTTTGACACACAAGTCAGTAATGCACTAGGAAAAATACCTTCATAAAACTATACTACTGACACATTGGAAAAAATACCCAGTAATCTGTAAACTCTGTAACTGTGTAAGTACATGTACCAATATTTTATAGATTGGTCCAACATACAGAGACTAATGTCTTAATGCAAGGTGCAAGCATTACACACCACCAATGTTAATTTGGACCATGTAAAAATTAAGTAATGATGGTATAAATATAACAGGCTGGTTAACTATTATGCAACATCATTCTTGCAAGCAGGATTAAACATTTGATAAGAATGTCTAATAGAAATCAGCTGAACATTAAATACTAATAATGTTCCTAAAAACTGGTAACTGATGATGCCAATAACCGGTTATGCTTATAAATGTTCAACAAAAATGGCCAAACATTAGACAATGCAGTTGCCATACAAAATTAACACACTTACAATTTACAGTGGTAAACATTACAGAGACTAAATTATACTAGAATAAACTTACAACAAAATGATAATATTACAGCCTCAAGATTTTGACAAAAAGTCGAGAGTAAGAAAATCAGGATACCTTGTCTAATCGGAGGATTTACATAGCACCATCCAATCAATGGTCGCTTAAGAGTGAAACTACACAGATCAAGACAGAGATCGAGATGGAAGCAAACAGACAAAATCATTCACCAAAACAGTCAGTAATTCAGTTAGTCAGTCAATATATCTGTCAGACATACAGACAGAAACTGCAAGACAAATATGCAGAGACACAAAGACTGACAGAGACCAAATGAGACAGGTATGGATGGTGCAAATAGAATGAAACGATTTGAGATCAGAGAAAGAGCAGAAATGATGGAGACTCATTTAGGCAAGGCAAACCAAGGCAGAAAGACAGTCAAACAAAATGACAGTCAAACCAACAAGGCAGACAGACACTGCTACATTATGTTGCTATGCCAACAGTGGACCCCAAAGACAAAGAGCATTGGACCTCAGATACTTTACGGCTGTAACCCAAAGGCGACAATAGCAAGCAGTCAGAGCTGTCTACTTCAGCCACCCTAACCATAAAAGTAAACCCCGAATTTCATAACACACTCAGATGTAAAATCCCAAAATACGACTGAAAAGAAAAAGTCTTTCACTTGGCAATAAAAGTCGGTGAATAGCAAGAAAGGCAGTTCTCTTCCACATGGAATTACATTAAAAGTGCAGAGATCAAATGGAATAAAAAAATATGTGATTAAAAATAAAATTGAAATCAAATGCAAATGGTTGGTTAATCATGAAAAGAATCTCTGGCATGTAGTTGAGGTTCAAAGTCTTAAACCCAAATGGAATGGAAAAAGTCAAGGCCAGATTCAGAGACTGACATAAAGCAACTGCTCCTCAGTTGAATATATTGAAAACACAGAGACAAAACAAAGCACTGCAATGCAAAGGGTTCAGGATCCACAGAATCCGATGGTTCAATCCAAGATGGAGAAGAGGAAAAGATAACAATTTATTAAAACATATGCAGTGTGTCAATCGAATGGCAAGGCATCAAATCAAGCAACAATGCTTCATACAATAGCTTAGGGTTCCTATGTAAAATAATATCCTCATATTAGATAAAATGTGCACACTAATAATCACCCCAATCAATTTAAAACAATAATAGTAAGAAAATAACAATAATCACAGCTTTTAGTCACCTAAAAATGCTGCTCCTAATTTTGCATAATCTTCAGGGATCACATGTACCTCGACTTAAAATCCCTAATAATGATAACAACAAAAGCAATAGTCATTCCTCACATTCAGAATGGTCATTGCTATTGCGAGTAAAAAAACAAAAAAAACAAATGTTTACAATTACTTTTCACAAATTAATATTATTACTAATAATAACCGACATAAATTTTAAATAATTCATTTTAATATGAATAAAAATAATTAAATTGTAAAGCTTACAGGTATTATTATTACCGTAATATTGGGTAAAACTAAGCGATAGTATTTCAGTTCCAAGCAGCACAATAAACATTTTTGGCAGGAATGTAGTGACTTACTTTTATTACACTCATAGTAGTACTATTAAGCAAGTGTATTTGATGAATTCTAATTACAACAAGTCATTTTTTTGGGCAGGAATGTACATCTACAGTAAAAAGCAGAATGATAGTATCAGCAGAAAATGACGAGACTAGAAACAGCGGAAAACATAATTAAGTTAAGGGTGCAGTTGAATGCAACGTACAACAGAAAATGAGAAATCGAAGAATCTGAACAAAATTAAAATCACAACAAAAGACAAAACCATGAACCATGGAAACACATCCCCGATTGGCAGTAATTTGTCAACGAATTGAATCCCTACAAAGTCCAGTTATCTGAGCAGAAGTTACGTCACAAATTATACACACTGACCCTGGAAACCATAGTACAAGAAAACGTGGAGCAACAGAACACAGCCCTAAAATCTTACTGTTTACATCTAAATGCATCCGCCTCTATGTTGATCATTGAAGCAACTTAAACTGCAACGGACCAGAACGGGAAGGATATGCTTTCTGAAACAACCGTCATGAAAACTCCAGGAATGTTGGATGACCCAGCCCTGATGACATTAAACTCCATACAACACAATCCTTGGAAGCCAAATGATTGTCACTTGACAACAAAGTCACGTCATAATGATGTCTGTTTCAAAGCCGACTGTCCCATCGAGACCCACATCCTAACCACAAATGAGAATTCACACTACAATAATATATATGTCATGAGGTTTTGGAGTGCAACAAACTGACTAAAATATACCTCAGTATGTCAGTACATCAATATATGTACACTGCAACAGTTTCACATGCCATTCTTAAACAACTACTACAGAAGTGCTAACTGTTAAAATACTTGAAGCATTTGACTACTTTATGAATGCAAGTTTCAGCTAAAGTGATAAACTTATAAAGTCAGTGCCAGAATATGTGGCATTTGTTACAAAAATAGTATCATTATATTTGCACATTCAGGAGTCATTTTAATGGCATGACGCAATCATATTGTCATGGTGCTGTCAGAAGTCATTTCAATGTCATGATACAATCGTACTGTTATGGTGCTGTCAGAAGTCATTTCAATGTCATGACGCAATCGTATTGTCATGGTGCTGTCAGAAGTCATTTTAATGGCATGACGCAATCATATTGTCATGATGCTGTCAGAAGTCATTGCAATGTCTTGATGTACTTTGAGTGCTGTGGTGCCATATCTGTACCTCAACATCACCAAGGCCATAAAGTCACTTTAGTGTCATGGAGTCCTTCTCTCATAGTCATCAGCATCAGTCACATTAACGGCACTATACAGCTAATCATCAGATAAAACAGTGTTAACTATGACGCCACAATGTACTGTACAGATGGTGGTATTCCAGTGTTCAGCACTGTGGCAATATCACAAGGGATAAGTCTATGCATGTCACATAACTTGACTGTCACAACTGCATTGAACAACTGTCTCGATGTCGCAACTCACATGTCCTCACGTGCAGAAACATACAAAAGAAACGAACAAAAACTGTCACCATTGAACAAGAATGTTTATCTAGAGTAGTCTTCAGGTTCCACAGCATGGTGCAACTGAAAATTCTTTGGCAATATCTGAGCAGATACGTTCAGAAACTGGAGAACGGCAACAGTAATGACTATATGGTTTTCAAAACACAGTAAAACCCTCTCCAGAAAACGACTCCAGCAAGTGCTGCATGCCAGCCTGAATAAATTCACTGGCACAAAAACAAGAATATTTCTCATCTTGAATGGCACATACAATACATTTACATGTAGAAAATTAGTAAATGCGCCCCAAACTATCCGTTACACCTCGTAAAGCATAACCAACAAAGAAATACTGTAACGGCATAACGAAGTGAATTCACCACAAAACGGAAGAAACGTTTGCATAGCGGTAACAAAAGGAAATAAGAATTTCTGCACAAACAAATATTGCAATAAGCCTCATGAAGAGGCAAACCGGCACTCGACTGTCAGCAAATGGTTTACAAGGTGGTTAAAGCAATTATACCAGCTGGAGTCAAGCAACATGACTGCAACAACTAAAAACAACCGGTCCACACATGCCTGGCAAAACCGCTTCCAGACGAAGTGTAACCAAACCAAGCAGTCCTAATGCGGTGCTTCAACAACGTGCAGAACAAACTAAAACATTCGAATCGAACAATTTTCAGATTTACAATTTTGCAAATGAAAAATTTAGGAAACAAGATGGGATGATCATTTCATCTGTAATCTACAGATGCTGTGTAAGTTATCCAATCATCTGGTCGTCCGGTTATCGGCGATACGGATGGAAGCCAGGTGAAGCTGAAGCGTGGTTGGTGGGAAATCGACTGATGGACGGACTCGTCATGAAACCCGTGTGGGCGGAATTATGGAGACCTCCATATGAGCCCCCGCCGATTAAAGAACCTCCAAACGTGGCTCCGAGGCTCCCAATACCTGCCACACCATAGCTGCCTACACAGTAACATATAAAGGTGCTATATAATTTGGTTAGACTTGTGTGCATGTGGTTCAGTAACGAATTCCATGAAGCTAATCGGAAAAATTGTGAAGAAAGGGAGAAGCAAGCCATTGAATACTTTTGCGAGAAGGAACATTCTTAACAAACCATCATTCGAATGCCATGTTCATGCATGCTGAATTTAATTATTTTAATTATTACTATTGTTTATATGTAGTTGGTATCATCATTGTGATCATTATTTCTATTAATATTGTAATCATTCTCTTTATTACCTCACCCAACAGGTCTTACAATTGTCAGTCACAACTATCATGTATACTCCTGGCACAGAGATTGCAGAGTACAGCATTGAGGAGTCCATAGGATGGTCAGAATAATGGCTCGTGGGGACTTGCTGGTTCCACGCTCCCGTACATCGACGTGGGAGCAGCGTGCATTGGACCAGCATACTGGAATGCTTTTCCATTACAAATTCGCAACATTGCACTGCTTGCAACCCAAGAAACATTTTTTTAAATCGCATAAATCGCATTTGTTTCGATCTGTCGGGTAGCTACGTTTCGAGAGTTTCTTATAAGGCGCTATATAAATGGCCATATACATACATACACAATTACTGTAATTTCAGTAGAACATTATTTTACCATAGTTGCAACCTAATTAACTTTATTACTACCTTACGTTTCCATACCCAACTTTGTTGAAACTTTCTTACCTTACCGTTACACATCCTATTTAAATTTCAAGGCTATGGAAGTCACGGTAAACTACCTATCCATAACTACCTTACTTTTCCGCACCTTACTTTATTTAAACTTCATCACCTTATCTATCCATACCCTACTTAAACTTAATTAGCTTACCTCTCCAGACTCCACTGAAACTACCTTACCATAACTTTCTTTATTAACTTACCTTAATTAAACTCTTTCTTACCTTATTTACCGTAAATTCACCTAGCTTCATTAACTTCAAGGATTCATCTACCAGACTCTGGAAAAGAAGCACCCCCACCCACGTGTTTGGGCAATCACTCAACTCACTACTCACCCATAGCAAAGTAGGCAGTTGCAGCAATCGGTTGCTTATCGGGTTGGCCACCATCCACTGACGCCATTGATCCAAAAGCATTCGAAGCATTGAACCCTACAATCATTGGAAGTCAGCAACACTTTACACCACTTTATAGCACTGTTTCTAATACATCAATTACAAAATGAATTCCTGAAAACACAGCCAGGCTCAAATACCCTAACTTCAGTTAGAACTGCACTTCAGCTCACTGCAAAATTATTGATTGGAACATTGGTGATTAATCTGATCCTGTCCTCAATTCGTGCAACAGCCAGAATTGAATAACACTGCAAGCTGACACGGAAAACATTTTTTTTATAACGTGGATGATATGATGTCAGAGATAGTTGGTACATTTTGACTTTTATGGTCAGCTAGACCTCCATCATCCATAAAAGTGACATCTCTGTAAACCAAAAGGATATACATACTTACTTACTTCCATATCTGTGTAGAGGCCTGTAATTGTATTGTATCGTATCTGGTAATTTATGTTGTGTAATGTGAGAGACTTTAAGACTATGAGCTTTGTTCAAATATCATTCATCTGAAAATAACATTGTCACTACGAAGTGCCTCTGATATCGAGTGGCGCTATATAAGTTTTCCATTGCAATTACAATTACTGCACACTCTAAACTCATTCAAGCTTGCCAGTGTCATACAATCAAGATGTACTTGCTCAGAAGGTGTAACATATTATCCAATCACATTACATTACAAGCATGTGAAATTTATTGGCAAGGCTGACATTAAGACTTTCCTCATTTCTCGCAAACGTGGTTTGTTGTGTGGCAGGGTGGAACATCATGTAATGTGGTGGTTTAACAGGCAACATGATGGTCTATTGTGTGACATGATGGTCTATTATGTGACATGGTGGTCTATTATGTGAGATGGTAGTCTATTGTGTGACATGGTGGTCCATTGTGTGACATGGTGGCCTATTGTGTGACATGGTCTATTGCATGACATGGTGGCCTATTGTGTGACATGGTGGTCTATTATGAGACATGGTAGTCTATTGTGTGACATGGTGGTCCATTGTGTGACATGGTGGCCTATTGTGTGACATGGTCTATTGCATGACATGGTGGCCTATTGTGTGACATGGTGGTCTATTATGTGACATGGTAGTCTATTGTGTGATATGGTTGTCTATTACGCAACATGGTCATCTACCTTGCTACAATGTGAATCGCGTGATACTGTGGTCTATTGCGTGACATGATGGTCTATTATGTGACATGGTGGTCTATTGTGTGACATGGTGGTCTATTATGTGACATGGTGGTCTATTGTGTGACATGGTGGTCTATTGTGCAATGACATTGTACTCCATCAAGCGACATGGTGGTTTACTGAGTGTCACGGTTAATCATGTGACATGGTGGTCTATTGTATGACAAAGTCAATCGTGCAACAGAGTGATCAATCATGCGATATATGTTATAATCTGTATTGGGCTGGGTAAGTAATTCAATGATCTTGGATTTGCACCAGTTTAACGGAATCTTGGCTTCTCATTGACAAATCTTGCACAGGTAATAAATTTATGCAATAAAGAAATAAATAGATGTATATGGAATAGCAAGTAACCAGCAAGTTTGATGACTATTTATATGAATTTATATCATCGGTTGTAAGTCACAAAACCAATTCAAATCTCAGAACATGAATGAATGGTGGTTTACCTGAAGAGTGAGCCAAAGAGTTCAACGTGTAAATGGTTCCAACGTCTGGACTGATCAGGGTATCTGAAAAATCATTATATTAATTTCAGAGCACCATCGAAGATAAGGTAAGTCATGATAGAGTCAGGCAAATAAATTTAGGCAAGCTATGTAGGGCTTGTGAAGTTAGAGAACAAGGTGAGGATGATTAGGAGAGTCAGAATATGGTAAGGTAAATAATGTTATGTAAGTTGTGGTTGGTAGGTATGGACAGCAAAATAAATATTTGGGGTGTAACAAGATAAAGAAGATTAGGCAAATAAGGGCACAACAAGGTAAATAAGGCTATTGAAGTCACAGTACAGCAGTGTAAGAAACATATGGTAACATATGGTAGGATGAGGGTGGGTTAAGGGAAGGTTAGGTAAGTTATGATGCAGTAAGGTAAAGAAGTTCAGGTAGATAAGGGCACAAAACAGTAAAGAAAGTTTTGCAAATGGTAAAGCAAGCTCGGTCTCATGTTGCCTGTGCCAGTCGAACCTTGGGTGCAAGAGATGGATTTTGACCTAACAGTCATCAAATAAAGATGACTTAAAAACATAATAAATATCTATGCATGGCAAATTATTATCACCTTATTTTCAACCTATATTGGTTGCGAAATATGTGTTGATACAGCATATATATTACCTTGAGGTCAATCTCTGCTATTCAAGCACCAGCTGGGGTTTCGAAAATTCTACTCCACAGAGTCTGACCTCACATGCATTCTTATTGACACCTTGGGACTTTTGACTGAGGACACATCACACTCATCGCCCTTTTTTGATGCAGTGTAACCTTTTGACTATGAAATCCCATTGGAGTGCCCTGAAAGTTCGTTTGGCATCGTGGCGGCATTACTTTCTCTCTGGGTGCACTCAGGCAGTAACATCTGGTTCCACATTGTCTGACTTTTCTATCATTGATTACATTTGGTCTCCTTCAATGTTCCATTTTATGCCCCCCCTATTTTGTATCTTGTAAAATGATGATTTGCACTAAATTCTTAATTCCCTATGAGTTGCAGCTTGTAAGTATGCTAAAACTCAGTCATATATCCATGACTCAGGATCTTCTAAATCAGACATTGGAGGTGCCTCATGCCTGGAAGTCGTCCAATCGCCTCTATCTGAACTCTGGGAAATAAACTGGTAGTTGTGGAGAGATTTCCAAACTCGACTTGTCAAATCTGCGGTACTACAGTATTTTTCGGGTTTTCTTTACTTTTCAACAACTGTGTGCTTTCTGGGATGACCATGCAAGGCAACTGGGTTGTTCCACCGGCCGGATCTGCCATGGTCCGTCACAGTGGTTGGCCCACACTCATGAAATGAGTCGCCTAACAACGTGCGACATGAACTCTTTTCTGCGAGTGCTTGAAGATCTCACTTTTTAATGTGGTTCCGTTGTGTTAGGTAGGGAGATCCTCTGCTGAGACTCTCTCTCGAAGAGGCTTTATATAAATCTGCTAATTACAACTTCCACAGTGCAGCATTGAAGCCCTGCCGTGGCCAGCAGCCTAGTCTCTCATTGCTTCTCATCTGTCAGCATCTGAAACCAATTCCCGATGATGGTTAGTGCTCTGAGATCCCTGATGATGGTTAGTGCTCTGAGATCTCTGATGATGGTTAGTGCTCTGAGATCTCTGATGATGGTTAGTGCTATGAGATCGGGACAACCTATAAAAACTTCTCTTGAAGAGGCTTGATGAAAATCTGTCATTTCACTCACACTGCATGATGTCAGACTTACTGTAGGAAGCCGTTGGAAGCTGTGGCTCATAGGACGCTGCCGCCGGCGTGCTGCTCGGAGTGTAGATGGCTAGGTCGGGACCCTGGTTGACATTTGGAGCATTTGGCCAAGCCTGGTAAGCCATTGGTGATGTACTCATTGTAATGTTTCCATTTGCACCACCTGGCGCTAGGAAAACCAAAATTACAATCACAATGTATTTGAGTGTACTATACTACAAGAACTTTACATCTGGTGTATTGTAAGCTACTGTAATGTAGTTCAATGTGTTTCATTTATTCTGTACAGTAGAGCACTGGTAAAGTAATGAGAAATGAGAGCCTACTCGATATAGTTTGTGAATGGACTGTTATAGATTTGATGCAGTGTCAATTAAGATAAGGTAGCACAATCTGTTTCAATTATTCTGTTTAGACATCATTTAATTGTTGTGGGGTCATCGACTGTTTTTTACTTTTCTCTAAACTGTATGACAGTTTATGTGGTATGAACTAGGGCTGTACCGAATAGGAGATTTTAACTATTCGGCTGAAATACGAATAATTGGACAAACTATTCGGCCGAATACGAATAACATACAAAATAGGTCCACTGACAAATTTCAAAATTAAAAATGTGATCAAAAGTTTCAGTTCAGTAAATTTAACACATAAACTAAAAATAAACAACTAACTACATGTAATGTTTGCATCCTTCTGTGCAAACTAATTTAACTAAACTTACAAATGAGACTTCTGACACAGCGATACCGTGGTCCAAACAGCAGAGAGTTACTTCAGTCCACTCGATATACAGCCGCCGCTTTTGCAGAAACAGATGTCACTATTCGTATTCAGTCCTATCGCTACAGTCATATTCAGCCGAATTCCGAATAGCTGTTTGGCCCATTATACGAAGCGAATATTCGGTACAGCCCTAGTATGAACTAAAATGTACTCAGTGGGACCACAAAATTGTCCACAACTATTATTACATTAAAGCTGTAATACAATGTGATTGAACTATATACTGTAATGTGAAATAACGTGACTACGCACTTAAATATAATCAGTCACCTCAAACATTGTAACAACAACTGTCTGTCACTTAGTCTTAGAAAATCCAAGATATCTGACTACCATCATTCAAACAAGAACCTTGAACGTGTACTCACCGACCAAGAGCAGTGGTGAATTGGGACCAACGAAGTGAAGTCCTAGATGATAAACAGACAGACAGAACAACCGTCCTCATCAGTAACACCATCTTCATCACTGTCCAATACTCATCACCACCATCCTCTCCACCGCCTCGTCATCATCTTCCTCCTCATATAATCTACTGACTTATGAAGCACTGATGTCATGATCCCAATTGTAATAATAAATTTTTATACAACCACTTCAAGAATCAACTCATCACAGACACTTTCTGTACCAGTTTATGTCAGAGGGCCATACGAACATAACTAAAACCACAAAGCTACTGGAGAGTATATGCAGTAACAAGGAAACCAATCAAAAGGATTTCCATCTAAACCAACCAATAGATTCCCATCTAAATCCACCAATAGATTCCAATCTAAACCAATGAGCGTATAACTGATTTCAATTGTTGGATCACAAGAAGTCTTAATTCATGTCAGCTGAGAACTGGTCATCACCCAGAACTCAATCACACATTATGCCTTGTTGCACTCACAAAGCTGAAGACATGCTTCATACTCCATCCTAGATCCCAGGACGGTGGCAAACATATGGTCTACCCAATTAGCAAAATCGCCTATTTCCTGATTATCCATGATGTGGTACACTACATCGCCAAATGTCTACATCATTTCTGTTTTATGTTCTTTGATCGAAATATCTATAAACTCATTAAAATATGTACAAGTCTACATTTAATATTTTATCAGACATCTAACAATATTCCACTGCTAGTTTAACCATCTGGGTTTGTCCACAGTCAAATCATGCATACATGTGGCAGAGGGAACTAGCGGCCAATTCGGCAGGGCAGCATAAGGTATGGGCCAGATGAACATACACCACATTCTGGTACGTGTAAAGATTCCGGAAAGGCCATGAAGAAATCAGTTTAGTCGGGACAACACAAATCATCAACAAGTCTAGGTGGCACAAAATGGTATGTAAGTTATGCAAAATGTAAGTTATCCTCAGAGTTAAGCCCTTGCATAGCTTAGAGAACAGCCTGGTCTGACCAGTCACTTAAGTCTACAGTCAATGTATGCTGTATCAACACATTACTTTGAGCAGTGTAGGTCAGAGTGGCCACGTTAATACCTCACGTTTCCAGACATCACTTACCGGTTGGCAAGGCAGCGTAGGGATTGGCAATGGCTCCAGGACCGGCTGGCATCAGGTTGAGGCCAGAGAATCTGGAAGATCCATTGGCCAGTGGTGCCTGAAGGATACTAAGGCCAGTTGTCGGAGCAAAGACAACCGTGGTTGCTGCATCTGCGCTCATCTTCATGTCCCTAGGCTCTGCTTTCTTTATCTCCACCTACGACAAAAAAGCAGTTTAAATATATTTGCAGAACTAGTGATAACACCAGCACTTAGTATCACTACTAGCAGCAATAGTTATTTAAAAAATAAACATTAAAATTAAATATTAGTAATACTAATATAGAATAAGTATACTAACAGCACTAACAATAGTGAAAATAATAGTAGTAATAACCAAAATAATAGTATGCAAATTAGCAGCACTTACTTTATCATCTTCAGATATTTCATTAAACTGTTTTTATAGGTTGGCAGACCATTTCAAGCCCAAAATAATATGAATAAAACTGCAAGGCTTACTCTTCCCCAAAACTGGGGTTTGAGGGGACATACCTGGATCTTAACCATCCTTATAATAACCTCATGTGCTCTGCTTAACGAGACACGTTATCTCGCCAAGGCTGTTGAAATTGACTTAATCTTCACTCAGTTTGCATGATTTATAATAAGTATCACATTACAGGCAGATAGATCCAGTGACATATGGAGAGAACTTAATATTCCACGTCTGTGACAGAAATTGTGATTAGGACAAGTGAGCAAACTACACAGCCTTTAATGCAGCTGGAAGTGTCACAACTTGCTAACACACACTAGGTTGGGGCCCATCCATATATTACCTCTGTTGCACCGCATACATTTCGAGGACCCCTCTCCCATGCGTAGCTCTACCCCTTCCCCATTGCAAAGGTCAAATAACTAAAGACACCTATAAGACATTGATCTTACCATAGGCTATTTATTTTTTTAAGCATCATATTTAACAGCTTAAATTTGATAAGTGTTATGAAGAAATAAAACCCTAACAACACTTTTAATGCTACCTAAAATTGATTAAGCAGGAATATAGTCTATGATTGGGTATACAGTTCTGATTTTAATATTTTGTATTGTGGACGTCATAACTAGACAATTACATATGCGTACGTACATATTTTCGGACCCAGCAGTTTCAAGCTAACTTATGTTGAATTATAGGTTGCATCAGTTCATGCAAACAAATCATATGATACATAAACTAAAATATCGAGTGCATGCTATGAGAAATAGGTGGATTTCATGCATATATAGATGTTGTTAGGCAGGACACTTTCGTTAGACACCTCTCACAATTTGAACTAAACTCAAACTCTTACAATAACAAACTGTTTGTTCACTATTATTTCATAACTGAAATGAGTTGGATACAATCAAAGAGTATTTTATGTTTAAAAAAAACAATCAGATCTAGCACTTTATCTTTAAATGCACTAAACATTCATTAACAGTCGCTTCAAGTGAAACCACAGTCAGGGCTTCATTTGATAATTATAATCGATTGCGCAGAATTGAGCTAGGTGAGTGATCCTTGGTCGACATCGGGAGCTTTTGTCAACCCTTTAACCATCAAGAGCCAGATTGACATCCCATACATTTTAGCATGCACTGGTCGTTAACGCGTTAAGCATATTTTGTGTATCTTATCTGCATGGCTATACACTAATCTGATATGCCTATCTCAATTGAGTTCCTTTATTCATCTCACATCATAGTTGCAATAAGTTTAGTGTGCTACTTGATTATAATTAACGACTACAGTAACAGACAGAAGTCTAACCCAGTGAATTAGTCATCTAAGTAGTCGATGAACAAAACTGAAAAAGACTAATGAAAGCTGCACAATAATAACAAACTAAACAATTACATTTACTGTAACATTATCTGTGGCCCACTGGTGTTCTTGCATCACACTAACACATTCTCACTCATTTCATCACTGTCATTGGCAGTGAGCGGCACACTATGGGCGGCATAATCCTTAATTCTGTCGTGTCAAAGACACCTGAAGTCTGAATGATATATCAGAACTGTCGTTATCTCATCATCACCAGCATCGGATAGCAAGTCATCAGGTCTGCCGTTAACTGACTGCTTAAGATTGCTGCCACCTTTGTTGTAGGTTGGGAACAGGCGCCTCTATCAACTTTGATCGACCTGCTTTATGCAGGACTTGCAGTAAACTCTGTTCATAGTTCAATAGTTTCTACCCTGACTACATCAACATCCAACTATCGCATAATTTCCATTACAGATACATGCTCTACTGAACAGTTTTATTTGACTGGGCATTGGGTAACCTTTGATGCCATTGCTGTTTCAAATAACTTCCAAAATTAGTGACATTACAAATGACATCACGCGACTGTGTTGTCATGGCCAATAATGAAATCGGAGTGATCAGTCAGCAGTCATTGACGAGATTGCATATCTGATTTGTAATTGCAGTTGACTGATGGTCAGTGTGTTATTATAATACCAGTGCTATAGACATTGTAAAATTACAATTCAGTTGACATACAAGCTTACAACACAATTCTACCCACTTCCTATGTTGCAAACTGTAGTGATTGTGATTAAATGTGTTTATTCGTTTTTTCAGCAAGCCAGTGACAATGTAGTATTTAGCAATTTCAGCACAGATAGCTCTCCTGCTTAACCCTTTAATGAAAGAGAAGGCCCTCTTAGGATGATAAGTAGCACACTGAAAACATGTTTCTTCATCCTTGATCGTCTTTATCTTTATATTGTACATCTGCATCTATTTTCTGCACCACTGATCTTAAAACTGTCAGTGTAGAAACAACAAAAATCATGTACTTGTGATATGGAATTTGATGAACATCACATTTACCTATTTTTCTATTTAGAATAGACTTAGATCACTATTTTAAAATGTGTCAGAAATGTCTTATTTCATACACAGAATAAATTCTTTATTTATTTAAGTAATTTGCCTGACTGTTCAGTGCTAAACATCACCAGTAAAAATGTATGCTATCTCGGTATTAGGGCCACACACGCCTGCTGTTCTACACCTCACCCGCCAGTTAGGGAGTAAAAGCAAAAACAGATAGCAAAATAATTGAGTCCTCCTGTTCACTGTGACAGGATATACCAAGATTATAGCATCAAATTACAAATACTTGCGTCCAGGTCAACAGTGAAACTATATAGCAACTGGTGAAATTTCTAGACTAACTGAGGTTCTTTTACCAGAGATGCCTAAGAGTATCTATAGTCCTAAATTTTAAGATCCAGTAGTGATGGAACCTGGACCTATACTGAATATCACTTAACTGACTTAAGGAGCAACCAATGCTAAATCCTGTCTCTTTCCTTGACTGCCTGTCCCTCCCCCTCTCTCTCGCTCTCTCCTTCTGTTTGCTTACTTGTTTCTCGCATCTGCTTGCTTGCCTGCCTGCCTGCCTGCCTTCCTCTACCATCCTGCCAGCTCTTTCCCGCTCCTTCCCTCTGTGCATCCCCCTCACTTTTTCTGTCTGTGTTATTCTTTGCTTCTCTATGTCTTTGTGTCCAACTATTGTCTCTGTCACTCTCTATTTCTCTCTATCTCTATATTCAATCTCTGTCTCTGTCACTTCTCTCTATCTCTATGTCTAATCTATGTCTCTGTCACTTCTCTCTATCTCTATCTCTAATCTATGTCTCTGTCACTTCTCTCTATCTCTATGTCTAATCTATGTCTCTGTCACTTCTCTCTATCTCTATGTCCAATCTATGTCTCTGTCATTCTTTTTATCTCTATGTCTAATCTATGTCTCTGTCACTTCTCTCTATCTCTATGTCCAATCTATGTCTCTGTCATTCTTTTTATCTCTATGTCTAATCTATGTCTCTGTCACTTCTCTCTATCTCTATGTCTAATCTATGTCTCTGTCACTTCTCTCTATCTCTATCTCTAATCTATGTCTCTGTCACTTCTCTCTATCTCTATGTCCAATCTATGTCTCTGTCATTCTTTTTATCTCTATGTCTAATCTATGTCTCTGTCACTTCTCTCTATCTCTATGTCTAATCTATGTCTCTGTCACTTCTCTCTATCTCTATCTCTAATCTATGTCTCTGTCACTTCTCTCTATCTCTATGTCTAATCTATGTCTCTGTCACTTCTCTCTATCTCTATGTCCAATCTATGTCTCTGTCTAAGTTTAGGTAACTGGACAAATTTCAAGAACTTGGAATCGTAATTTGTGACAGTTTTGGCACATGGGTACACTTTTCACATTTGTGCAAACTTTGGTGCTGAAGCATGTTTCAATCAAAATAAGCTCGTAAATTCAGAGAGCAACAGAGCACATCTCAGCATCTGGACTCACATTTGGCATTTATTTACACACATTCTAGATAATCATACATTTTATGCCCCTTGTACATTTCCCACACTTCGGCACATGCTGTCAATTACATTAGAAATTACTGCAACACATGGATACAACACTCTATATCGGTGTTCGATTAAGGGGGGGGGGCACTATCCAGACATAAATCTGTTACAATCTATCTATTCCACATTTGTACTCAGAGTGAAGTCAAGCATTCCAACAACACCCAATTCTCTCATGCTCGATCTATTTGATGCATATCCCAAAGTCTAATCTGAGTCAGAAATCTCAAAGAGGGAAACATCACAGAAATTCCAAACACAAATTACACACACATCCAAGTCAGTCTGCGGCAAAACAAAACGTATGGGCCTAGCCAGGCTGCATAATAGTGTGTATTAGTAGTGGCTAGATTGCCCCAATTTCGCGGCTTGTGGCAGATAACATCTTAGAACAGGATGCTTCAGCCAACCACGCGCCTTCATCACTCACAAGACCAGTCGTAATGAATTGGCAGTAACGAATGCCTCGTTTAAGATAATTAAGATTGAGGATGTGGAAGATGATGATGAAGGGCGATCACTCAGGAGATATTAATAAGATTGAGGATGTAGAAGATGATGATGAAGGGTGATATCTCAGGAGATATGCCAACGTCCAAATCAGTCATTTGAGCCTTTTAACCCAAATTTACCCACTTCTGGTGTGCATAATCTGTGCTTAAACTATGCCGGCGGAAAAATGTTTGCCAAGTCTAAAAGGCAGTATACAAAATTTAAATGTGACGACTTAAAAGGGTTACAATCCGTTTTGAGAATCAAGTTAAATACTGCTATTATGCTATTT
Organism: Bimastos eiseni; assembly: GCA_959347315.1. Lineage (NCBI taxonomy): Eukaryota > Metazoa > Annelida > Clitellata > Crassiclitellata > Lumbricidae > Bimastos > Bimastos eiseni. Next base: position 25,265,980 of record OY365811.1, read on the forward strand.
AAATAACTATTAACCATGCAAAACTGTTGCTGCTGCTCTTGATGATGAAGGCTATTTTATGACTATGATGGAGACAAGTGTAATTGCAAAGTAAATTGCGAATTACTACAACTGGTGATGATGACAACTATGACAATGATTATACCTATGATGACGATGACGACTGTGTCAATCAAAGAGTTCACAACACAAATGACAATTACTACAGGCAGCAAAATGCTGTTGTTGACGCCCATGATGATGAAGACATGAAACATAAATTTGTAGCCACAGTGATAGCAATTTCCAAAAATTATTGATACTCATTATAACGGATTTTCCCGGCAGATGGAATGGGCATCACATAAAAACGGCAACAAATTCCTCGGTATTGCTTGCAATAAATCAAGCAAAGCTACTTTAAAGCCTTTTCGTGACTATTATGCATAGTTTCATGGTCTCTGACCCTGATAGTTCAAAAAACATGAGCAGGGAGAAACTCTGATGTTGGAAAACAAATAGGAAGCACTCTGTAGAGCACAACTCACATTTTGTTGGAGCATTAGTAGCTTGCAACTCAAATGTTTCTGGAGCTGTTTCAAGATAGCAAAGCTGGTCCCGACAAATCCCATATATTAATTAGGTTGCATTCATATTGGCAAAACATGAATTAGGAAGTTTTGGTTCTGTCACTGGCAATATATAAATAAGAAGGTATTTGTATTGGTACTGGCAATTCATTTTGCAATATTGTTACTGATAATTGGTCAACATTCAAACTGTTTATCTGAGGTCAAGCTCTGATCTTTTGTGAGTTTTGCATTGACTCACTGTGAGTTAGCCTTCCTATGAGACCATATATATTTTATGTGCCTTAGTTACCTGGCTATTACTCAGATTACTCAATGTACCTTGTTTACCTCTGGTAGCAAATCTTAATCTTTGCTAACACAGCTCTCTCTTGCATGATCATATAAAATATGTCATACATAAAGATAATAATATTTAAAGCTGTAGAAAAAAATAATATACAAATAAATAAACGATGATAATAAATTGAGAGTGACAAAGAGGCACAAGGAAAGAGATACAGAAAGGGACGTCATTTGGGGCAGGCAAGTTTTCATACAAAACCAACTGGTAATTATTTAAGGAATCATAAATTATACTTTTTTAAATATAGTTTTATTTAATTTCAACAGCAATAATTGGCATTTGATCATATGCATCAATTTTCATTAGAAAATGTAATAACAAATTTTAGGAAAGAACAGGTGTACCATTTCTAATTCATTCATTTATTTTCATTTTATTAAAATTATTATATAATATTGCCAGAACTAAATACATTTCTTCACATTTTCAAGTATAAATAAATCGATCAAAACCTAATTTATATTGTGTGACAATATGCACACATCTTGCAATACTACACTGGCTTGCAGTTATGCACATGTAGACTAGATATAAAACCTAACAAGCTGTGTAAGTTCTGCCCCCAACCCCTTAAAAAACTGAAATGACGTCCCTAGATACAGATATACAGGCAAAACATAGTGAGACCGAAACCAAGCACAAGAGAAAAGGAACAGAGTGACAGACAGACAGACAGACAGACAGACAGAGACAGACTGACGAGTGAGAGATCCAACACACAGAAATGTATGTGAGAGAGACAGATAGCAAAAGAGACATAGCAAGAGACAAAATGGTGTTTGAACCTGTTTGCCTTGGATGTGAATATAATGTTCCTGGACGACCTTGTCCACACTTTCTTCCGTATCAAACGTGAGAAATCCGAATCCTATCATACAAGAGAGAGACAGGAACGCGCGTCTGCATTATCCGACACTAAGCTGTATGGCTCAGATTTGCTCCCTTTCAATTGATGGTGCCCTATTCCCACCACCAGGTCACCAACGTTTCCCTCAGTCCCCTTGAAAAAAGGTACGCACAATCCGGCAAAACTTTTGTAAAAAAATTCAAATGATTCGCAGATTTAGGTTCCCTGAGCTCAAACTTTGCATGGTTTTTGGTAATTTGTAGGCATCTATTTCCAGCCAGATAAATACTATATTTGCTGCATACTCGTGTGAAGGAAATTTAATTTCATTCTTAACATTTATTTAAATGCCTTCTGGTGTAAAAAAATGAAGTCATTAACTGTATTAGACATATGGAAACTTCCTGAATTAGAAAAAGTTGCTTCAAGGCATATTTGCTTCAAATGTCATCAAGTGGCAGATCCATTAATTTGCTTATTTATTCTCTCAATTATTTACAGATCTAGTCATTTACTTAAACCCAAGAATCTGATGTGACTAAATTATTCCACCCAAGTGTAATTATACCCATTGAATTGTTTGGCCATCATTTTTTAATACAAAACAAGACCATTCTGTTTTAAATATGATTTTGAAATTGAAAATGTAAGCCAATATTAAAAATATGGAGGCATTGTTCAAAGTGCAAATAGGTGAAAATGAAATGGAAAAGTTTTAACTACTTAATTCTAACATTTCACAAACAAAAAAACAGGTGAATTACCTTAAATTTAAGTTACACTTCTATTCACTCGACAGGATCTTAAAACAAAAACTTAATTAACGAACATATCGCACAGCTAGGCAACTAACGGAAGCTGGACTCTCCAAACTATTGTGGCCATGAACATTCACAGGTTTGTCTGGTAATAACAGACAGCAAGTGAAGCTAACAGTCATGAATTTGTGCCAGCAGTGTTTGATATTTGGGTGGAATGGAAAGGACTTTTGGATGAATGAGGAAGAATCAGAGCAGTACCATAAGAAGACCTGAGGGGGGAACAAGATGAACAGATGCAGGAAAAGAAGGCATATCAGTAATGGCATTTTTGCAGATGATTTATGCAGGCTTTGATAGTTTGCTCTGTTGTCTGTCCACGTTAAGGCCACACAGACTGTGCTGTATTACCAGACAATTTAAGTCTGTGATTGATCGAGCCAGATTAATTTCATAAGTATTTCGTACTAAGATTTAATACGAAAGAAGAAGGTTAATAACACAGTGTTGAACTTAAAATCTAAGGGAAGCAATGCTGAGCCATACACAACAGTCATCATTAATTAATAATCGACTTCTTAACAAAATACAATGTACTAGTAAAATTGTTAACTAACTACGAAATAGTGGAAAATTTTCCAGAAGCCAAGAAGTGCCAACGTTAGTTGGCTTAACTGGTATATACATGCAAAATGATATTAAACTGCCTGCCACAACAAATTATCACAAGGAAGGACCGCATGTACATTTATATACATCCTTAGGGTCACAGTGTCGTTTGTACATGCACACAACTTATGCCACCAATATATACAATACATACATAATTGACATTTAGACAAGGTACAGGTGCCCATACAAGTATGGACAGATGAGACCCATGCATATAAAAATATATATAATACTAATACATAAAAATGTAACTACTATCATTGTCAAATATACTGTTAGAAGTAGAAGTGCGAGAAGTAGTATCATCATCACAAAATGTTTTCTCAATGATAAAGTCACATAGAAATATGATTCGAAAGCAAAGTAAGTCACCTGATGAGTAGAAGATAGATATCCCGACGTTTAAGAAACACCGAGCAAGAGTGGGTTCAATTGAGACATTTTTAAAGAAGAGAAATAGCTTGAGCACTGGAGACACAAGGGGGCAAGAACATAGATAGGCCTATACTGGTGAGACACAAGCAGTACAGAGAGAAGGATCAGACAAAGCAGGACCAATATCCACTTGCTTCCAGTTGAAGGGAGTCCCAGAGACAAGCTCAACTGAGCTTAGGAAGAAGATGATGACGGCAAATGGAGTCAAAGCAGCACGGAGATTGAGGCATACTGAGAGGAATGTAGAATGAGGCATACTGAGAGGAATGTAGATTCAGGCATACTGAGAGGAATGTAGATTCAGGCATACTGAGAGGAACGTCAAATGAGTGCATTGGAATAACAGCTTCAGTGGAGCAGTCTTCATTTATAAGATGATTTATATGGACTTAGGTTAATCAGTAATGTGTAACATATAAAAATACATAAATGCATACAATCAGACTTACATATATACATGCATATTGCATACACATATACATGTCAAGGTACTGGAAACTGTCAATATTGACTTGATATGAGCATATAAAGCAGATAAAGGTGTCAACATAAGCAACACTTAGCAACTACTCTAGTATGATACACACAACAGTTTGTCAACTCTGTAACATTCCGCATACAAACGTCTTCAAATAACAACTTCACTTGATGATAAATACAAAAACTGGTTAAGTTGGCAAAATGTCACAACCTTTCCACTGATTTACAGACCACTGACAGAAAAAAAACCATTCCACATATTATAAACCACAGACAACCACATAAACCATAATAATAATAGAAACACCGAGAGCTCTGCTTTATAGAACCTCCATTCTTATTACAAAACTCTGGCTTTACTTACATGACCATACAGCTAAATTACACAACTAACTGCCAGAACATTGCGGCTCACAAACAGAAAACCTTAATAACATCACAAATCAGATAAAAACAGAACATCACAGCTTGTTTGCACAATCTTATGGCTGATATATTAAACAAACTTACAGCTTAATAATCGCAGAACATTTAATTTAAGATACAGAACATTACAGTTTTACAGACTGGATTAGATGGCATTCAGCCAGTAGGTGATTATTCTGCGACAGAAACATTTAGTTCATTATGATTAACCTGCTCGATATGCTGGTGACACCAAGTGTCCGGTTTTGCTCATTGAATCTCTTTATCATAGCAGTAGCAAATGTATAACTATCTTCATTGTCATGTACTTCAAGCGATGGCAGACAAACCCTGTTGACCTTCAACTAAGGCGGCAGCTGCAAAAACTGACACTAGGCGCCGCCAGCATATAAAATAAAGTTGGCAAACATTAGCAAGCACGTAATTCTTGTAACTTCCACAAATTCGCCTGTTACAGACCATCTACAACCTCAAAATTCATAAAAACAAACATCTATAAAATACAGAAAAAAAGACAAGCATTAGAACACATTCAGAAACAACGATCCATATGAAACATTAAGAACCGATCAAAAGATCGCCTGTAAATGTCAAAAGTACAAGGGATACAAGAAAAAGCCACTTAACAAACACAGCAACTCCACTTACAATACGTCAGAAGGTGCAGGATTAATTGGTCGCTGGTTAAGACTGATTGATTAATTAATTAATCAACATGATAACAATGATTACTTATCAACAATAAGCATGCAGGCCTTTGCGACTGGCGCTGGGGAAGGTCAGGGTCAAAAGGTCACTTAGCTCTTATAGGAAGGAGAATGATACACTGATAGTCTATTGAGAATATAAATCGTCAGATTAGCAGTCTGGTCTTACCTCGAGACCGCTGTTTCTGCTGGTCAAACATGATGGCCACATCTGTGACCTAAAAGAGAAAGCATACAGGTAAGGTAAGATAAGGAATGGTCACATCAGGAAGGGCTGATTACGAATTGCAAAGACAGGAAATCTAAGTTATAGTAAGGTAAAGCATATTATGGTTAGGTGAGGACCATAAAATAACCTTATAACACCTTACTGCATCGATGAAAGGTAACACACAGGTAGGATTTGGTAAGGTACAGGTGAGATCTGGCAAAGCGAGGCAAGACAAGCCAGAGCAAGATAAGTTAAATCGGCAAATGTTTACTTTGAAATTACAGATCTGGAAGTTCAATGAAAGACTTTCCAAACCCGTAAAAAGCTAATTGTCACGCCCTCTAACACCCAGCACCTCTGGGTGGGCACCAAACACACACACATATTCACACTCCATAATAAATGGAGGCAGGAAGTCAAAGCACCCAAATAACTTTTGGTTGAGTGGCTGCAAATTGGGTCATTACTAATAGCTGATGATTGGCTTAAAGGTTTCACCTTTCCTGGATTGGGTGACAGCAAATACAATAATTGGTTGCTTAGGTCACCCGTTCAATGATGACATCCGGGTCATTAAGTCATCATTTACTATGATTCATATTCTTACAATGTAACCTTTCCCTGACTGGTTGACTTTAAGTGTACAAACTGAATGCATCATCTGAGAGGCTTCTGAAAGTGCAATATAAATACCAGATATATACAATGTATGCTCAATTAATTGTTAAGGTTTCCACCACACACTTATACCAGTGGCATGTATCAGAGTATGTCAGCACTCAGAGTCTTCCCGCTTCACCATTGAGCGTCCTAGCATTTCTGTTCCCTAAAACTTTGCCATACATGACGACAAATGGCGACGCAATAGAACCTTCCGGAGTGAACGCTCTAGTATTGACCCACTATTACTCGGTTTGTGCCCGGATCCGACAAACAGTACAATCACATACTCGGATTCGGTACCTGGTGGAAATTGTCTGCCAGGTCGGTCCCTAAATGCAATGATATAACTACATTAATTAAAATATGAGTTTGAAATAATAAAAGCTTAATGGCAATGACAAAGCTGATGAGCAACACAACTTACAGTTCCGTATTTAGAAAACTGGTCTTTCAGCTGACCCTCCGTTATATTTGCTGGAAGACCGCCAATGAATATCTTTCTTCGGCTGTTCTCCGTGCTCTTCCCACCCTACGACAAAAATTTCTCCATTCATCAGCTTAAAAATTTCTATCTTCTATAAACCAAATCTAAAATCAGCATCAAATTGATGATAATATCCAATAATCTAATTCAACTCACTGCAAGTCTAAGCCTAAGACTTCTATGGCACCACAATCACATGGAACAACGCTCGGTCAAGAAGAGAATTTTATGGACTGGAGAAGTCCGATTGAAATCTGATAGCTAAGGAACAACTGTCGTCTCTAATGACTTTTATCACACCTTCATCGTAAAGCAAAAGATCTCAATCAACGGTCCATTCAAACTGAAGTAAAATCTAGTTTAAACTGGAGAAGAAATGAGGTTAAGCTCTCCAACAAAGAATGAGCAGCCGTGGGTATGAAGCGTCTGAAACTTCATTTTCCTAGATTCGACATAGGAGGGCGGACGGTGAGTCCTCTCTTTTACAATCTCGTCATTCCACCAACAGTGTATATAGCAGGTGTTGCCGAGTTATCAGCACTTCGATCAATAATCTCTAACAAATTCCTCTCTTGGCAGGGATTTGAACTCAACATTCACAACTTGTTTCAGTCAGAAGATGGACAGTCTCTTAAGTTAAGGACCACAAGAGTCAACAACGGAAACTGAAGTATTGGCAGGAACTATGCTGTTCAACGTTAGGTGTCCAACGCCAAGGCTCCCTTCGTTGTTCTTTACAGGCCAAGCTTTTTGTCACTCGATCTTTGACTCTCACAAGGCAGTGCCGAGCCTTCTCAGCCTGACCCTGCAACCTGGAATGGGCTCCATGTTGCCCTTTGCCTTGTGCCCAGGCGCCACTCCATCGAGTTATATACCAACCTTAAGACTATTTACCCGGGGTTGGGTTTGGGGTGCTCCTGATTAGATGTCCTTGAAGGGCTGCTGCATAAATCCTTAAAATAAATAAAATCAATAAATTGACAACTACTATTCTTATCTCCCTAATATGTTGGATCCATTATATGCATCCGTGCTGCTTAATCTTCATACCAACAGAGAACTCAGTGCATTCATTTCACAAATCAACACCAAACATGATAACCTCCTTAGCCCAATACTTGGTCAATAGTCTGACCTAATTACGAGGGAATTTGTCACATGCCCAGGGAACACAAAGATAACCAGAGATAGAGAAACAGAAAGAGACAGTGAAAGACAGAGGCCGATAATAAACACACAAAGACACAAATATATCAAATGATAGACATACAGTTGCAGTCAGAGATAGGCACATAGAGATAGGCACATAGAGACAGGCACATAGAGACAGGCACATAGAGACAGGCACATAGAGACAGGCACATAGAGACACGCATAGATGGACAGACAAAGTGATATACACAGAGACAGCCAGAGAGAGAGAGCAAGAGAGAGAGTTGGCTATTTGAGGAAATGATGCTCACATCCGCCTTCCTTCCTGGTTAAGCAGCACCCATGACTTCCTATAGAGAATACCCAACTGAATTAAACTATTAACTCCTATATAACATCCCCATGGATGTAAGATCAGGGTACAACCCTCACAGTGAAGGTTCAGAGGTCAAAGGAATAGGATGTTGACATTATCCCCAGAGTTGAGTCAATTGCCAACGATGGGCACTTTTAACTACTGTAGTTATTAACTAGTAGTTATAACTACTATAGAAGTAGATGCCTCGTAGGGCATAACCGGCCTCGGACATTTGCCTCGGCCGAATATTGGACTATTTGGAAGTATTTGCCTCAGCAAATATAACCCCCGCAAATAGCTAAAAATAATTTTTTCGAAATGGATAAAATAATATTTTTTCTTCAAATAAATGTAGGACTTACAGACTTACCTCTAAGTTATTGATTAATTAAACAAGAACTTAACGTTCAATTGAATTTTCTTTAGAATAATGATGTTAATTTATACATCTTAATTTCTTTTGCTTGCATTCCCCAAGTGGCAACCAAATCAGTAATTTTCCCGCATGAATTGGCTCCACCCACTTTTTTAAAGACGTCGTTAATACCTTCATATTTCAAATTTTATAACAAGGTTTTACAGTTTTTTGACAAATAAAGTTATTAAATAATAAATATATTGTTATAGCCTAGAGTGCGACAATTAGCTATATGAAGGATATTGCTATAGACTCTGCACTGACTATAGATAGTACTCCGTAGCCAAGCACATGGCAGATTAACTACGCTTTGCCTACGGATGGTACTCGTTGGTAGTGGCAGCGCTGCATGAAAGCAAAATACGCAATTGCGAACCAAAAGAAAGATAAAAGATCAATTTTTTTACATCTTTCAATAGGTTTTAAATAAACATCATGTGAGGAGCATGCGTATTGACGCTATTGCATACCAAATTTTCAAGCCAGCGCCACCACTACTCTCTGACCAGATTTGCCGCTACTACTCAGTTCATACCCAGATCCGGCAAATAGTTCATCCAAATACTTGGATTCGGTACCCGGTGAAAATTTTCTACTCAGTTATGCCCTATTGCCTAGTAGTTATAACTAGTTTTTAAGAAGTAGTTAAAGAAATAGTAATAACTACTGTTATCAAGTAGTTTGAAGTTAACTACAATATTTCACACTAATAAACATTTTTTCCTATTTATTAATTCCGTCTTACAGGAATTTCTGTTACTTCACAACAAACATGGACATTGGCCATTATAGTCTTATGAGTAAATTTGTTATTGAATTGTTTCATTCAAATTTGCCCATACTATTGTAAGGAAGTGGGTTCCTCTCAGAACTATACAGAAAGCCTAAGGCATTATGCCTGTTTAATGGCATACCTGGAGATTGTTGCGTGATAAGAACTGGAGTAAAGCGGTGGTCAGGTGGTCGTAGAGGGTTTGGGGTTTATGAGCCAGGGTTAAAGAATGAGGAAAGCAGCAGGTACGCGGCTGGATGACCACCAGCCATTGTGGGCAGCTGGGTTACAAGTGGGTCTGTGAGAGGGATGACTGTCGAGTCAAGAATGAGAGGGGTGAGAAAGAGACAGACTGATAGACAAACAGACAGAGAAAGAGACAAAGGTAAGAGACTAGGCACTGGCTGGATAGACCAGCAAAAGGTGAGATATACAGTGATATTTTATAGAGCATAGGGAACCATTTGCCAGGCATGGTTATTTGGTGCCCCACAGAATCCTTCTAGGCTTTGTAGGATAGACATTTTGTAATTGTAACAAGTTGCCATATATGTTACTGCTAAAACTGTTATCTAATAAGGGCACTTTGTAGCATGTGCTAGTAGTTCTAGTCCTTGTTAGTTTACAATTAGATATGTCGTTGTGTTTCTGATCATTTTTATTACTTATGATGAATATCAGCAATTAATACTGACAATAAATTTGCATACTGCTTGGTGACTATCATTGCACCATGACATAACATTAGCAAAGTAGTTATAAAAGTAGTTAACTACTTATGTGGTAGTTACAAATGTAGTTATAACTACTTGTCATCTAAAGTAGTTAAAAAGTAGTTATAACTACATATTTTGAAAGTAGTTAGGAAGTAGTTTTAACCACTAGTCAAGTAGTTGGTGCCCATCACTGTCAATTGCACATCACAACTCAACATTCTGAGACCCATCGTCAGTCGAGTAGAAACTAAGCCAAGCCTAACATAGGCTTTGGCAAACATCCTCTCTCAAAATTCATATGTAATTTATGCAGATATAATGAAGAATTTTTATATTGTGTGAACATACATGTCAGCATACATTGCATCGTATCTGGTTATTTATATAGCGCTTCTTACAGTTGTAGCTATTCAGAAGATTATAGGTATGTATGCAGGATGCATTTCTGTACACATGTATCTGATCATCAATATCTAACACCTTCCAAGAAACTCAAATACGTGATCATTTTTCACAAAACCAGTCAGAAGTCGCATTTTATGAAATGCCTCATTTTGGCCATTTAGTGGGAAAATTAATTTTTTATCACTTTTGACATTTTTACACTATTGATTAAATATATTATTAATAAACATTATTGCCAATTGCTTTTGATATAAAATAATGCTAAACATGGTTAATGAATATTTATTGGAACCTATGCTAATTTCAAATTAGAATTTCTGCATTTTGATGAAATTTATAATGATTTTCTAGGTCTGTTGCATTATTTTTTCCATGCTTGCACCCCTACAATAATTATATCGCCTGCAAGCTTAACATCTCGTCTAGCCGTCTTGTGTATTCGAAATGGACTAGCTTTTAATGTAAGCCAATCATAGCTTGAGTAAGATGTCATATGCAAAGAAATACCATGCTACGGAAAACTGATCAAATAATCCCACGAACTTTGGGAGGGATTTTCTCAGAAGAGAAGGCAAACATAGTTTGATTTTAAATTGACATAACTTTTCTAAGGTAAAACATATAAGAGAAACGTAAGTAGTTCTGGAAAGCTAATCAGAAGTTCAACATTTTAAATTTCAGATATTGAAAGAAGACATGTTTATTTGTAAAAGATTTTGTGTTTTGACTCGTCTCGCTAATTTCAGCCTTTATCTCAATAACTAGGAGCCGACAAGCGGGGAGGGAAGAGTTTGGCCCCTGACCTCACATATACACTCATACATATGCATATACACTCATACATATGCATATACACTCATAAATATGCATATACACTCATACATATGCAACATTTCTCTCCTATTGTGACCTTCATTGGCACAAAAAACGAGGTTCTATTCAAATTTAAAGATACTCCTTTTTGACTCCCTGGCCACCAAGCTTCAGAAAGTACCTTTGTGATCTCCATAAACCTCTCTCTTTGTCCCTCCCTACCTCCCTTCTCGCTTTCAGGTTCCATTGCTCTAGTGGTAAATCTCTAGAGATTTGACCCCAGCCACTGTTTAATGCCCTGCCTTTGCAATTGTGGGTCCTTCTTAGTGGAATAAGTGTAACACAAATTTGTGCTGAGATTTTTGCGAGTGGTTAATCCGCTTTGGTCCGTTGCCTGAAACTTTTCCTCCGAATTCTAGAGGAGCTTTCTAAATGCCCAGATACAATGCAATACATAGATACTCGTAGGGTGCAAGTACATCTGCGATATTCATGTATATTGCCCCTAACCTGCACATCAGCAAATCAGTTGGTAGCTCTGAACACCACAACATGGACAGGCAGTATAAATTTATTACCAAATCTTTCCACAAGTGCAGGGATCTCTGCACTTAATTTTCAACTTATACGGGAGGGTGGCACGTAGAAATATTTTGTATTCATGCATACATGTATCTGGGGTGTCATGGATCTTGTCTGGCTGGGTCCAAAGAATTGTAATATTTAACTCGTGGGTTCCTTAAAAACAACCATTGATTGGAATTCTTCCCCTTAAGATGCGACTGCTGCCAAGGAGTAACAGGCTGCTTAAAACTAATTTGTATTGTCGTGTAAGGCTTTGGAGTGACTCCAAGTAGATTTCTTGAGGCAGGATTATATTGATGTTCGCCAATCCATCTGTAGTTTCTAGCAAATCCAGCCCTGTAAAACGAATGTGCTGATCAAAGTTTCTCAGTGAGAAGACCACACACCAACTGGCCTCCCCTCTGCAATGGGCTAAGCTCATATCTGGGATTTCCCCACTGGCCCAATTGCCTTCATATGCAAAGGCAAAGAAACGCAGCTGCAAACACTCTGAACATCCTACAATTGACACGATGTTAGCTCAAGAGACTATTTTTCCTTTACCACTCATCCAAGTTAACAATGACCTGTAAAAGGAAGGGGAAAAAGATAACCAATGCACCATAGGCACTAATGTAGCTAAATATTTATACAATCTTTCTTATATCAACCTTTTACATTATTACTTAGTTAACAGTTGGTTTGGCACTGATATGTACCGCTATGTGCTTTACTAATATTTTGACCTGTCGTCTGGCTATGTGTCCTTCATTTTAGGTCTGCCTTGACTCAATACCGGACATTTTCTGTAACAGGTTCCCCCCTAATGGCCTCATCTCTGCTACAGGCTAAACTGGAATTCCCCACCAACAAACCCTTCGCTCTCTCACGGCATGTCGTTTTTCCTGTACTATACTGCTCTAAACTTTTAGACACCATACAATATAGTTTTGCATCCTTAAACACCCTAACTTCCGAGCTAATATCAATAGCACCGTAACAGCACAAAGCACATAACAGTGGTGCACCAACTGTTAACTTAGTAATTTTGTACTTAAGGTCATCAGGCTTGCAAGCTGTGCAGCATTCAAAACAATTAGCAGTAATTATCAAATAAACTGCATTCGTTTGAAAATCGATTGTCTTGTCAAATAAAGAGTACAAAGTAGTTTGCAGATCTCAAGTCACAAGGCAGTCAAAATCAATATTAGCAAGGCAACACCTGTTGCTGAAAATGACAAAAAAAGTTGCCTAACAAAATTGTCAGGACTAACCTTTTGAAATTAATTTCCACATAGCCATATTTAAACCTCAATATGTCTACAGTTAAAACATCTCAACAGATCCAACTTCTTGGCTCCTATGGCACTAGTATAGCACTGTGGCCAATTGGTTAGAGCGATCGGCCCGTAACACTCAGTGTGTGCTGAGTGAGCGGGTTCGACCCTTGTCCGAGGCATCAGTCACTGTGTAGGGACCTTTGCTATGCAGTACAACAGCAATTGCGCTGTAGAGGCGTGTGCACTTCCGATAAAAAATGTTGGAAAAAGGGCGATATCAAATTTAAGAATAAATAAATAACAATGAACCGGTATAGCAAAGCACAATGCAGCTGTCAGTGGTGTACCAAATGTCAACCATTGACAGGACTCTGTTCCAAACGGTCTACATGTGTGCGAGAGCCACACATGGGGACTTATCCAGTTATCTGTGCATCATGCTTACAGATGAACTTCTTCTTCTTCATGAAATTTACATCACTTAGTCTAATGAGTATGTATAGCACTTTTGTTGGAGGAACTTAAAAGTCAATGCATTAAGTTCCTTGAAACCTACATATCATGTACAAAGGAAAATGGATAGCTTAACATTAACATCATGTACACTTGCAATGATTGGCTACAACAGGTACTTAGGAGCTAACATCAAAATGTTCAGGTACTTTACATTACATCATCAATATCTATTTGCATATCCAAACAAATCACAATTATGCACATAAATTTACAATTTAATACTCAGGATCACGTACCAACAGCCCCAAAAACCTGCCAACAATTTGGCAGACTGCTTTGACAAACTTTCTTAGTACACCTATTTAACCTTCAGATGCACCACTGCACCTTTTTAGAATAGGCCCATGTACTATATAATAACGTATGGCCTTGCCAATTATAAAAAAACTATATTACCCACCCCCATTGGTCCCAGAGTGCTCTCTGCCTATTCCATCATCATGACCCATTACTGCCCATGTGAATCTAGTTGAGGTTGTTTTAGCTGGATGCTCTTTGTGAACCAAATGAATTGTATGTGTGTATATGCATAAATTTGCAGACACACACACCGTATTTTTTTAACTAAAAGTCCTGATTTATTTACATGAGAGTTGCAAGTGATGTCTTATATACAGGAGTGAACTGATTAATGTGTTCAACAACAAACTGCACCTCAATCAATCAACGATTTCATTCTATGCGCCCTTTAAAATGAAAACCATAAAAAAAATTACTACTCAATAGTTTACTTGTTGAACTTTATCCAATTGGCAAATGCTGAATTTTGCACTTGGTCAGCAGTGTGTCAACCAATGTCCTTAGTAAACAATAAATGAAAATCATAAATATATTATCTTTGGATCCTTTCACCAATATCAGGTATAGAATTAAGTACTTATCACAAGATTCATAAATCATGCCAAACAGCAACGATTTTAATCTTTAAAATAACTGATACTATAAATTCTTGAAATTTGAAATTCTTAAAATTTAAAATTCTTGAAATTTGATATCGCCCTTCTTCCCCCAACATCAAAAGCTCAAAATCAATGCTCAAAAGCACACACGCCTCGATGGCGCAATTGCAGTTGTACTGCAGAGCAATTGTGCATGAAAGATTTGTTCACAGGAGTCAAGGTCCCTACACAGTGACTGACACCTCGGATGAGGGTCGAACCCGCTCCTCAGCTCACATTGAGTGTTACGGGCCGACCGCTCTAACTGATCAGCCATTGTGCCACAAATACTACCATAAAGCCACAACATACACCAACTGTCGAAAAACTGTCAACACAAAAATGAAAAAATATTTATTCCAACAAAACAGTTATTCTTAGTAAGTATATACTAATAATATATAATATTTGATGCTGCTGACAGCACACATGCTCATCCACGTTTGACTATCTGCTATGGGTATCTGCCTGCCATTGTGACCAATGTATTAATGTCAAGAAATTTTACCAATTTAAGATATCGCCTCTTATACAAAAGAGTGACCTACAGTTTTGCTCACACATAAAATTAAATGGATATATTTATACACATTTATTTAAATAATACATACATATATAGTTACATACATAGTAATTAAGTAACTATATCATACACCCATAAATATATGAAAAACCACATCAATGTGATTAAGCACAAGGTCAAACAACAATGAAAGTCAAAGCGATAGTAAGGTTGGGTCAGCAGCTCAGCAAGATATTTTAACTAATCTAATGATATCCATAGTGCTCGTATCATAGTGCCAAAGACATAAAACAATGGTAAGTACCAAGGATACGAGAACAATATGGTCAGGGCACCAACAAGGTAAGAGGGGCAGGTGAACAATAAGGTCAAGATAACTATAAGGCCGAGACAACAATAGCCAGGTCAAGAGTAAGTAAGGTAAGGGCAGCAGTGTTCTTTGAAGCTGCTGATTTGCATAAGTATTAGCACAATTTAGCAAGTGTATTAACAATTTAACATGGCTGATTGTATGACATGAAGACGTTTTGGTTTGGCAACTTACATTACAGCAACTCACCTTGTTCATACTTCGGGGATTGCAGGCCTTTGGATCGATCTGAAAAACAATTGAATTTCCCTTTGAAAGGATGACACAAAAACAATCACAACAAAATATAAGGTACTCCCTCTACTTTGTAAACTTCAGCAAGTCTTCAACAGCCTATTGCATCAGGAAAAGTAGAAAGTAATGCAGATGGCAGCAATACAAGATAAATATATAAAACTTGTAAAAGAGATAACACAGGATAACGCCAAGCATGATGAAGTGTTCCATAAAGCCCTATGAAACTGTATATGTAGGCTCTATTGTCATTTAAACCTAGCCACAGATCTGTGTTATATAAAACGGTGTAATCCGATGAGTCCCTTTGTCTCACGCTTCCACTTTCACAAGGCAACATAAAGAGGCTCTGTCATGACATATCATTCTGTCTGAGAGAAGCCCCCAACAGAGTTTGCTTGAGGAGGTGATGTGTATGTGCAGGACTGCAGGTGTATGTGTGTGTGTAAGACTGCAGGTGTATGTGTGTGTGTAAGACTGCAGGTGTATGTGTGTGTGTCCGTGCATGTGTGTGCATGCTTGTGTTTTACAATATTACAAATCACAAAGCTGGATGTCTTGGACCAAAATCTGGATTTCCAATTACTTACAGAAGTACTTCAATATATGTGACCCATCTGACAAAAACCAGCACTTAACTCAACATGTAGTTGGAGACTATTCCTAGGCAGGCAATTCAGATTAGGCACACCGCCCGCCATCGACCTTGCATGACAGAAGAGAGAAAAGAGATATCTATGTAATTGGATGCCTTCTAACAAACACGGCAACGATGCCATTCCCTCCCCATACAGGCCACTTTTACAATGTCCCACTTTGGCCTAAAATACAGCCAGCAGAGATGAGATCTTTGTGCCCAGGGTAATTAAGGAGACTCACTCTGCACAACAGCTTTCCCATGTCATATAGGCCTACTAACACAATGCCTACTGCAAGGGCGGTCTGAAGCCACACACTATGGGAATGGAACGGAATGCTGTCCTTCACAGACCTAATGATGTTGCTATCATAATTTTGCTCTTAGTGACTAAAAATAATATTGTAAAAAAATTTAATATCGACGCTGATTATCTTACCGATATCCGATACCGCCGATATCTCTATAATCAGCGCCGATTATGAGTGCTGTAGATGTATCTGTACAGCTCTAACATACACCTTTTAAAGAATAATGTCATCTCAGTACTTAAAATGACACAAACTTTATTGTTCTCTGTCCAAAGTTATGAGTAAAAATATGGTCCAGCTGTTCAATTATAATTCCGAGAAAACTACATCCAAAGTTTGGTGTAATTTTGAAATGCAAAATTCCTAACCAACATTGTTCAGAAATTGAATGAAACTTAAAATAGACAAACTGGCTTATGAGTTTGTTCTGCAGGTCTCAAGCAGAGACATAGCAGTGGAAGAAATGAGTAAAGTATCCCATTAGCCCAGGTGTTGAGGTCTTGGATGAGAGTGATTTTTTGTCTTCAGGTGAAGTCATTATCTGTGACATAAAGATAGATGGTCAGCAGCACGTATGGAATCAGATGGCTTGTGGTGTAGTCCATATTCAAGTGCTGAGCCTCATTGTTGGATTCCGCATTGTTGAATGATGATGAAGTGGGTGGTGCCGATTTACATGACCAACTGCAAGTGAGATGCTGCACCAGGCAGAAGAGCACTTGTAAAGGAGTGGAAGAGCATTAATGTGCAATTCTGGAGGCTGTATGAGTTTGCAGTGCTGAACAGCAATGTGTTGCACAATATTGTTCATGACAAAAGCCAGAAGATGTCACAGAAGCTGTTCAGGCTGCAACTTGCCTACAGTCTGAGTGTCAGCAGAACTTATTACACTGTGCTCAAATTCACCAGATGATGCAGTAGTGTGAGAACCAGATAGACACCCTCATCTCCTCTCATAACCAGGCTACTTGGCAAACACTTACCATCTAAGTCAATTATGAGGCAAAGGTGTGAAGCGTGTACCAAGCAGAAAAATCCAGATACTGGGTTAAACAAGAACACCAAGAGATTAGATTTTGAGAACAATGCAGTGTCCATAGATCTGAGCATTGGCAACTGCTATGCCATTTGGCATTCTAGAACAAATTCAATAAAAATTAACTGCCCACTATATAACGCAGGACCTAAAAGGCGCTGGCATGAACCATAAAAAATTGTCAAAGAGGTTGTCTGAGTTTATTGCCAAACTATTGAAACAGAACCATGCATACATAGATGAGAGGTTCTGCTGCAATTGGATTCCAGAGTGCCTAGCTATAAAACTGATTTGGAAAGTAAAAACTGTAAACAATAAAGGGACAAGGGCAAATTCCTGAGGCACTCCAGTAGAGCAAAGTGTGGGCTCAGACCGAGCAGTACCAATACCCACCTGCTGATTAAGTGATTAAGGCAACCCAAGTAAGAAGCTAAGCAGTTTGAGGCAGTTCCAGAGACAATGAAGCTTTTGATGCATTTTGAAAGGAGCAGAGGTCTACAATGTCAAATGCTGCACAGAGGTCAAGAGGCAGAAGTTTCTATTTTCAATAGATAAAAATGCAGCCTGATGTAAAGGCAAGAACAGTTTCAGTGGAAAAGTCATTGTCGTAAGCCAACTGAAAGGATTGAAGTTGAGAGAGGAAGTTATGTGTTAATAATTAATAAAATGACAAATGTCTAGCCTTGCATAGTTAATTTGTTGTCTCGATAGGCGCATGTGCTGCACATGTGGCATGAAAAAGTAAGCCGTTGACGTAGTCGATTTGAAATGCATGTATACAGAATAAAGTCAATTGTGCTGTTAATGTGTAATAGATTGAGCTAAAGATTAATATACTGGGTTTTCATGTACTGAAAGCTCTAGATCTATTTAAAAGCATTGAACAGTGTCGTGTGTTAATAATGTCACCGCCTGCATGTGCATAGGTATGCATCTAGGCTTATGTGTGTACATGCATGCATGTTTAAAAAAATCATAAATCACTAAAATACTGCCTGGATCAAGAATCTGAGGGCATTGTTTACTTACAACTTCGACATTATACTGACAGGAAGAAAGTTGAAATTATGGCGATTGTGAAGATGGGACAACATATGAATAAAGAAAATAATCAAACTTCAATGTGCAACTATTCGTGTGTATATTATTTGCTGCGACAAATCGTACCGAAAACGGGATATTTGGCCGAGGCAAATGTCCAAGGTGACATGCAGCTGTTCCCTTGAAACACCAGATGAAGAGGCAGTTAGAGATAAAGGTCTTAAACTGTTCAAGAGGGGCAATAGCCAAAGACCGATTGGAGCAGCAAAGGGACAAATTACACTCTTACCTGTCTTCCATCCAATTCATGCGGTCCACTGGTTAAGACCATCTCCACACAAGCCGGATCCTTGAAGGTCACGAACCCAAAGCCCCGTGACTTATTTGTTGTTGAATTTCGCATCACAACACAGTCTATAACTTCTCCATAGCGACTGAAGAATTTAAGCAAAGATGCTGAAAAAAAATCATTGCAATATTAACAACATCAATGTTAAATATTATATATATCATTAACAGTTTATTGTCAGTTCATCAAAGAATATAATCGAAGCTTGTTATCACATGCTTCATCATAAGACAATTCCAATATTATATGGCTAATAATTATTGGTCATGAAGCCCCAAATGAGCTCAGCTAATAAAAATCTCATTACTATAATGTTTTAACGAATTTCTGGTGTATGCAAAATAATAGTATGAAAAATCCATTATATAGCCTAATACCATCCAGTAATTTCTTGCATATAAGATAATTATTGAAATGTCACTTAGCCTTGAAACTTTTGTGACACTTTTATCTTAATGCACTAGAAATAAATGAATCACAAATTGCAATGTCAAAATTTTATTACAGACAGACCTTGGTAAAGTGGACACCCAGAAGGGATATATTCTCACTGTAAGTACACCAAATGTTACCACCCAACCACGGTTGAGCAGAACAGCATGAGTTTGGAGCACACCACAAACATAAGTTATTTTAAAGGGTAAATATTCCAACATAATCAACATCAGAGTTCTACTTCTGAACTAGTGTCGTGTCAATAGTAGACTAAAGTTTAGAATTTAAACAAATTGGCAAATTGTCAATAACTAAGTGTGAAGAACCAGAAACAGTGTCCACTTAAACCAACCTCTAAATAACCATCAAATGATCCAACCGCTAATTGAATAAGCAGAAATCTTAAAAGAGATAAGGGGTCATAATTACGTAACGCTGAAAATGGCCGTCTTTGACCCACGCATACGCATCTAGAGGCCACTGTATTCAGTTGAAAAATATAGTAGGCTAGTATTTCAAAGTATTGTGTGAATGATAGTTACAATTAGGAATGTAAATGTCTTGCAAGGAAAAAAAAGGAAAAATTTGCATGCCAATCACGGCCAAAAACACAGAGTTCGTGGCATGTTGGCGGGTAAATGTGAGAGTCACTTGACTAACTTAATTGGTCAATATGTTCACTACTAGTAAATAGTAATCGGCCAATCAGTCACTCAATATATAATTATTCATATCTAACATAAGCCATCACAAGCCACTTTGCTGGCATTCTGGTTCAGAAGGTTGTACAAAGGTAGATTTTCGTGGTGTGCCGACATTTACTCTCGCGACACTTATTCGCGTGATTAAGTTAATCTAGACGACGCTTAATCTTGCGACATATAATTGTGCGACACTTAATCACACTTATAAGAACCTGGTTCAACTTGGCCGAATATCCAGTTTTTCGGGACTATTTGGAAGTATTCGCCTCAGCAAATATTACACGTGTACACAAATAGTTAAAAATAAACAAATTTTAATTCAATAATTGATTTATAAACTTTTAACAATCTAAAAGTTAGAAAAAAAAATGTATTAGTAGTTATTACAGGCACAAACATTTACTTTCCTAATTTTTCATTACGTGAAACAGCGAAGTGACTAGAGTAAAAAATTGCAAGCTTTGCCTGTGGATGGTACTCGCCGGGCCAGAGTACCAATACTAATCGGTTCATACCCGGATCTGGCAAATAGTGCGTCCAAATAATCGGATTCGGTACTCAGTGGAAATTGTCTGCTCGGTTATAAATGTCCTAAACTAAAGGCACAATAGGAACAGAAAGATAAGACATCTTATCATCGAAATTGGAGCCTCTGACTTCTAACTTGATATTCCAGAATGCTACTACAAGACTAATTGCTCACCTTAGACAAGATAACCACAAATGTAGTCAGCTAATGATAGGGGAATTTGTGTTAATTGTTTACAATTGCTCACAGGCCAACTAATAAAGCAGAGAACCATAGAGTAGTAGGATGTTTCTGGCTATCGCTGGGCAAGCCAGTAAATACTCTAGTGGAAACGGATCCAAACAGAAATGAAAGTGAAATGTTATGTGAGTCAGAACTTGGAACATTTAATCACTATGGTCAGCAGTTTAGAATTGTACTGAGTAAGGGATTGGGCAAAGCAGACGGTTCTGCGGGAATGGTCACATTCACAAGGTCAATCGTATTGATTGAAACCAAAGAGAAGCAAATTACATTAGTCAATCCAGAACATCCTGCTGATATAACCAAGTCAGTGTCTTAATCAAATTGCTAAATATTATTACATTACAACTAAAGACACAATAGGAACAGAAAGTTTAAGGAAAAGTTTTCTGGGCGGTCAGTTGTGCGACAAACTGCTTGTCAATCAAACCTCAACTCATTGAGTAGGGCTACAGTCAAGAAGTGCCATATTCAAGTCCACTGGTCAATTCCTTTCATTTGAAATCCCTGCATGCCTCAGAATTGGGCTGGCGTTGTCTGTGTGTCTGTCTGTCTGTCTCTACATATACCTATCCCGTAGGCCTAAACACACGCGCACAGTGGCAGCACAGGTGTAGAGGCCCCAACGTGGGCTTGATTAGAGGCGAATTGAGGAGGTGCGTTGAATGATGTCTAGATCCGCACAGGAAGGACTAAGTACTTAGTAACCTAAATATGCCTTAGCCTATAGCTGTATGGGAACAACTCAAGAAAAGTCCACATCCCTCGTTTTACCTCAACCTTGATTCTTCATTCACCGACACCTGCACTGCTAATTCTCATGTCTTCGACCTAGACATGACCTTTTACCGTACGTTTTATGATTCGTTCAGTGTTCTTTTCATTGGCACATAGGATTCACAAGGGTTTGACTTCAGGCTGATTTAAAAGTTACGTAATAACGACAGATATGCGTGTATGTCAGAAATAGACTGAAAAGAATACTAGATGAATTCTATTAAACGCCGCATATATATACATACACATATACATATATAGAATATATGTGTATATATACATACATATATATACAGAGTGAGAGAGCAAGAGATCGAGATCTATATGTATATATATATAATCTGTGCTGTGCTATACAAAGGGGATGAAACTGTAATATTATATCTGTTCCACAATGAACACAGGCACGAACCCAGGCACGAACCCAGGCACGAACCCAGGCACGAACCCAGGCACGAACCCAGGCACGAACCCAGGCACGAACCCAGGCACGAACCCAGGCACGAACCCAGGCACGAACCCAGGCACGAACCCAGGCACGAACCCAGGCACGAACCCAGGCACGAACCCAGGCACGAACCCAGGCACGAACCCAGGCACGAACCCAGGCACGAACCCAGGCACGAACCCAGGCACGAACCCAGGCACGAAGGCATATGAGTGGCATATCAAGTACAGGTGTGTAGATGCATATAATTATAGGGACTACTATAAGAACCAACAATTGTTTCAATTGTTATTTCCAGTGCATTTCCCTCAGCTGTGTAATTGGCCCATTTGAGCCCATTCAGATAGACTGACCACAGCAGTCCATTTGTACCCAGACGACTGAGATGCTTTGGGGAGAACTGATTGGTAGCCAGCAGGCGGGCAGGTATTCATTAGACTATGCCTCAAAACCTTGGGCTTTAAGTCAGCTTATCATCAGAATTGGAGCCTCATTATTGCTTTTAACACATGAGGCACATAATTATGTTCCCTCAAGAATACAAAATATGCAGGCAGTATGCCACAGTATTGCTTAGGAATTGCTGTTCTTTGCTGATGTTAACTGAATAGCCTACTTATATGATATGAGACGTGATATATCCTATCCTGTCATTTATTGAACTTTTCTACTTGTAAGCTTTTATTATGTGTACCATGCATGTCAATTGTTTGTTTGTATATGCCGTGCGATTGCAGGCGTTATTATTAAAGAAAATACTTACCTACTTACTTATTTATTATTACCATTATAATTAATCTATTAAGCACAGCTACCAATTGTGAGTGAATGATTCGTTGCTCAAGGTCTCTATACAGTAACCATCTCAGAAAAGACTAAAACACGTGTACTCTCCACAACACAAGGCAAGTACTCGAACCAATGGGCTACCATGTTCCACATCATGGTTGTTCATACCTCTTCAGAGAAATGACCTTCCATGTAAAGGATCATTTTCAGGATCAGTCAAAGGAAAGGAAAACGTACAGGAGTCTTCAAAAGACACGTCCAGAGCTGTGATCATTTGAATATCTCCAGAGATGGCGCATCCATCAAATAGTCAGGAAGACTGTTCCACACAGTGGATCCAGTGACATAGAAGGAACAGACTTTGCCAAATCACATAGAACCTGGTAGGACTTGTGGCTGAATTTTCTGGTTTGAAGCTGGCCTAATCTAAATAAAGAGAAGATTCTCTGTGTGTGTGTGTGTGTGTGTCTGTCCCTGCTATGCATTTGCACACTTTTACAGCTGTTGACTCGAAACCTTTGCCGTTAGCTCTGGGAACACCTGGGACACCCAGTAGAGAGATTGGTGAACCCTGTGGCTGACCTCTTCCTGATCTCTAGGGCCAAAAACCTGTCTCAGGACCCCTCCCAGGAAAGTTTTCTTCTCAGACACCAGGAGCATATCGACAAAACGCCTGCTGCACATATGCCGACATGTTCATGTGATATCTGTCTGCCACACATCTTCTTTTACAACATCATGAATGAGTGGACGGTTTGGGAGCTATGGTACAGGCAGCACGTATACAGTAGTTGGCTTGTTCAAATTATAATGCATCTACTACAACACTACTGTGCACTACAATGGCAAAATACAGATTAAATGAATCTATAAGTCATACGTGTGATTTTGCCTTAGCAAACAGATATAAAGGTTAGTGACTCCATCAGATACACTCATGTCATATGGTGGCATTGGTAACCCAATGATGGATGGGTGATGGGCAGGTTGCTACCCAAAAAAGGTTTACACTGGTAAAAAAGAAGTGACATTTTACTAAAACTGTTGACACCATTAACTGTATGTTGACTATGTCCCTTTTTTCCGTCCTATGCACACGATGGTGATGGTGACAATGACGATGATGATAACGATGATGATGTTCACACTGCTGTATGGGCAGAGACAAAATAATGGGGAAATAAATAAAAAGATAACAAAAAAGAACAAAGTTCTTCTTACCATGCGTTGTGTCCCAACTAAGGCCACCAACAAAGATTTTTCTATAAACAAAACAAATAGAATGTTACCAGCGAACATATAAAATAAATGCAAAGTAAATCAACATAATTTGTATTCTGTTCTCAACATACTACGGTTTATATACATCAAATAAACTAATCAACTTCCCAATTCCCATTGATGCCAAATCATATCAATTATTTGTACAATTTGTAGCCTCACAAAACAGTTGGTCAGTTAATGATGCCCAGTGGTCTAAAACAGTTGAGTTGATGGGTATGCTGATGGGAGTGAATGATGAACGAATAAATACTTCATTACATAATTGATTGTCAAGTGAACATAATGGTAATGCCTCAAGGATGCTGCCTTTGCTAAGAAACATAATTATGAGTATCTTAATCAGCATTTGGTCACATTGTATCTGCTATAATAGACACTTGTTACTTTAAAACAGTCAGCAAAATGGGGTCAAATGTTCTGTCCCAACTTCCTTATCCACCCTAGTCTAACTTCTGGCTTCCCTAACTAATCAAGACCTGACTAGGCTTCTCCAGGAAATCATATTTTTTACCACAGTTCACTTGCCATACATGCTAAATGATAATTTTAATATTAGAGAGCATGAGAAAATTGGATAATTGCCATGATAGTGATCTTGCTGATGATACAATAAAGATGACTTGAGGAATAGTAGTGGTGGTGAAGATCATGAAGATGATTTCAGGTCATTTGTCTTCAATTATATTCTCTTTCACAAATCCCATCATCTAAGTGCCCAGGTTTTGAATAATCAAGTTAGGACAACCACTATCTCTACTCAAAATATGGACCCATTCCTGAATGTTAGGCCTATGTCTGTTCGTTTTTATGATATTGTATCTTAATGCAGCTAATAGTGCATTCAAATTGCGACTTGTAAGTTAAACTGATGAATTATCTAATTCAGAAACTGTCACATATCACCTGAACACATTAACATTATAGATAAAACAAGAAACTATTTCAAAGAATATATTTCAAGAGTCAATATATAAAATAAGAAAAAACCATATATTAACGACAACTTCGTGATGCCGAATGCACTACATCGGACAACTCACTTCAAACATCCAACGAAATACGATAGCTACGTAGCAACAAAACCACTGACAATATCAATTAAGAATATGTGCATCATCAACAACGTTCAGCCAACCATTCTGAACATTGCAATACATTACAGCAAAATAGCCGCAACGAACAAAAACCCAGGGTGGGAAAATTGAACTGGAACCAAAGAAAATTAAATCCGTTTACCCTCTTTCGTCTGTGTACTGCATTTATGCTAGATTCTGACGATACTCAGAAACGACGTTGGACGAAATAATTATGCGTTTAATAATCTGCAGACGATTTCGGTAGGTTTTAGAGACATTTAAGGGTCAAACCCCTAGAATTACATCCGAAATGCACACGGACTACACTTTCCTACTGACCATGCGTCGATGCTGCCACAGATGCCATAGTGTTTGCGCACCATCAAAAACGTCATTTACGCTGCGCATATTTGTTGCGCCATCTGGCCATTGACTATAAACTTCAATAGTAGCCCTGCCTTCTTCATGATTCAAAACACTGAGCATTATTTTATTGTCTTAATGTTCGACAGTAGTCGGTGGCGTCAAGCAATTGTACCCTAAAGATACATGTATATTTGCTCAACGCCAGCATGATTATAGGCCTATAACTGTCTCAGGAGCTCTCAATAGCGACAACAGTCATAACTATAGGGCCTACTATAGGCCTATAGAAATTGCAAGACAATTGTTACAACCAACAGACTAGCCCTACCGCATCTTCCGTAAGTTATTAGTTCTAACTCACATTTAAATGGTGAAGACTTCCAGTACTTGTTAGTTCGAGTGAACATGTTAAAGTAAGTTTGTCTTTTGCAGCGGTTGTGGTCAGTAATGTCTGCACGATATAAACACACCCTTCTATATTGACGCTGCTATTTATTTATGTTTAAGAGGATTAAATTAACATGAAGTTTGCCACTTAACGACGAGCTGCATTATTTCCCAACTCGGACTTAATAGCACTGTCATCGTAAAAGTGTTATTAAAGAGTATACTCTATAGGGTAGGATTAGTAGGTCCAGTTGAATGCCGTTTGCTTTTAGTTCCACAGTCTTTTACTATTTTAGTTTTTCAAGCCCTCTAGTTACAGAACTAGTTGTTATCCAACACAATTTGAAGCGCTGCGTGATTTGCTTTGTTGGATTGGCATTATTGGCATTATTGAAATCATAATCGTGATTCAATCAATCAATCAATAAATCAAATAAATCAAAAGTTTTTTATTGTTCCCCAAATCAAATTCGGAAGCAGCAGGGACAATTATACAAGTTAATACATTTGTATAATAGCACACAAAAGGTATGCCCCAAAAGAACGAAACGCTCCGCTTGAAGGGGCTGCCTCATTACACCAGATAAATTTTAATGGAGTGATTACAACAATAGGCCTACGTAGGCTACCAATTATGTATGGTTCATTAAAATGTTTTAACACACCTATTCCAGGGATGCAATGAAATGTAATGTAAATCCTCGAAAATTTCTCAGCGCCCACAAATGCCACGTCAAGGAGACCAGCTTATTCACCGGCTCTATGCCAAATCAAATCCGCAATAGCCGATTCTCTCGTTTCCTTTCGGTGCCAGGTCCAAATCTAGGGAGTCAAGTCGGTGTGATCTCGAGACGGTCTCGAGACCGGAAAACTGCGGTCTTGGTCTTGATATCGAATGCGTCGGTCTTGGTCTTGGTCTCGGACCATCGGTCTCGGACCATCGGTCTCGGACCATCGGTCTTGGTCGAGGATGAGTCGGTCTTGGTCTTAAAGGAACGGTCTGGGGATTGGCCGCAATTTTAGGTTAACGTTCTTGGTCATTTGCTGTATCAGAGCAATTTCTGTGATATTTGTCGGTTATTTTCGATTAGAGACACCGGTGTTTAGACCATCTATATATGTATACATGATACTGTGGGCAAAAATGCATTTGCAACGGAACCAGCCATTTCAGTTTCCTTTCACAAATTTCAAGGTTCTGGAACAATCTAGTAATTATGTAGTCGGTCACGTGTAGTCACTATTAGCCTACAATTCCGAGTGCAAGTAGCCTGCCTACATCATTCAAACGGAACGTTAATCTACTTGTCTTACAGTATTTAGTAGTTACATATCGTATGCTGTAAGGAATTTATAGTGTGATATTCTCAAGCCGAAGCCAAGGGCTGAACCCGAAAAAGTTCAAACTGGCCGGTAAAACTGTTTCGGAACCATTATTTAGATTAGTATTCTTCAGCAATAAAATTAATGTTTTAAGCGTGGTATTCCGTTTTAGCGTCATAATAAATTGAATTGTTTATGAAAAAGAGCATCGGTCTTGGTCTTGCTCTTGGTCTTGGATCCTCGGTCTTGGTTTGGTCTCTGACCACCCGGTCTTGGTCTTGGTCTTGGACCTCTCGGTCTTGGTCTCGGTCTTGGTCTCGAGGTTTTGGTCTCGGTCTTGGTCTCGAGGTTTTGGTCTCGTACCCAACACTTACCTATTCAACTATACACTGTTCTACAATAAAACAACCGAATTCACAAATTATAGCGCGGTGAATTTAATTATACACTTACCCGTTTCATACTATTGTACGTGCAATTGCACGATGATATAATAATATTATTGTACAGTGTTAATATCCATAAGCCTTCTGTGAATTAATAAAGTCAACAATGCATATGAAATAGTCCTACGACAATGACAATATGGACAAATGACAAATTTGAACTCGTCAAAAGCAGTGGACACTGATTTCTGAAATGAATGTTATCATCATAGAGAATGACAAATGGATACTAAGCACGACTGGTTCAGCTTATTTAAATTAGGAAAGTACGTTAATTTTTATTTGCAAAAACTATAAACCGTGTTGTCGTGCAGCATATGATAATGGCATTGTTTCATTCTCTAGGTGGCGCCACTGACAGCCGCGCGACAGGAACTGATTGAAATTTTAAAATATGGACACTGCTCCAAAGTAATATAAAATTTAGCCTAACTGAATACAACTGTGATACAAACAACGACGTTGTCCGGTTGAAGTATTATTTTGTCTGAAAACAGTGCATTGACTATAATCCGTGCAAGATGATCTACGGAAATTATTTCTATGGTGATGACACTCCTTTCGGAAATTCAGAGGCCACTGCTTTTGACGAGTTCAAATCATAGGCTATAGGTCTATTGGTGGCCAATAAAACCCTTCAAAGAAAACTTGACGTTTACTAATGGATCTTGCATCAGTGGCGGCTCCACAGGGGAAGCTTGGGGGCCATGCCCTCCCAACTGAGCCTGTGGCCCCCTCCCCCACTGGCCCTCCAAATTTTTGTCTGATGTATAGGCCTACTGTGAAATATAGTATCATTTAGATTTGATATTTACTTGCTCAGATATGATGCATGATGAAATTCGGAATTATTTTTGTCAGGGCATTCTGAAAGGCACAAAGTACTTATTTGCATATCTCGCAGAATAACTTACTTACTTGTTCTGAATTTTAGTGGTAGATATAGTAAAAAATCAGATAATGGAAGAGGTCAAGTTCTCTTAGGCATAAGAATATAACGGATTGAAACACAAATATTGAGTTACATCCTGTGGTTCCGGGAAGGCAATTCCAGCAGCTCAGTGAAACAAGATGGGCTTGCCGTTTTGTTATGGCAAGTAACAAAACGGCAGTGATCAATTAGATGCATTGGTAACCTATAAGTAATTATGCCAAAGGATGATACTGGGGCAAATGCTGAAAGAGTAGTTGAAGCTTGAAGCTAGAGGCTTGTCCTTACTGCAGACTTTAAATTTTGCTATTCTGAGCAAGATAGGTATCAATTCGCCTCCAATCTTCAAATGTTGACTTATCTGCAGCTGCGGACGTTGCCAGGCATTAAACTGATTCTTTCAAAGAAAATAGAGATGAAACATAAGTCTTTATAAACGTAGAAGAGCAAAGTAGGGATTGTTAAATTCACTCAGTATTAACTAAACAATGTGTCCGAATGTCCGTTAAATGCCCTATCGTTGCTTCTAGCTCGGAAGTTGCTGAAACTGTAGGACAACGTTCTCAATTGAACACACAAACCACATTTTAGGCAGCAAATTTACAATCCGATTATTGATGACATCATTTCCGAACTAGATAGACGATTCTCATATTCACTAACTGCTATGACAGGCATTAATGCCAACACATAAGTCTTTCTTGAATTATGATACCATTGTGTTTTTCCACTATTGTATGACATAAGGCTTGAAGATCTTAGCCATTAAATTCCTCAAGTTGGGCGCCTGTTAAAGCGTTCAAATGAAAAATTTTGACCACAATGATGGACCTGGCTTATTTTCTGTTTTTTATTTTTTACCATACAAACTTGCTTTTCATGAAATGCACAGACTGTCGAACATAGCCATTGTTTTTCTAGTATGACATCAGCAGCCTGTGAGAAACACTTTTCTGCTCCTAAATAAATTAAAACATTATCTACGAAGAACTATGTCTGATATTCATCTAAGTACAATGTTGTTGATTGAATCTGCTCATGCAGTCTATTACAATGGATGCCTTTGTGGATGAGTTTGACTCTTGACATGACAATCGTATACGGTTTTCATAAAGCGTATGCATTGTTTTTATTTTTTTTTCCGAAATTTGATACCGCCCTTCTTCTAACATTTTTGCTCAGACGTGTATACACACGCCTCGACGGCGCAATTGCAGTTGTACTGCAGAGCAATGGTGCGCGAAGGACCTGCTCAAGGTCCCTACACAGTGACTGACGCCCCGGACGAGGCTCGAACCCGCGCGCTCAGCACACATTGAACGTTACGGACTGACCGCTCTACCCAATCGGCCACTGTGCCACACCAGTATAACATCAGCAGCTTGTGAGAAACACGTTTGTTGTGCATTGTATATAGTTTATGCTGTACTTCTAAATAAAAGTCATGCAATTTTCCAAAGTGTAAAAATCTTGAGCCTGATGATGTGAAAAATTCAGGTTGCTCGTTAATACGTATACATGTGTCTGGCCGATGTCACTCAGTGTGGAGCTATACCGAGCTCTATCAGTTTCGAAAAATGTGGGTATCCAATGGGCCCCCCTGTGGATACATCTGGGACTAATGTGATCTAATTAATAATACACCAGGATTTGATCATATCAACCTTGCACTTCCTATAATATAGGCTACAGGCCTAGGCATATATTCAGCAAAGCATCTTGTTCAAATAATTTAAAGGTTAAAGCAACTGAAGCTGCGTTCCACTGCATGCGCGCGTGTAAACGGCATTGCAAGTACACACAGAACACGGAAGCTGTTGTGTATTTATTTGGGTCTAGCGTGTAGGAACCCATATTTGAGACAGGACATCAATGAGCTGGAGAAGGTACAGAGGATGGCAGCAAAGCTGATAAACGGATTCAGTATAAACTGACACACGAAGAAAGATCATGGACATGCGAATTAACAACCATGGAAAGGCAAAGAATCAGAGGAGACATATATACAAAGCCAATATAAGATAGGCCTACCGGGAAAAGACAGTGTCAGCTCGCTGCTCTCAAACTCTTCAAATGCTCCATAGACGATAGAACCAGATGTCACAGGCATATAGGCTAATACAAGGTCTTCAAGAAACCGCCAGCTCAGAGGATAGGCTAAACCTTTTACATAAAAAGGAGTAAGGCTTAGCCCTGTGGTAAACATCGACATCTATCCATTTCTTCTCTGTTAACTGTGGTGAAAGTTTCGGTAACAATTGCTGGGCTTTCACGTGGCTCGCTATAGGTCTACAGCATCTTTAATGTTGTCTGGCTTTCTTCGTTGTGCCTAATTGTTGCACTGTTGCAAAAAGCAACCAATCCAGTGCATGACTGAACTTCCAAGTGCTTGTGAAGTGGATTTGGTTGACTGATTGGCTGGCTGACTGGTTGTTTAACTGATTGACTGATTGATCTCTTGACCGACTGATTGATCGATTCATTGATTCATTGACGTAGTCCTATATTATAGTCTATGTTTAGTTTTGAGCAGCATTTAGTTCTTTTGTAATGGCTGTGTTTTGATAGCTATGACAGGCCACTATATGTAGTATAAAAAATAAACGTGGCATTTCGTTTAATTCCGACAGTTTGGACTCTGACAGTGCCAGTCCCAAGCCTGGATAAAGGAGGAGGGCTACGCTGATAATCTGTTATCGCACAGTGTAGTTAAACTGAAATTAGTAGGCCTATATATAGGCCTGCTGGGAACGTGGCATGGCAATTGCACCACCGACCTATGCACTGTAAGCTTATCCCGTGCACAGGGATTCGGAATATAAGAGCATTTAATAGGCGAAATATAGGCTTACTATAAATTATGTGATCATCTGCAGATCAAGAGATCATGGGATACGTAATGAATAATATCAGAACATCGCATAATACATTTAAGTATTTACATAAATAAATAAATATAGGTCACAACCGTACAAAATAATGAATATTAGAAAGAATTATATAATATATATATATATACAGCGAAATTTTATGCAATAGGTCTCTACATGATAGCAGATAATATCTCGTATATACATATAGGATATACTATAGGCCTACATATTTAAACTATATATACACGAATAATCGGCGCTCTATAAAAAAGCCCAGATGCAAAATGCATGCAAAGCTATAGGCCTACATATAGGCCTAATATAACAAGTGTGTAATATAAACTATATATAGAGAGAGCCAGAGTGTACGTTGGTGAGTAAAAAAAACTCGTAAATCACTTGCTCGTCCTTTAGAAATTGAATATCTGGCCTTTTAATGACCTGTCAAGCACGCGTCATATGGCGCATTGGCTTGTATAAGACGCTCATTATTGTGTACAAGGACCGCACACGCATACAGCAGCCTGTATAGATTAGTCTTTAGATCTTTATATATATGTAGGTGGGTGGTCGAACAGTGATGGGTGGCAGCTGAGGGCTGCTCCTCCCATATAAACAACGTTACAAAGCACAATGTCGTATTATAATTTATATCGGAGGTGAGCCACCGTTTCGTTAACATCAGCCGCATTAAAAGCTCATATTTTTTATCACTGCCCGATGGTTTAAAAGGTTATTTTAAAATACGTGTATGTTGCGATGAGAAAAATAAGTTATTAATTATTGGAGGTTGATGTTTACTGGTGTCCATCGCATTGCTCGATTGCAAAGCTGCATTCTGCGTACACACGTATAATAACTGGCCTATGATGTGCTCTTTGTCACCTTGTGCTGTCAGTTCTTCGAACTCTATACACTGTTAGATATAAAGGTGGAGAAGTCATGGAATCTTCCACGAGTCGGTGGAAGCCCCTCTCCATCTGCGATCTTTGGCGGACATTTCCACCTATCGACTGGTGCTTTGTTTCAAACCTCACCAGTGGTGGAATTGTCCACGCATTTAAGAATTTAAGAAACTCTATACTCTGACTCATCGTAGACTCGGCCGTTCTTCGCGGCCTTTTAACCTTTGCTCGATTTGATGAAACCCGTAGGGGATGCACTTCTGACTGCCTGTTCAGCCTAGCCTCAATTTTGGCGGTAAACCTACTCTGAATTCCATGTTAAAATTATACTTAGAGACAACCTGTGAATAAAACCCTACAAGTGCTTCATTAGATATGAAGCCTCCTGTTACGATTACGATTACGGGGGCATAACTATTCAACTGCACAAGTGAATAGTGACAGTTCTGTAGCACTACAATAATAATGCATCTTGTAGAGAATTGCAAAGCTATTGACAAGACAAGGAGGAAGACATACACAGTCAGACAGTCTAGCAAACACACAGCCAGTCAGACAGGCAGGCAGGCAGACTGAATGACAGACAGGCAGACAGACAGACAAGCAGGCAGGCAGGCAGACATACTGACCGTCTGCTATAGGCAGATAGGGTAATAAACGCACAGCCAGACAGGACAGGTAGACAGACAGACAGACAGGGAAGCAGACAGATAGACAGGCAGGCAAGCAGGCAGGCAGGCTACCAAACACAGAACCGGATAGGCAGGCGGGCATGGAGACAGACAGACCAATACGAGTCAGAAACAGATGACGAGAGCGGGGAAGACAAAGCTAAGAATCGAGAGGTAGGCAGACAGACAGGCATTGAGGCAGAGCCGACTGCACATTTGCAAAGACTGGGCTCTTCCGAATACAGTTACATGTATGTATGTGCGACTGTGTCAAATATTAATTCGCGCTCAAAATCGTATCTTGGCTTAGGGGTAATCCTTCCTTGGGAATCTCGAGCTAGGGCCAATTTTGAAACATTCTTTAGGAAGAACTCTTGTCGCTGAGTTTGGGTCGGTAAATTTCAAAGTCAGAGTTTCGACGCCTACTTTCTACGATCACAGATGATACGGGAGAAGGTAAGAACTGACTTTCTTCTTTATGTGGTTTGGATTATATGCTTGGCACAATTTGTTTATCTATCTATCTGGTTCTCCGTGTCGCAACATGTATCACGTACAGAATTGCTAAAATGTTTTTGGCGTTGAATCCTTGGGACCTTGGATAATACTCTTGCCTAGCTTTGTTAAATCTGTTGTGGTACGTCCTTCTGTATTGAATGGTCGTCTGTTAATGTACAATAATTTAAAATGGAAGTACATCAATCTATCAATCTATCAATCAATCAATCAATCAATCAATCAATCAATCAATCAATCAATCAATCAATCAATCAATCAATCAATCAATCAATCAATCAATCAATCAATCAATCAATCTATCTATCTATCTATCTGTCTGTCTGTCTGTCTGTCTGTCTGTCTGTCTGTCTGTCTAGCTATCTATCTATCTATCTCTCTATCTATCTATCCTGCCAACCGAAGTCTTGCCAACCGAAGTCTTGCTGTCTGTGGTGTGGTGACAATTTTATGTCCTCCCATCAGGTTGGTATTGGAAAGTGCATCGTATACCATAACAAATGCTTTATGTTCCAACACCATTACTTTGTTTATGACTTTCCTACAACATCTGGAAATCAATCTGTGACACAGTACTTAAGTATCACTGTATTCAGGTCTCTTTTTGTTTTATGCAATCTGGAGTGCTTCAGATCAGGAGGTTCAGATTGTATGTCATACCCTTGTCATCACTTGCCATGTCATGAAGCCAGAATCAAGATTGGTTTGAATATGTAAGTATTCAACATGTGAATTAGATTCCGTTAATAAATTTTTATTTTAAATTTGTGACTTTGTTCAGTGCTTTAGATGTAATTAAAGTTGTGTAATCAAACATTTATATAGCGCCGCTTGAGACATCAGCGCTCTCAACGAGAGTCTGTGCTTGAGAACGGGAACAGGAAAGTCCTAAGGTGTCTCCGGAACTGACAAGGTGAGAGGACTAGTAATTCCAGGTGCAAAGACTGTGGAGTGTGGAAGACAGTTCCAAGCTGAAGGGCCAATACAGGCAGAGCTCATGGACTGGACCGTGGCAGAGTGGATGCAAGGAACAACCAGAAAGCCACGAGTGGAACATCGTAGAGAGGCCCTTGCAGGTAAGGAAGGCACCAGAGTGCAGAAAAACCTCAGGTAGGTCGGGGTCACCCAACTAGGCGCATAAGGGAAATGGTTGTGAGTTTTGTGCAATGTTCAATAGAAGCAATGTAATGAGTCCCAAATGAAGCCTGATATATTGGATTCAAAGGCTGGGATCGTTGCAGAAATTCATATCGCGATATTATAGAAATGACCTTGTTCGTTAATTTGCATTTTTATTTAAGGTTTTTAGGTTTAAAAATCTAAGAAATCTAGGCCTTTTTAATCGAATTGTACAGTTCTAGCTCTATGTTGGCATTGCTATGGATTGTTTTACGTATTAATACATCTGTTACGCAGCTGATTAACCCTCTTGCTCCGTTGAGATGTAGGCCTGTGATTCTCGAGTCACTAATATTTTTTGTCTTGATAACATTATGTTCAATGATTTGTGAGAGAATTTAGTCCTTCCAAACCTTATTTTCTGAAAGGGGTTTTGTTTCAATTGTAATAAAATCAGATAATGTCAGTTTGAAAAATTACTTTTTGCGCCGTTTGCATATACGTTTTGAATGGAAAACATTGGAATTCAAAGATGTCAAATACGCAACGCATGACTGCCATAAACAATGCTATCTGGAGTAACATGCAAGCAAGCTTTTAGATTTATCGGCATGAGTGTAGTCGTTGATCCTGTCAAAATAATTTCTCTTCTATTTAGGACTGTCCTTTTACACAGATTACACAGCTTAGATTGTTGCAACTCCAGACAGCTTACAAGTTTATTTAAAGTTCTTGTTGAATGCTACCACTGACATCATAGTGGTAGTCCTATATTTAGATACATTTAGGCAGAAATAATGACCTGGGAAACATTTTCGCTGTCTCATGACATTAATTGAAACATTATGTTAGCAAAATAGCTTGGTAATCTCTTTGTATCTTTTTTGCAGGAAAACCAGGAGAATGTCAATGACTTGACTGTCTGTCTTACAATCATTATTGGCAATGAAGTTTCGGTGCATTTTTAGAGAACTTTCAGTCATTAGGACCTACTATTATATGCATTGTGTTGTCCAGAGTGGCTTAAGACTTTCATATAGTGACTGTTGTGATAAAATCTCTGCCTAGATAGTGCATGTTTTTTCATACTGATGTCAATTTAGTTTTTTTACAGGTCTACTGTTTGTAGTAAAAACTATAGTCTATAATTAGTCTGTTCTAGTTGTTACTTGAATTTTGAGCATCCTGATTTATTAGAATAATTAAAAGCACGCCAGAATGAAACGGCGGGTTGTGATTAGTGATTGATACGATAATGTGGAAAGCGGTTAAAACCTTAATTATGTGGGGGGGGGGCAAAAAGATGTTGCAATACAGTGGGAATTTTAGCGAAGCCTCTGGTGTTGCCGTGGGGATGGAAATACAGGAAATACAAGCGTGGTTATTACTGCAACGGCAACGGTTATAACATTCATGGGAATGGGAATTAATCATAACCGTTGCTATAAACTCAACATATCCATTAAGCTAAACCAGATTGATATCATTGAATATTTACATCTTTTTTTAATTCAGGTAAGTATTGAAAGATTTGACATTCAAACGACTGTTTAACTCACTTGAGAAAATTTTTATTGATATTTTGCTTCATGGGAATAGGTGAGACCTGGACGTGACAGACCTGATGGGCTATAGATGAGAAAGACCCCACAGAAATGAAGTGCGGATGGAGATATTTTGTGCATATGTAACTCTCTAGTTGGGTGTTTATAACATAAACACCCAACAATTATCATAGTATGATATTTTCAACGATTCATGCAGCTTCCTGGGGTCAATAGGTATGGCTGTTGTATACCACCAAAAGCCTTTTGAACGTTCCATTCGTAAAGTAGGGTTGAGTGTTCCCATCAATTGTAACATTTTCTACCCTAGTCTAATGAAATAATTTAGCCTCATATTATATCAAGTGTGAAGCTATATTCGTGAATACGTCTTAAGTCTTCTGATTGTATCATATAATGTTTGCTGCATGTTCTTTCAAATAATGAAATATTTTCAGTATTTTCATGATTAGAATATCCTTCGCTTTCACCTGATGTATGTAGTCTAATTGTTAAATTTAGCTTTACATAGTAATTAATTCACATTAATACGTTGTGACTGTTGTTAAAGCTGTGATATTGTCGAGCTGATTTTTAATAAATGACTTTGATCGATTGAGTGCTTTAATAGGAAGCCTGTGGTGATCTTTTAAAATAGTTATCTGTCGTTATAAGTTGTGTGGATATAATCTATCATGCATAGCGGTGAGATATTTGATGTTGTCACGACAGAAACGAGGAACAATGAGCTGCTCTTGACATTTACAACCATTGAACTGAAGCGGAAAGTTTCAATGGTGGAAGTCTACCATTGACGCAAAGAGTAAATTTCTCATGAATGAGTAGCAGAAACCACCATCGAGCAAGGTGGAGTTTTCCACGAGTAGATGGCAGATGGGGTGGAAAATACTCTGAGGTAGTGGCATATTCTACCTTTCAGATAGGGTGGAAAATACCCTGAGATTGTGGCATTTTCCACTTTTCAGATAGGGTGGAAAGTACCCTGAATTAGTGGCACATTCCACCTTTCAGATAGGGTGAAAAGTACCCTGAATTAATGGCATATTCCACCTTTCAGATAGGGTGAAAAGTACCCTGAATTAATGGCATATTCCACCTTTCAGATAGGGTGGAAAGTACCCTGAGTTAGTGGCAGTTTCAACCTTTCTGATAAGGAGGAAAGTACCCTGAGTCAGTGGCAGACTCCACCTTTCAGGTAGGGCGGAAAGTTCCAAGTTATGATGGAACTTTCCACCTAAAATCAAAGGTGTAACTGGACCACCCTTGTATTAGGGTGGAAATATCTCAACCCTAGGGTGTAGTTTGTGGACCACCAATTTTAGCGCAATCTTCCACCTTTTTTTAACAGTGGCCAACGACTCTCATGATGAACAAAATTGAACATGCTTCATTGATTTCTATCCGATGTCATGCCTCTCAATTCTGCCAGATTCATTTTGGTTTTTTCGTGTATTTCTTCCATCCATTTCTTCCTTGCATGGTCGCCCTCGTCCTCTCCTTCCTTCTCCATAGGCCTGTATGCCAGTAACATTTCCTTTTCCAATCTATCTGCTCCCATCACATGTCCAAAATATCCCAACTTCCTTCTCAACGCTGTTTGTTGTAGCGACTCAACTTTTCAACTCCGATCTCCAAGCGCATCTCTTCATATTTTGTCCCTGTCTCCATCCACGATATTCACTGCATCTTCCTCCACATCCACATTTCATGATGTGAATGAACTGATGTGAATGGATTGATGTGGTTGGATTGATTTGGATGGAGTGATGTGGTTGGATTGATGTGGTAGGATTGATGTGTATGGATTTATGTGAGGGGATTGATGTGAATGGATTGGCGTGATTGGATTGATGTCGTTGGATTGATGTGATTGGATTGATGTGAATGGATTGATGTGAATTGATTGATTTGAATGGATTGATGTGATTGGATTGCTGTGGTTGGATTGATGTGAATGTATATTGATGTGATTCTATTGATGTGATTGGATTGATGTCGTTGGATTGATGTGAATGGATTTATGTGGCTGGATTGATGTGAATGGATTGATTTGAATGGATGCTGTGATTGGATTGATGTGAATAGATTAATTTGAATGGATTGATGTGATTGGATTGATGTGAATAGGTTGATGTGTTTGGCTTGATGTGATTGGATTGATGTGAATAGATTGATGTGAATGGATTGATGTGCCATGGATGGATTGATGTGTCGTGATGCAGTCGAGCGATTTGCATTATAACTGCACCTTGCATTTGCATAAGCTTTATAGTTGTATGAAAATACAAAAGTTATGGTCTTTATTTCCATTTAATTAATGCTCTCGTTGAAATTAAGTATAGGGCCTAAATCTGAATTTGCATGCATGTCATGAAACGCGACACAGGTGTTGGCTATTGTGATGGAACAACAGCTACAGCAACAACAACAACAACGTGTCTGTGAACCGAGTGTTGTTGCGTCTGCTCTTGCAACAGATTGGAATTCGCAATCATTGGATTACGGACCAAATACGTCGTTGCAGACGTCGACGAATGACGCACGAAACCCGTTGTCCTTCGACATCCGCCGTTTAGGTTGGAATCAGGGCTGCCAATTACAGAGATTCATATAACCAATGAGATTGTGCGCAGCATATATATATATATTTATATATATGTATATATTAAATAATAGGCCCAGAAGTGTCAGTGTTTGATTGTGCGCATATATATATATAGGCCCCCTATATATATCAAATTTTTAAGAGCGCATATTATACATATGCTGCATGCATCAATATGTATATACAAGCTATATACAAGCTATGTACAATATATATATATGTATATATAATTATCTCGAGGACACAGATGTTACGGTTTTATATATACAGGAGCTGCCTGCCTGGATATGGGACATGTACTGCAGTGGGAATCGCGCTGGAGCTACATGGTTAAAACTATTGTATATGCAGTATACCTAATTGCAATGATTGCATGCCAACCTATGCCTCACTGCTTTCTCACTGTCAGTGATGATAATATTTCTCCAGTGACAGACACTGATATAAGGAAATCACTGTAAGAACTCAGCCTATTGAAAAATGTCTGTTCAACATTGTTCCATCATATATTTTCAAGGTTATGCGCCGCTTCGTGCGTATACATGTTTTTTGATGGCTATGATAATATGATATATGTTTTGAGTGCGTATATATATACGCTGTAAGCGTCAAACAGTGCATATAGTGTACACTTTATATATATGTTTTGTGTGTGTATATACCTACGATATATATGATAGGTCTATATATATATAATATATATATTTATTATATATATATATATGCATCACATAATGCAAGTTGCAAGAATACAAACTGGGTAAACGAGTAAACGTCTTCTGAATAATAATACTAATACTAATGCTAATGCTTCTACTACTACTACTACTACTACTCCACCCTCTCCACCACCCACTACTACTACTACTACTACTACTACTACTACTACTACTACTACTACTACTACTACTACTACTACTACTAATAATAATAATAATAATAATAATAATATCAACTCTAACGTAGTTAATAACGAACTAATGAGTCTGTATCTATGTCCGTTGGTTCACGAATAAATATGATAATAATATAAAAATAAATAATAATAGGTCAAACACACATACTTACTTACTTACTTACTTACTTACTTACTTACTTACTTACTTACTTACTTACTTACTTACTTACTTACTTACTTACTTACTTACTTACTTACTCACTTACTTACCAATGGACTATTTTGATTCCTAATAATAGTGCCCTAAAATTTATAAGGAGTCGATTTAAAAAATTACAGATCTGAAGAAAAACTCTTAGATGCGATATATATTCGTAACTACATAGTTTGCACAAAAACTACATTGCATGTAAATTAGATCATGTATGGACTATAGGCCCAATAATAGTCCACAGTGTGCCATTGGCATTTAGCACTTGAGACCTATTGCTGTATATCGCATAATCATAATGCCTCTCTAATCGAACAGAGTGCAGATACCAATCGGGAGCGCTTCACACATTTCGACAAAGCATCATCGAT
>OY365811.1:25306682-25309182 GCA_959347315.1 Bimastos eiseni
GGGACACCCAATTAGAGGGGTAAGACATGTGAGGGGACACATGTCTAACGCGCCCCCGCTCTGTAAAATGTGAGTGGACTTGTCCCGCTCGCCCCCGTATCGCCGCCCCTCGATATATACTCATCCCTGTCATTCGTTTTATAGCTGATAAAATATCCGTGCCTGTTTGACATTTACAATGTAAATTCTCGCCCAGACTTACATCCCTGGCAATCCCTGCTTTGGGAAACTGTGATGGAATTTACCAAAAATAATTGTGTGCTGAAAATGTAGTGACAATATGATAGTTTAGTCTCTAACAACTAGGAAGGGTCATCGAACAGATCTTTTATGAGTCGTAGGCAGAGAACTTGTATAAACTGACCCAAATGACAGCTGAACGAAACGATAGGGATTATTTGCAAACATGCAAGGATTTAAACTTAAAACAGACCTTCAAGGTCATTGCATTATTGTGCATGGAACAGCAATTTAGTTGAATACGATGTCATGTATATCCTAGGCCTATAGTTGAACACATCCCGGTATATGTTTATGTGTTTATGTGTCTATGTGTTTATGTGTCTATGTGTTTATGTATTTATGTGTTTATGTGTTTATGTGATTTTGTGTTTATGTGTCTGTGTGTTTATGTGTTTATGTGTTTATGTGTCTGTGTGTTTATGTGTCTATGTGTTTATGTGTCTATGTGTTTATGTGTCTATGTGTTTATGTATTTATGTGTTTATGTGTTTATGTGATTTTGTGTTTATGTGTCTGTGTGTTTATGTGTTTATGTGTTTATGTGTCTGTGTGTTTATGTGTCTATGTGTTTATGTGTCTATGTGTTTATGTATTAATGTGTTTATGTGTTTATGTGATTTTGTGTTTATGTGTCTGTGTGTTTATGTGTCTGTGTGTTTATGTGTCTCTGTGTTTATGTGTCTGTGTGTTTATGTGTCTATGTGTTTATGTGTCAATGTGTTTATGTGTCTATGTGTTTATGTATTTATGTGTTTATGTGTTTATGTGATTTTGTGGTTATGTGTCTGTGTGTTTATGTGTCTCTGTGTTTATGTGTCTGTGTGTTTATGTGTTTATGTGTTTATGTGTCTGTGTGTTTATGTGTCTATGTGTTTATGTGTCTATGTGTTTATGTGTCTATGTGTTTATGTATTTATGTGTTTATGTGTTTATGTGATTTTGTGTTTATGTGTCTGTGTGTTTATGTGTTTATGTGTTTATGTGTCTGTGTGTTTATGTGTCTATGTGTTTATGTGTCTATGTGTTTATGTGTCCATGTGTTTATGTGTTTATGTGTTCATGTGTTTATGTGTGTATGTGTTTATGTGTCTTTGTGTTTATGTGTCTTTGTGTTTATGTGTCTATGTGTTTATGTGTCCATGTGTTTATGTGTTTATTTGTTTATGTGTCTATGTGTCCATGTGTTTATGTGTCTGTGTGTTTATGTGTGTGTGTCTGTGTGTTTATGTGTCTATGTGTTTATGTGTCTATGTGTTTATGTGTTTATGTGTCTGTGTGTTTATGTGTATGTGTCTATGTGTCTATGTGTTTATGTGTCCATGTGTTTATTTATTTATGTGTTTATGTGTCTATGTGTTTATGTGTTTATGTGTCTATGTGTTTATGTGTTTATGTGTTTATGTGTTTATGTGTTTATGTGTTTATGTGTTTATGTGTCTGTGTGTTTATGTGTTTATGTGTCTATGTGTATGTGTCTATGTGTTTATGTGTCTATGTATTTATGTGTTTATGTGTTTATGTGTCTCTGTGTTTATTTGTCCATGTGTCTATGTGTCTATGTGTTTATGTGTTTATGTGTTTATGTGTATGTGTTTATGTGTTTATGTGTTTATGTGTCTATGTGTTTATGTGTTTATGTGTCTATGTGTATGTGTCTATGTGTTTATGTGTCGATGTATTTATGTGTTTATGTGTTTATGTGTCTGTGTGTTTATTTGTCCATGTGTCTATGTGTTTATGTGTTTATGTGTTTATGTGTATGTGTTTATGTGTCTATGTATTTATGTGTTTGTGTGTTTATGTGTTTGTGTGTTTATGTGTCTGTGTGTGTGAGTGTGAGAGAGTGTGTGGGTGGTTGTGCGGGTGTGTATGCGCATCTATCTTTATGTTTAATGTGTTAACATATTTATAAACCAATGTTACCAAACACGTTTCGATGTTCGTGCACATGGGTTTATTTCCAATTTTCGTGATTATCGCATGTCTTCGTTCCTGTTTGCTAACGTGTCTGTCTGTGTATCTGTTAATACGTGTGCATGTTTAGCTGGGTGGATGATGACTCAGCGGCTTAC
The DNA here is from genome assembly GCA_959347315.1 of Bimastos eiseni. NCBI lineage: Eukaryota > Metazoa > Annelida > Clitellata > Crassiclitellata > Lumbricidae > Bimastos > Bimastos eiseni. Next base: position 25,308,998 of record OY365811.1, read on the forward strand.
GAAGGTTGCCCCAGGTGGCTGGGCAGTCGGCTGCAGCTAGGGTGAGGCGTGATTGACAGTTCTATTAGCCAATCAGGCCATAGACAGAATGGGACCCGAGAAAAGGCGTTACCTGATTTGTCGGTGGAAATTTTCCATGGGAGGAAGAAAGGAGGAAGAAGAAGGATAGAGGAGGAAGACTTGGC
>OY365811.1:25314182-25331682 GCA_959347315.1 Bimastos eiseni
CTTGAAAATAGCCAAAGTCATACCTATACACAAACAAGGCCCAAGTGAACTCATTACTAATTATAGGCCCTTTTCAATCTTGCCTTTCTTTTCTAAGTTATTGGAAAAAGTCATGTATTCACGCCTTTCTGACTTTATTAGTAAAAATAACTTTCTTTGTCCACTTCAACACGGTTTCCAACCTGGCCATTCCACGATGATGTCCCTGCTAAACCTACAGGAAAACATATCTGCTGCCATTGACCGTAATGAATACTCTATCGGCGTTTTTATTGACATTTCTAAAGCTTACGCTACTGTAAACCATGATTTATTAGTATCAAAATTGGCTAACTTGGGTGTTCGAGGGGTGGCCTTAGCTTGGTTCCAAAGCTACCTAGCTGATAGACACCAATATGTATACTGTAACGGTTCTATATCTAGCACTAAATTAATTAGATATGGTGTACCTCAAGGTTCTATCCTAGGTCCCCTTCTTTTTTTGATCTTTATCAACGACTTGCCTAATGCCTCGAGTCTCCTTCATTTTTTTATTATTTGCAGACGATACCAACATATTTGCATCACATGCATCTTATGATAAGCTAATTGCATTAATTAACCAGGAGCTTACTCATGTCAATGAATGGTTTACTGTAAATAAACTGTCACTCAACGTCACTAAGACCAATTATATCCTCTTTACCTCTCATCGTAAGCATCTTCCCGCCAATGTAGGTGTTCTGAGTATAAATAATATCCCCATTCCCAAAGTCATCTCAGTAAAATTCCTGGGGGTCTATGTAGATCAATATCTTACTTGGAGCAGCCACATTGAAATGTGAGCATCAAAAGTAGCCAAAAATATAGGAATAATATCTAGAAATGCCTACCTCTTACCAACTCATATACGCCTTAGTCTATACTATTCCATGGTCCATCCTTACTTAACCTATTGTAATCTTGTATGGGCTTCAAACTACCATGCAAGACTAATAAGGTTAATCTCGCTTCAAAATAGAGCCCTTAAAGTTATTGTTAGAAACTCTCATCTTGCCTCATCCGAATATCTCTATAGCCTAACTCATATACTGGGAATTGAGCAAATCAATCTATTGCAAACCAGCGAATTCATGTATAAACACTTCCATAACCAGCTGCCTTCTATCTTTGATAAATATTTTGTGTCCGTAGCCCAAGTGAACCCGTACAAACTACGCTCGTCTGTTAATTATAGGCCCATTAAAACGCGTACTAACACCCGAAAATTTTCGATTCGATGCTCTGGTCCTAATGCATGGATTAGAGTACCGGCAGAACTACGCTGTCTTCCCAACGTCTTTTTGTTTAAACGTAAACTGCGTGTTTACATAAATAACTCAGCGAAAAAAAATTATATATAGCATTAACCTTCAGATATTATGCCATCTAACAACCTAAAGTTATTAAAATTGGTGGAAATGTGACGAAGTTCTGACAAACCAATTTTGCTTGGTTTATTTTAAGACACGGTGTATATATAGATCTATATATAGATCTATATAAACATATATATATGTATATACTACAGCTGGGAAACCCGAGGTTGCATGCATGGGTTTTTTGGCTCTGGAGAGCAGGAAGAGGGCGGCCACTGGGTTCACCAACCACTGTATACCTGATGTCCCAGGTGTTCCAGAGCGAATGGCGAAGGTTTCGAGTTAATAGCTGTAAAAGTGTACAAATGCATAGACGGACAGACAGAGTAGGCCTATAAACCTACTATGCCTGTACGATATCTGCCAAATCGTCCATTCATTCATGACGGCTTAAAAAAAGAACAGATGTGGCAGAAAGATTTCACGAGTTTCGTCGATACGCTCCTGGCGACTGAGAAGGCCACTTTCCTTGGGGAGTCCTGAGACAGGTTTTTGCCATAGAGACCAGGAAGAGGGCGGCCGAAGAGTTCACCAACCCCTCGGCTGTGTGTCCCAGGTGTTCTCCGAGCCAACGGTGAAGGTTTCGAGTCAATAGATCTAAAACTCAGCAAATGCATAGCCGGACGAAGGACCCTATACACAGTGGCTGACGCCTCGGACGATAGTCGAAACCGCTCACTCAGCGCACACTGAGCGTTACGGGCAGCCGCTCTAACCAATCGACCACCGCACCACATATACATGTTGTATGTATAACATATAAAGGGTGTGATTGCAGGTAGAAATTCACGTCCTGCAGGCATGCTTCCACTTTTTAACTGGAACCCATGCTTCTTTGATATAATTATATCCTCTGCTGGACCCGCCTCTTCATGCACATATATTCATAGGTTTAGGTATAATTAAAGATTCCATTTCTATATAGGTGGGATATATGTTATAATTATCTGAGTCTGGGCCGTGCTTCGTGTGGATGATTATAAACATTCTGTCACCTGACGATCTTTGAAATGTTATTGTATGTAATTAAGTCTCGAAATCGTCAACTGCGCGGAACTGATGAGTGAGCACGTCTTCTAATACGGATGAGTGCCAACAACTATACATAAGCTCACGAAATTCACGCCTTGAACCAAAGAGAAAATATGATTGATGTTTTTGGATATATATTTATGTGAAGGTGTATATATCTCAATTCACTTAATACCCTTAATTGGAAATGCTGCTAAAAGCGCTAGGCCTATAATGTATACGTATACAGGCCTAAGCTAACCGATCTACGCCGTTTAAGGCCTAACACTGAATGTTGAACTTGCAAGACAAGGGCAAGTGAATTTACGTATATACAGAAAACTAGAGCAGCGAAAAACTAGCAGATATATATATATATACGACCTTTTAAACGCTTTCTATATAATGATATACATCAGAAGCTCTCCTCTATATGGGCCTATACACAAATACATACACGTCATCATGCATGCAAGTGATTATTTGCATGATATAGATAGGAGATTACATCCAATTGATGTTTGATAATTAGATATATATCCCGATGTAGGTCTGTATGATTATTGTGAAGACACGTATGCGAGACATTATCTGTTTCTTAGCTTTGATGTGCAGTTGTGCATGATGCGTCGTGATTAGCAATGTGGACATAAACACATATAAACCTGCGGGAAGTAGACATGATGTCTGAAATCGAGTACAATAATGTTCACACTATATATGTACATTGTATATATCGGACAGCTTTGCACCATTATTTTGAAGTGCACATGTGAAAAGAAGTCTGCTCTGCAGTGTAGCTGTAATTGTAACCGAGCACTTGAATACATTATGGTCCTAACCGTCGTAAATTACCCTTCTCTATAAGGTATATGAAATAGCCATATCCATGCAGACGAGACAGCTGAAGTCAGAGTTAAAGTTCTGAACTGCATGTATACTATGGCACAGGCAACCAGTGTATATGTCGGGTATCCCGAATGAAGCCAGACATGCATGTGGTCATGGCTAGTTCCGGAGACGTGAATCAATAAGGCAGGAATTATGAGCGTGTCGACTGGATCCTCGATAGACTTAACTACGACTGAAGAGATACCCTGCAGCGTATAAAAAATTTTCCCCTAGAAATTTGAAAAATGGGGTCACAAATTATCTTAACAAAAGTCATCTTATCATAATCACCACATAGAAATAATATATGCAGGACGCTTTTAAAGTATACACTATAAAGTAGGGCTACTATTTTGTACAATATACAGTATAATTGCATGCAAATGAATCGTTTCCATCATCACGAGGCTTGTAACATGGTCATTGCAACAGCGCATATAGGCTGGATGCCATATAAATTTCGACTTTAACTTGCCACAAGATTCATGTCAACGCATAAGTTATTTAGAGCTAATATTTGATATGCATGTATACAGACATTTCTCTAGGGCCTTTACAATTACTTACTTAATATGCCAGAGTTTTTATTAGGATTCCAAGTTTAGTCGATGACTACAAACAACCATAATGTGGCAACAAGATGGTCGAATACATTTGGCTGGTGATTGCAAGGCAAATGTCAAAATTCAATATGCAGATTCTTAATTGGTTAAAAATGTCGGGATTTAGGTGTAAGAGCAGTACTTGATTGTTATGAAGGTATACGAAGTACTTACAGTATAATTTCCATGGCCTCTGCACAGAGTTGTATGGTCTCGAGACAGTGTCTCGGTCTCGAGACAGTTTTTTACTGTCTCGGTCTCGAAAGCCTATTGTCTCGGTCTCGAGGTATAGTGTCTCAAATTTGTAGAAACTGTCTTGAAGTGAAAATCTTGTTCTGTCTCGTTAAGTTTCGCGTTAACTGTCTTAGAATCTTGTGCTAGAAGCTGAAATCGGGATCTACGAGAAGCGGTAATTCTGATTAACGCGCGATTCACACGATACTGAAATCAATTCAATTATCTTAAAGTGGAAAAATGTCTGAGAGAACCTAAAATTGTGAAGTTTGCGTTTACGCAATTTGAAGTTATTGACAAAACAATAGCTATGTAAAACCACCTTAACCGAAACGATAGGAACAACTTCGAGTTTCTCAGGGTGAGTATTGGTCTAAGCTATATATGCGCAAATTTATAAATTCGTTTAGTATTTGGCATCGAATTTGCTTGTTTAAAATCGTCAAGAATATTTCAGAGGTGTCTAGAAAGGCTTTCTTAATACTATTCAAAAGATAGGCGGAAGAAAAGATATCGAAAAAGATCAAACGCGGCAATTTAAAAACTGTTCTCGGGAATTGGTACTATAATACGTATTAAGTTTGAAATTGAAGTTACAAATGAACATTATTCCCGAAAACTTATACATAAGCATAGGCCCATTTTACAGTCTTTTATATAAGATCACTTGTCCTTTAGGCCTACTGTTTCGTACTGTCTCGTACTGTCTTGAACTGTCTTGTCTCGGTCTCGGTCTTGGTACCTTACTGTCTCGGTCTCGGAACCTCACTGTCTCGGTCTCATCTTGGTCTTGAAGTTTGGAGTCTTGCATACCACACTGCCTCTGCATATGAAGGTGGAAACCCATTCATCACTACCTCTCGGAGCTTTCCACTTGAAGGGTTAGGCTATAGTGTAGGCATAACACTCGTTTAATGTGAGATCACTTGCAATCAATAGCACAAACTAATTTAGTATTGCCAATTCCAAATGAATGAGTTTTTCGTCCAATTCAATATCCGGGGTCATCATGGTCAACGGGATAACTTTAGATTAGTAAATTGGATTCTCGGGATACGATTTTTGTCACACGATTGCAAAAAAGGAGGTCAGAGGTCACGATTGTATACACTCGGGCCGGATGATGGCTGGAAGAAAAACCGATCGCGCACTATAGACTTACGTAGGCTACAACTACAGATCGCACATTCTTTCACCAGCCACCATTACCAAGAGAGCAGCAAGTCTTCCATGCTTCCCATTATAGTGGAGTCAGCTATAGGAGATGCATGTTCCAACAGACATTTCCAATCAAATTTGTGCCCTGGTAGGGGTCTGAACCCCGCCTTGATGCTTGTAGACCAACCACTAGACTATTTCATTAGCCAATGACGAATATTCTACTGTCAGAAATTATCTGTATTTTGGGTAAGAACAAAGTGATATATTATAGATGAATTAATAACCAAACATGAATTAGTGTCCTTTGTGAATGACAGATTTTATACCTGCAATAAGTAAGCACAAATCGTAAAAACAAACTTTTAACTGTTGGATATTTGTTGACCCACAATTCCTTAAGCATTAAATATAAAAAGCTATTGGAGAAACATAAAAAAATAGAACCTATTTGGAGGCACATTGGGGGCACTGAGCGCTAAAACTGTGGGGTTTTGCCTCCCCGTTTTAAAATTAGGGGGCCGGTACCCCCTTGCCTCCGCTTGTTACACCCCAGATATACCCCTTGTTCATTTCTGAAGCTCATTCGCAAACATTATCTGACAAAAGTCATCCGTTTGATTGATTACATGATTTAAATTTAGAAATTCAAGCTTCAGCACAACATATAATTTTATGTTAATCATTTCTTTGCACACAACTTAAATTAACATAGTATCCCATTGAGCAAATTAAGAAACTCGCAGGGGCAGCTGCAGTTTAGGCCTATTTACAATATATTTGGCATAGGTCAATGCACTCCATTTGGCATCATGTGCTTAAAATTACGCAGGCTTCTGCAAATACGCCCCATACCAGATACAAAACCCGCCTACAATACTCCTATAGTCGTCATGGCATTTTGCTTCCCCAGCCTCCAAATTCTGGAAGCCACTATATAAGGCCTGCATCTTATAAGGCCTACATCATATAAGGCCTACATCATATAAGGCCTACATTATATAAGGCCTACATCATATATGGCCTACACCACCTATTTTGCAAACAGTCCTAAACAGAAATGCATTTACAGATGAAGCTGCAGAGGTTGCACGCCATCATCTCGCTTTTAATAGTCTGAATATGGCTTGTAGTTGAAGTCTAAAAAGACACTGCAATTTTCGATGCTTCGACTACGAAGGCCCAAACGTCTACACACCTCCTGACGTCTAAATTCTCAGTTTCCTTACATATAGGCAGATTTTTTCACACATCGAGATGATTTAGGTATACTTTTATTTTGAAAGACTGGTTTAAAAATATTAGGTAAATAAGGGCCCAAAATGCACTCCATTTGGCATCAAATGATCAAAATTTAGCTGGCTCCTGGGGCTCCCCCACACCCGACTGGGGAGCTTACGACGATTCCCAGACACCCTATAGTCGTTGGGGACGTTTGCTCCTCCCCACCCCACCCTGCCTCGAACCTCTGTTGACTGGGGCAAAAGACGATTTCAGGAACTGCATGACGCACTTGGCAGTAGACAGACAACAATGGAAGAACCTGACAAAAATGGCCTCGGACATCTACAAGGTGGGCCAAAAAAGTAACCACCAGCAGATTTTTGCTAATATTTCGGGCAAAAGTTGGAAAAATTAAATGAAATTTCACAGGCTGAAAGCCAATTCATATTTGTATATAGCCGCCAAAATTTATTAAAATATTTTAAACAGAACAAAAATTATATCACGTTTAATGAGTGCAACCACCGATTTTTCATGGTCAAAAACATTTAACGCCGCAAAAAGTTATAAAAAGAGATTTTATGAAGTCACATTTTAAGTAGTTGTAATAAAACATACTTCATAATTATTATTATTAAGAAAGCAAACTGGAAATGTATGATCGCATATGGAAGAAACTTTGACGTCATCTAGCAAGCAGTCGATTAAATTGGTGAATAACAAATTTTTGCGATTAACCATTTTACGATAGCATTTGTAACAACATAGACATGGCCAAAGTGTCCATGACAGATCAAATGCGTAAACAGACACTTCATGAATCACGTTCACGATCTTGGAGCCAGAACTGTAATCAAAGCTCACTCTGAAGTCACTGGAGCTGAGCACCTACAAACATATGCGGACGCATTGATGATTTAGGTGGGCGGTGGAACGTCGTGCAGCGGAAGGCGGAAATCTATCGGCACCCGAACAAATATCAAGCATGTTGAGCAAATTATTTTTTCACAGAATAGCAACATCAGAAATCATCTCAGTACTCGGCGAATTTCAGCAGAGTTGAAAACCGGAGGGGTTACTTTTTAATGAACCGCCCTGTATACGGGCACTGTGCCAGTTAGACGTGATGATGATGATGATGATGATGATGATGATGATGATGATGATGATGATGATGATATGTGGCTGAAAGAAGACAGTTGAACAACTCTATAGCATGAACACAAACCCCTAAGTAACAACTAATTGACAAAACAGTTGTAATAATTATTTAAAGGTAAACAATGAATGATGTTAACTTTGCATTTGTCATTATTTGTATTGAAAAACTTAATTACTGAAACGATTCATAACTAACAGCTTTAAGAAATAAATCTTAATATTCTTGCTCGCTGAACCCATCGGCGTCGACATCATCATCATCATAATCGTCAGTATGAGCACCATGATCATCATCATCATCATCGTCAACATAATCGTCATCATCATGATCATCATCATCGTCATCGTCACCATCCCCGTCACCGTCGTCGTCGTCGTCATCATCATCATCATCATCATCATCGCCGTCGTCGTCGTCGTCGTCATTATACCATCTTCGTCATCGTCATCATCATCATCATCGTCGTGATAATCATCATTATCATCGTCGTCGTCATGTTGATGATGATCATCATCATTATCATCATCATCGTCCAGTGGCGGCTCATGGTTTTCCCATCAGAGGGATCAAGGGGGTCACGGGAGGAGGGGCCAACTGCATACCTAAACTGAGCCTGCGAGGTATAGCTCCACACTGGGTGACTTATTGACCAGATACATGTATTTGCATTATAGAGCAACATGAATTCTTCACATAAACGACATCTAGATATTTAGATACCGGTCGGCAGACAACATCGGTATCTCCGTCATTTTGGTAAATTACGCTGTCAGGATGCAACATTTCTTGTCAATTCGGAGAAATTATGTTGCTTAGTCGACCTTACCGGATTATTTCTCGCACAATCTCAGATTCAATGCGTATTAAACAGTTTTTATTTGGAAATTCTGATGCATCTTCGCTACTGGAACGGTCCATCCTCAACGAGGGGAGACGGGTTCCAGCCGACAGAAAACCCCGACCAACTGACCTACATGTACATACGCCGTCCTCGCTTGGGGAATCGTAACCCGAAAACCCGATGAACGATGGTGGGACTGGTCATCGAAGGGCTCCAGTACTCAAATCCACAAACTGCTTCGACTTCCAACCGACACCTGTTTTGTACGCGTTTGACAGATACCCGAAAGATTGGATTTTATCTGCTCTTCAGCCGGATAAAGAATAATCTTCCGTACAACTGTAGTCCGTATCGTCGGACATTACATCCGCCGTGCAGCAGAACCTTCTTCGAATTTTTGTGGATAGAAACGCTATAGTCGAGAATCTTGTGGTTGGGTCAACGCGTGTGCGCTAGTCTGCCACTATAGTGACTCTTCTAGCCATAGGGCAAATGTTCTGTCTGTCAAACAACGTACTCTGCGTAAAATGACACATATAGAGCTCCTCTGAATAGCTAGTTCCGTGAGAGGCGCTATATAAATTCTCAATTACATTACATTTGGAAATAGCATGGCTTTATTTAAAAGTAAAGCATTAACTATGCACAATACATACACTTAATGAAAAGCAAGTTCACGATTGTCGAGTCAAGAGTCTAACTGATCCACAATGGCACCTATGGTAATGGACTCTTCACGAACAGATTCAAGCGACAACATTGTCAGACTACTTACACGAATATCAGACCTAGTGTTTCGTATATAGACAGTGTTTTAATTAATTTCAGAGGAGAAAAGCTTTTCCGACAGGCTGTTGATGTTACTGGTAAAACAGTGGCTATGTTCGACCTTCTGTGCATTTCATGACAAGCAAGTTTGTATGGTTCCAGAAATAAACCAGAACTATCGTAGTGGTCATATTAGTTGCACACAAATTTGAATGCATTAGCAGGGGCCAAACTTGGGGAATTTATGGTTGAGGTCTTCAACATTGCTGTCATAGAAAAGTGCAAAAGACACAACGTTATCATTATAAGTATTTGGCCTGTGTTTTGGCACAAATGCCTGTCATAGCAATAAGTGAATGGTCAGAGAATCGTCTATCTAATTGAGAAATGTGCTTCCTAAATGTGACCTGTGTGTTCACTTGAGAACGTTGTCCCACAGTTTCATCACCTGCAGAGCTAAAAAAAAACGGATAGGCATCAAGCGGACAGTCGGACACCTTGCTTAGATAATACTGGGCCAATTTAACAATTCTTACTTTACTCTTCTGCCTTTACACTGACCCTGCTTTCATCTTCTTTTTCATCTTCTATTTTCTTTGAAAGAGGCCGTTTTAAGTCTACCAACGTCGGCAGCTGCAGATAAGTCAACGCTTGAAGATTGGAGTTGAATTGATACAAGATGTACATTGTACCTATATAAAGTCTGGTAATAGCAACAAGCTTCAAGCCTTTAACTGCTCTTTCAACATTTTCTATAGGTAAACATCACTATTTTCAACACACGATTTACTTTAGACTCCGATATATTTGGACTTTTGAACTTTCGAACTGCCAAAGCTTCTAAGATTTTACTAAATGACGATGGCCACTTTCATTCACGTCATAAAGAGGTGGGGCCAAATGAGGTGGGGCCAATTGAGGTGGGGCCAATTTAATGGGTACAACTCAAGCGCGTTAATTATAAACCACATGGGATTCGGAACGCTCGCCAAATGGAACGTTCGAGATCGGAACGTCATCGGTTACAGACTCTATAGAGCTACCCGGAAACAATTTCAGAGGCGAAGTGGCGCACCATCTGAGTTGAGAATTCAATTCCAGACTAGTTTTAGTATAAAATTTAACTTTAAAATCTGACTATGACTTGCAGTTGAAGCCTATAGAAAAAAGAAACTGCAATTTTAAACGCTTCGACTGAGAATACCGTGTTCTTCTAAGTTCTCAGTTCTCTTGCGCAGGATATATAGTCACAATTCTGTCACACATTGAGAGAGGATTTAGGAACTTTTATTTCGAAATCATAGTTGAAAAAGTGGAGGTAAACAAGTGCCCAAAATATACCCCATTCGGACTTAAATGCTCAACATTGTCCTGCAGGCTCCCCCTGCAGACCCCCCTTTAGTCGTGAGCGGTTTTTTTGCTCCCCATCCTCGAAGCTCTCGCGACGCCACTGCTACTGCCATATAGCTATAAGCGATATCATAATTGTCATTTGTAATTAGCAATAAAATCATCATCACCATCACAATCCTCGCATACTCAAATTATTGTCATCTTCATCTATTGCAGTGTCATCATCGTGTTCAGTCGTCGACATCGTCGATGACGTCGATGTCATCATTGTTGTCGTCATCATCGCAGTTTGCCTACATAATAGACCTACATTTATGCTATCTGTTTACTGTCGTTAAGCACACCTTTCTTTATATACTTCTTTCTCCTTAGATGTATATTTTAATATATCATATATATATATATATATATATATATATATATATATATATATATATATATATATATAAGACGTGACGCAACTGCATGCTCTTTTCCGTCAGCGACAATTTGGCTCACATAAGTCTCATAGGATATATATATATATATATATATATATATATATATATATATATATATATATATATAGATTCGATCATTTGATGCTGTTCTTTGTTTCTGGTCATTTTTCAGTTCGTAAGTTATCATTAAATCCTCCATTTTCTTTTACGCATTTCAGTTTCGAACAAAGCCCTCATTTTTGCAGGCATTCCTAGCCTCATAATTATTAGCATAGATATGTATATTTATAAATGCATCCCTGCTCACGCATGTACGTATCATATATATATATATATACATATATATATAATGGGCTGCATTTTTTGCGCGCGCTCATCTAAGCTGCATGGCGTCAGCGTAGGATCTGCTTTATGGTGAAGGCGCTTATTGCCTTGGTAACGAACAGGGCAGGCCGAGTCACCGGCCACCAGACAGACACAGCAGTGATGACGAATCGTCCGTCTGACCAATCGGTGTCGAGCGTTCAAACCCCTCCCGCCGACTGCGATTGGCCGCCGAGGTAGGCTGCTGCCTGGTTAGGCTGTGGGCGGTTGCTGCGTGGCGCGCATGGCAGATGCGAGCGAGAGACAGAGGGACCAAGAGGCAGAGAGGCAGAGAGAGAGAGAGAGAGAGAGAGAGGAGAACGAGGGAGATGACAGACGACGCTGCAGCGAACGCAAAGAACGGAAAGTTCGGACATAACGCGCGTAAAATCTGCGACGTTCGACGATGGAGAGAATTCGAAAATTCGATTTCCAGCTGGAGATGTTTGACGTCGTCGACATGTTAGGATAGGAAAACGACGATCAGCCCGACTAAAGATGCCAAAGAGGAGGAAGAGGAGGAGGAGGAGGAGGAGGCAGAAGCTGACGATGAGGCCACGACATCCGACCGACTCTTTGTCCAGCTGCATGTTGCGTATGTATTCGGCGAAACGATGCGCGTGCGTTGTGTTGGCCAAAGGGATTTCTTTGTCTGCAGTCGTTATCTAGCTCGATCTTTTCCCTTTTTGGTCATGATGTCATGGCTTGAATTCTCTATGCATAAATAGGTTTTGCAAATATCTATTCCCCTCGTGATTTCATTCTTATCTGCCTGCCTGCCTTCCTATCTTACCATCCATCCATCCATCTATCCATCCATCTATCCATCCATCTATCCATCCATCTATTCATCTATCTATTCATCTATCTATCCATCCATCCATCCATTCATCCATTCATCCATCCATCATTAAAAATTGCTTTGCTCTCTTTCATGTACAGATGTAATGTAATGTAAATCTTCGAAAATTTCTCAGCACCCACAAAAGCCAATTCAGGGAGACCAGCTTATTCGCCGGCGTGAAAGCAGCCATAGCAATTTTTATTGCAACTATAATCATAAATTCGTTTGACGCTTCTTCAGATTCATAAAGGCATGACCTTACGACGGAAATATTAAATCTAAATTTGTTTTATAGAATCGAAGTGTTTCACCAAGGAAGAACAAGCAGGCCTATGGCTCATCTATCATAAGATGCTATTCCAGAAAGTCCAACCATTGGTAACAACAATAATAAACGAAAGAAACGTCGCGAAGTCGTGAGATTAATTTCTCTGTAACTCGATGAACTATATCTAATGTAATCAAATGTACTGTAATGTAATCAAAACATTTATACAGCGCCCCTTCAAGATATCTAATCTCTGCGCGGGCCGTAATGATGTTAACTGTCACAGTTAACACAGCAATGCACCTATTAGCAAAACTATGCACAGTAAGCTAAAAAGAGTCATCAGTGGTGGGCCCACGCACAAGCGTGGAACCAATCAGCGGATTCCCGTCGACTGCTGACAGCACGGATGTTCAAAGTCTGGGCCAGAGTCTTGCCGCTATCTAAGTTCGATAGGTGGCACTTCTATCGTATATGCATGAAGTTCGTGATAAAATATAATGATTAATGTATAATGGGCTACAGATGGCGCTTTTAATGCACTGCGCGCTAACAACATGGCATGCAGCTAGGACAGTTTGAAAACAATTTGTAAATATTTTTCAACTGCGCGTGAAATTGAATATATTAGTTTGCGGCCCGCTTCGATGCGTCCCACGGACGGATTTTAGGTGGGATGCAAATTTCAACATGAATTTTATCTGCCATAGTACGGGCAATAATTTAGTAATATAATTACTTACCCTTCCACTAAACGTTTGGTCCATGCATTGAATCATTCTGCTTCCAATTATTGTCTCCTGTATAATGCATTGTTTCACACATGTCTACTGCTTCATGTATTGTTCTATTCAGTTTTACCATGGATGCAGCTATTGCTTTCATGGCAGTATTTTGTACATCGTTCCAAGTATTGCTCCATGCACCATTACGCTTATTGTTTCGGGTACATACCGCAGGGTCGTCAATTTCCCCCCTCTGAGCGATGGAGGCAAACCCCCGGTCCCAAGTGTCATTAAGGCAAGATATTCTCCTAAGACGCAAAATGCCCCTCTCAGTGACGGATCCAGGGGGCATAGGTGCCATAGCACCCCCATTGCTAAATAAAAAATACAGAATTAATCAAGTGCTATTTAAGAAAATTAACAAAATATCACAATATTCCTTAAAATTAACTAATTTAACCGATTTTGTTATCGCGAAGTGAAAATAACTAGCTTCTTGAAGAGTCTACTTGGTTCCGCGAAATACAAATTTCAAATTTTGACATCCTTTTCACTGAAGAAAACTATAAGAAACTACGAGATCACAACGACACTGAACATCATGATTAATTCCGAAATGGCCTCAATTTGCTATAACGACAACTATTGACTATATGCAGTTGGATGTGACATATGCGAACTGATTTTTATCACAATTGTCTACAGAAGTTGCGAAAAATAGAGGTGTTATCAGAAAAAATAATACGGCCAATTCTTGCACCTGGACGATGTGGAGCATCGTTTCGTGGACGTAGAGATGATGGCTTTATTTTTGCCGATGTGGAGTCCCTGGCCCAGAGTGGCTTAGTATGAGAACCATTCGTGCATTTGTCTACATCGGAGATGATGAATTTAGAGACCATCTAAGTGTGATCCAAGGAATTCCCTGTACACCAGCAAAACAATTCAAAACGAATACTGGTGCAGTAAATAAGGAAACAATTGCGAATCAAATTAATTAATTATGCCTCTATATTTCAGTGTGCCTTCGGATGAAACTAGTGATAATGGAAGAAGGAACAAATGATAGTATGCATACAATACTTTAACCAACAAGCAATTAGATAAGGAGGACTTTGTTGAATTTGCAGAAAGTAATTATGTAGGCCTAACAGGTTAAGGAATTGCAAATAAGATTATTGAGGAGTTGTAAGAACTGGGAATTGATTTTTAAAGCGGTATGGTTGGAAAGGATTTCGATGGCGCAACAGCACAAGGCTGCCTTATAGTGCATTGCGCGTCATATTGCTCAAACTTAGTGATTAGTTTATTCACATGAAAATGTGAATAAAAGACCTCATTCCCTCGTTGATTGAGAAACTGTAGACAGATAATCACAAACTTGCCAGTAGTCCGCATGGATGACTTGCTATAAACTAACAGTATATATATGATACTGACATCATTACATGCAGATATGTTGACTTATTTTAAAGACATTTCTGATTCGCATAATTAAACATTAAAGTATTGTATACTGGAGAAAGATTTCTGAGACAACCAGTCTAAATAAATTCATGATTTTTTGTTTCGTTTCATTTTAGTTTAACATGAACCATCATCCATGATCATAAAATAAATAGCCAATGGCCAATTGATAGCGTCATTGTCTATGACGCATTTCTTACTTGGTTAACCTTAGTCCTTAATCGCCGTTCACGTGAGAAAGGCAAGGAAAATGGGAATGGTGAATAAAAGCTCATGCTGCTGGTGGAGCTTGCTACGCTCCTCCCTGATGTCTCACTCACCCCCGATAATTGTAGGGGCGTTGTCATTTTTTTCATCTTTCTTATACTACTTGCCCAACCTTTTCAGACTATAAGCTAGCACATCCACCCACCCCATTCCAAATTCCTGGATCCGTCACTGCTCCTACCTGAAATTGAAGGCATTTGCCTCCGGAGCCTCTCCCCACTCTCTGGACGCATCTGATACACTTTTTCTTCCGGATAAGTCATTGTTCCATGCATTTTCCATTCATTGTTCCATGGATATTCTTCATGTACTCATTCACGTAAGGCGTTAGTCCATGTTTTATTCCATGGATATATTGTTTCATGCATGCATGCATGTCTAGTTATAAGCATTGTTCCATATACATTGTTCCAATTGCTGCATGCCTCACTTTTTCATTCATGTATTGTTCCAAAGGAAATAATCATTAACACTGTATACACGAGAATTAACATTGCCACCAACTTGAAGTCTATAGACCTATTGCAAAGCAATTGGGCGAAATAATGTTTCTTTTCCTCTGACACCAACGAAGAGTTATTTGTTATTGGCCATGACTATGCATGTCACCCGATTGTTTATATGGTTCAAATCATTGTTGTCTTCATATATTTACATAGCTTGGTATTTTTATAGCGCCAATTTCGTAGAATATACCTACCAACCAAACCTACCTATTGGCCTGTACGTCATGCTGCAGCAGCATCACATTTGCTAAGGAATACAATCCTATTCGACCGCATTATCATCATCATTATCATCATTATTATCATCATCATTATCATCATCATTATCATCATCATTATCATCATTATCATCATCATTATCATCATCATTATCATCATCATTATCTTTATCATCATCATTGCTCATCCGTGCAATAATGATATCAATATGTTAGTGAAATGTTAATTGATTGATGATATTGGTATGCAAATAATAATGGTCATGTCTCCAGCCATATATATGCGTGAGACCCTTCGTTGTCTCCATATTTGCATTGAGTTCAGAGCATATTTAACATATAACCACTCTAAGTGGTTCTGGTCCTGGCGGCCCACCGTACGGGTCCTTGGATACCCAAAGTCGGACAGCATAATATACCTCGGCGGTAAATTTGGGCGAAGCCGTAGCAACATCGTCATACCATATATATACGTATATATATATATACGTATATATTATGTGACGATCTGGGGGTACTATTAAGGTCGTAGGCCGTAGGATATGGGCAGTGTGAACTCGATGTACAACGGGGTGCTAACCATCCCTTCATTTCTCGATGGGATTGGCGGTAGGCGGTGGTCGGTGTATGTAGTCAGTTGGGTGTTAGGGTTTATAGCGGGCAGATGTTCGTTAGTAAGCTAGGCTCTGTCTCGCGTTTGTATTTCTATAGATAAGTTAGTGTTACTCTGCAGTGGCGAAGTGAGCTCACGTGAAGTCTGTTTTCGGCGACATTGGATCTATTGTTGAACTTTGTTCTGCCTGGTCGGTTGTCTGTCGCGTGGGGCGCCAGTGTGCCGCTTGTTGGTTGCCTGTATCGTTCCTTTTCGAGCTACACGTGTTGTACGGTATAATCCTACTCTATTCTCTCAATGATTAAATGAACCGTATCTACTCCGAGACGGAAAACGAATCAATTTAGTGTTACTTGATTAACTGTTGCATCACGGGACGCAACAATATATATACGTATATATATATACGTATATACGTATATATATATATACGTATATATATATATACGTATATACGTATATATATATATACGTGTATATATATATAACCATCTTCAAGCAAAGCTCTTCGGTAAGTAGGCCTATAGACACAACCCGAAAAAAATCAAAATTATGACTACAGCTACAGTCACCATTTAGTATTGGCAGCAAACTTGATTCTCACCTTTCATTTGAGAAATGACAACACAATATCTATGGAAACAACGCTGGCAGATCTAAATACCGAATATAACAGTTCAGAAACTACAGGTATCGATGATAAATGCATCGGGTATTTTCAGAAGCGATGTTATCAATAGGAATTGGATGTCAAACTAAAAAATCTAATTCTCTGTTTTGCACAGTATGCTTAATATATGGCAAAATTGACGGTATGAACTCATTCAGTGATCTGGAACGGCCTTATCTCAGAGTCCAATTTAGACCTTGGGTAGAATGGTGGATAGTATATCATCGTCATCATCATCCACATCATCATCGTCATCTTCATCATCATCCATTATCATCGTCGTTATCATCATCATCATCATTGTCGTCATCGCCATCATCATCATCATCATCAGTCCGTCAAATGCGGACATCATCATCATCATCATCATCATCATCATCACAATCGTCAACATGATCACCATGATTACCATGATCATCATCATGATCATCATCGTCGTCGTCATCGTCGTCGTCATAATCATAGTCCATTATCATTA
>OY365811.1:25336682-25376682 GCA_959347315.1 Bimastos eiseni
CCAACTTTATGTATAACGCTGTACTGAACTCCATTTCATTGAGCCGGGTGTCAAATTGAATGCATGGGACCATACTATCCCGACAAACTTCTTATCCAGAATCTATTGAAGAAGCGCTATGTCAAGTTTCATTGATTGATTGATTGTATGATTGGTTGATTGATTGTATGATTGGTTGATTGATTGATTGGTTGGTTGGTTGAGTGATTGGTTGGTTGGTTGAGTGATTAGTTGATTGACTGACTGACTGAATGATTGACTGACTGACTGACTGACTGACTGACTGAGAGAGAGAGAGAGAGAGAGAGAGAGAGAGAGAGAGAGAGAAGGAGTAAGAGTAAGAGAGAGAGACAGAGAGGGAGAGAGAGAGAGAGAGAGAGAGAGAGAGAGAGAGATATGGACTTCTATGGATATAAAGTGCATTTTAGGAACCTCTCAAAACCTAGAGCTAGTGTCCACGGAAGTCATTGATGTATAGGTTGAATGGGCGGAAAACTCCCTACCACCCACTCGACTCCACCCCTCCTGCAGAGGTGCAGAGTATACTGATAAGATTTTCTGGCTGTCTTTGGTTATCTAGCTGTATGATTGGTTCGATACGTCATAAAGCTAGGTTACCGAAGCAAAACGGAAAACGGTTAGCAGCTGCAGTCGTCGCGACACTTCGACATGTTCGCCGTTCATGAGTAGCGCCATCGTTTCATTCTTCAGACCATATATATAAGCTTATATTTATATATAGTTTGGTGAGGAAGCATTGATGAAAGAGACGATGATAATTATTCATATATATATATATATATGTATAAAATGCGTAAGTGTGTATGTATGCATATCTGTATGTTTGCCGTTTAGGACGTGCATATGATCATATTTGCATATGCGCTATAATTATTATATACGTTGGTATATGGATTATATAGATCTAAATGTAGCGCATGTATGTATGTGTAATATTTATGTATGTATCTATATAATTATGTATGCATGTCTGTTTATATATGTGTGTATTGATGTATACGTATGTGGACCCGTACATGCATGTATATAAGTCTACATTAGACTATGTTCCGTGCACGCAACGTATGTGTGCAATATGCAGCTATGGATGTATCAATGCTGGTATGTATACGGATATGTATATACAAGCATTTATATTAATTTTTTTAAGACCTCTTAATCTTTCAAAACCACGCAGGCACGGCACATAACGTGACCCTCTTGATCCCACTGGGGCCCCTATGTAATTAAATGGCGTCGAGTCCTCACGGTCGGTGACCATGCATGCATCCACTTGGTATATGACATTGTATGTGCTTTCTACATAATTATACCATTGCAATTGCTCAAGTCCTATCTCTTTATCCGCAGCTGCTGCATGGGGTATACATGCAGAGAGCGCCTGTGGGTAGATTGTTGAATAGGCGCTATAGAAAGGTCTGGAATGAATGAACGAACGAACGAATGAATGAATGAATGAATGAGGGAAGGACTGAATACGTATTATTATGTATACGCTATATATGAGAATGCTAAGTTGTGCGACCAAAGATAAAAAGTCGGATTGAGCCGATCAGATTTTTTTATGGCAATTGTTTTGCAGGAGGAAGGTCCATCCCTTGAGAGGCACCAGTCGAATGTACACGACCGAGGAACTCACAGCTGCCCACTGACTGCAGAACGCAATGACCGTCGACTCCATTGATGCTTGGACAACGTATACACAGTCGACAAAACGACCATCGGCTTCACGAGGAAGAAAATGAAATTCTATTCTGTATAGACTGAAATCAAATGGAGCTTGTCTTGTATCTACTTTCATTTAATATATACACATGTGTGAATATATAAATACATGTTTAGTATATTAAGCATATGCAATATGTAATAATCTGAGGCATACTTTGATTTAATGATGTAACATTTACTAAATTTGACCATAGGAGATGGACTGCGGTGTGACAGCTTCATTGTCTTCAATAAACTATATATATAAATGTATATATATAATTATTATATCTAATATATATACATGATTAATGTTATATATGTAGTAAAGTTGAGTTGTATATATTATAATCAAGTAGTTAGTCCTACTATTACACAAATAATGATTGTCATTCGACGAATAACGTTCGTCCAAAATTAGGTCATAGAAAAATCAGAGCAACCTGCATGGAGACTGCCATGGGTTGGGGACGATGGCAGAAATCATAATTATATGACCTCCGTTTGCCTGAACATAATTAGAACAAATCAACCCTCAGTACTTCTCTCTCAAATGTCTCAAGAAATCCAATATGAAAGAGATCCATGCAGACGATCGCTAAAGCGTGCACCCACCAATACACGCGTATACGCCCATGCACGCCTACCGACGAACACTAAAGGTCTGCGGGTAAAGTGATTTTGCTACCCGACCCTTACCCGTAACACAGGTCCATTACCCGTACCCGACTCGTACTCAAAATTGCTACAAGACCCAAACCCGCGGGTACTCCGTACTCTCAGACTAATAGTATCACAACTTACTAAGCATTATGTCGTAGTAATTCTAATATCTGCCATCAACAACAGCATCTGTGACAGCAGCCGTACGAAAGCAGGAGGAGGAGGAGGAGGATAAAGTAACTGAGAAGAAGAGGACGAGGTAACAAAAGCTGGAGGAGGGAGAAGTTGAGGAGAGTGGAAACTGAAGGCTGCAGAAGGAACAGGAGCAGTAGGAGAAGCAGGAGGAAGAATAGGCTATCGGATGCAGGAGAAAGAGGAGCAAAAGGAGGAAGCAGAGAGGAAGAAACGGAAGAAGAGGTTGAAGAGGATTGTGGAACTTGAGGAGAAAAGGAAGAATAGAAGGATGAGGAATAGGAAAAGAAGGGGAGGAGGAGGGAAGAAGAAAGACAGCAGACGGGCAGAAGAAGGAATGGCTTGAGGATGAAGATGAGGACAAATTGGAGGATGAGGAAGAGGAAGAGAAAGAGAAAGAGGGAAGAGAAAGGGCTGTAGAAGGAGCAGGAGGAGCAGGAGCAGAAATTAGGAGGAGGAGGAGGAGGAGGAGGAGGTGAAGGAGGAGAAAAGGTATAGGGGATCAGCATGAGGAGTAACAGGTAAGGGAGTAGGAAGAGGAATGAGAAAAATAGCGATTACCATACACACATGCAACGATGAGGAGAAGCACTACATGCATGCATTTAGTGGGATTTCGAATGTGACAATGTGTCTATAATAGTAATCAAGTCTTTGATGAAGCAAGATTTATCTATATATTTATCGGTGAGGTGATATTGTAACCCTAAAACTTGACGTTGACACGGGTAAGACCAGGTATACCCGTACTCGTACCCGACCCGCACCCGCACCCGCACCCGGTACGGGTCGGGTACGGGTTACCCTTGGGTACGGGTGTACCCGCAGACCCCTAGTAGGGACAGGCAAACAAGAACAAACAGGCGGGAACGCTCAAACGGGCACACAGACGGTCACTCAGAGAAACGGGCACACGAAGACAAATTTATATATATTATGCATATATTGTTTATGTATATAGGATATATATATCCTATTACTTATTGTATATTACCTATTATCCTATTACCTATTATACTATTATATATATATATATCGCAAACACCGACAATTCATATATATATATATTATACATAAAGACAGAGAAAGAATGATGCATGCGTGGAATGAGACTGCAGAGAGACAGGGACAGATATGGACAGAAACAGACAGAGAAACCGACAGAGGGAAAAACAGAAGGAGCAAGACATACATAGGCAAAGAGACAGAGACGGAGACATGCAAAGACAAAGAAACAGACTATATATACAGACAGCGACAAGACATAAGCAGAGAGAAACAGGGATCTGCGAACATATGCAGAGCAGATTAGCAGAAATAAACAGACTGACAGACAAGTGAATCCACACTCACGCACGCTGTCAGTCGATCCTCCTTTCACAATATATTATGAACGGACGTACGAGACACGTGTCATACGGCAATTATTATGACTTATAATATATTATTATTATCATCATATATATATATAGTCTGAATTGGTGCATGATGCAAAGAAAGGGCATTTGACGTTTTATCCCTAGCAGAGAGCCATCTGTCAGTTGGCAGAATGATTAAAAACTGATCATCGTCCATGCAGCGTGGTTTGGATAAGGGACCTTGCCTATCTTTTCACAGTGAGACACATCCACCCCATGCATAGCCTCAGGCTGCAAGGCAGGCCTGCCTATCCGAGGGCTTCATTCTCTATACGTCCAGGGTTGAGCAATTATTACATAGGCCCCTCGCCGGATCACTGCCAATTATACGCACATACACACGTGCACTTGCATGATGTATTTGCATAAACATGACCAAAATTAATGTTTCATTAAATACCTCAATCAGTTTAACACAGCTATGAGAATACGTGGGAAAACAGTAACACGTGGAGAAGAGGGATAATAGGGAAAGTTTATAGAAACCGTTAAGGTACCGATTGCGTATAGACCTACTCTTTCCAATTTAACACAAAGGTTAAGAAAATTCAAAAAATAATTCATTATTTTAACTAGTCAACTAATGACGTTTTTGCACAAACCAATTGTTTAGACGGGTATAGCCCACAGCTAATAGACGTACTTTATAATGCTTGTCTTTGAAGTGTCAGATATTGTAGGATAGACGCATTTCATATGGTGCAACAGTTGATATGGGTCCAATTTTCATGACCCGACCCAACCCAGCCAATCCAAAACGGACTAGACCCGACCCGATTCCGAAGTCGAATTCTGACCACCCATGCACTCTTGACGTGCAAGACCCGACCCAACCTAACCCGACCCACTTTTAGTTCTAATTTTACTAATATTTTTTATCGTCAAATTCTGACGTGGTAAAACGCAGCATGGTCAAACTGCTATGTGAGTAGAATAATAATGATATTTAATATTTATTTATAATGATATTTACTTTGATATTTAAGCTTATAATTTTTTAACGTATCAGGAAAGTACCCTTCTTTTCTTCCATTTAGCATAATCTTACTTTTCTCCATAACTACATGCAAAAGAAATCCAGATATCATATCATTATATATAGGCACGTTTGCTGCTGCAAAAAAAGCTATTGGATATTACTAATATAATCTACTTTTTTAATGATAAACGCACAAAATGGGAATGCGATAAGATATGCCCCTTGCAACCAATGGGCTGCAGTTTCAAACCCACTTCAAGTCACTGTGCAGCGACCTGGGGAGTGGGGGCAGGTTATCACCCATAATTGACTGCGAGGAATGCAACGAGAACCAACTCACTCACCTGACACTCAAGTGACATAAACCTCATAGATCTACCTTCGGGCAGAGAACTCATCATCATCATCGTCATCATCGTCATCATCATCATTATCATCATCGTCATCATCGTCATCGTCATATCATCATCATCATCATCATCATCATCATCATCATCGTCATCACAAACTAAGAAATGCCATCCAGAGTTCTAACTATACTTTTCCGTCCCTCTCTCTCAGTCATCTGTTTGTCCATTCATCTGTTTCGGCCCCACTGGTCAGCGGACCAAGCAGATTCTTTAACCTTGGATTCTGGACTTTTATCACCAGCCAATCGTTTTATTCAGGTTCTTACCCCAACAATCCCCAAGCATCCAGCCAAACAGATATAACGATTCTATCTATACTTATGTGAAGAAACAACTTCCACAGAGTTGAAATTAGGCTCTACCACAAAAATTGTGGGTCGAAATGGGTTCAGGCTGCATACTCGACACGAAACGACCCACCAGGATCTTGATCACTGGACCCAACCCGCAAAAAAGTACAGATATTCGAGACCCGCCCGGATCCAATTCGACTCGACACGACACGACACCCGACTCATCGGTCGATCCGACCCGTGGACGACTCTGTGCTGTCATATTCCAAATGATAGGGACCATGTATCGTGATCTTCGTCGTCGTCGTCGTCGTTATCATCATCACCATCATCATCGTCGTCGTTATCATCATCATCATCATCGCCACCGCCATCATCGTCGTCGTCGTTGTCATCGTTTTCTCCGGGCTTCTGGGACTTTCATGGCGCTTATATATTATAAGTAGCTGTTGGCGAAACTGAGAAGTCAATATTACAAAATTAAATCTTAAATATAAGACAAGCTTTCTGTGTGTCCTTGGTAGTCGATGCATTTCCACAGTTTTAGAGCAATTCACTCCAAACTGACATTGTTGGCTCGGGGAACACTTGATACACGCAGTCCAGGGGTTCCGGATCCCGTTCATGTCGTCTTCCACGTCTCCCGGGGCAAAAACCTACCCTACACCCTCACACACCCATAAAAGCAAAGTTTTCTGTGTACACGTAGCTTACCACCATTTACATGTGACTACCAACTGACTGCCTACCTGTCTGCCTATCTTTCTCTCTGCTTTGCATAGGCGTTTAGAGTAGCCTGCGCATAATTATACGTCAACAATGGAATACCCTAATCTCACACTGTGCACACGACAGAACTGCCTCATCAGAGCTTCACTTCTCACATTCGACCTGGCACCGGAAAGAAACCAGAACTGGTGTCCCTGACGTCGCTTTTGTGGGCGCTGAGAAATTTTTATGCATTTACATTACATTACATTGCAAAGACTTTCGAAGAAATGGTCAATCTGAGCAAGCTACAGTGAAGTCAAGTTTGCACAATCGGTCTGTACTATGCTTCGCGACGGTTGACTAAATGAATGGGAAAGTAATGTCCAATGCTTTCTGTCTAGTACGGTGTTCATTAAGCTTGTGCCACGTCATGACATTGTCAAACCAGCAGATCCTGGGTCTTCCACGACTTCGGCTTCCTTCCACTCTACACAACATCACATTGTTCTCAATACTGTCTTTAGGCTGTCTCACGATGTGCCCGAAGTACCTCAGTTTTCTGGATTTTATGTGGCCCAACACTTTCGCCATTTGATATACTTGTTCGGTGGTCACCGTTGCTGTCCATGGAATTTCAAGCAGTTTCCTCATGCACTTGTTCTCAAATGCTTGTATGCGTTTCTCTTCTTCTTTCTTTATTGTCCACGCCTCACAACCATACGTTGATACTGGCCACGCCAAGGCCTTCATGAGTCGCAGTTTGAGTTTAGAACTGACTGATTTATTCTTCCAGATGCTTACCAACTTAAACATGACTGACATTCCCATAGCCAATCTTGATTTTACGTTACTCGCGCAATCCCCGTCCTTCGTTACTCTGTTCCCCAAGTATGGAAATGAGTCCACTTGTTCCAGTTTGTATCCGTCCACCTTGATCAAAAGTGCGTCATTGTATACTAATTATTTACATGTATATCTAGATTCTGTGTGTGTGTGTGTCTCTCCGTTTACACCTTTACAGCTTCCCTCAGGGAACATCTCGGACACCCAGTAGAGGGGTTGGTGGATTGTATAGGAGGAAGAGGGGAGGAGGAGGAGGAAGTCGTAGGGAATGATATATGGAATAGAGCAAAGGAGAAGGGTGACGATGAGAAGAGGGCAGGGAGTGTGAAAAGGAGGATGGGGTGGGAGGAGGAAGCGGTTAGGATAGGGTGAAAAGTAGAAGAAGGGGAGAAAATTTGGAAAAGGTGAGTGAGAATAAAGAGTGAATAGTAATTAGATAAGACGGAGAAAGAGAAAAGGAATTATAGATGAGGAGGAGAGATTGCTGCAGAGTCCACTCGGGCCAGTTAGGAACGACAGGCTGCAGTTGCTACAAGAGCAGGAATGCCTACCCACAAATTCGTCCTCAATCAAGGTGACTCCATAATCTTCTTCACCTGGGCGAACGCCGGGTACCCCACCTAGTACAATAAAAATTAGTGGAGATATGATGAAAGATCTAATAGAAAGAAAGGATTTTCCAGAAATTCTCTTGAAAGTTTTGTCTAATTATTTTTAAAAGGCCACACTAATGTCTGGTCACATCCCACATAATTTATACTATGCAGTATGGTATGCACCTTACTATATTATCATTCTTATCATCGATGTGCTTTAATTATAGATACATCAAAAATTGATATAATTTAAAAAAGCTGCGTGTATATTGTTTCCATGCTTATTTAATAGGTATTCATTTGAGGAATACCTATTACCTTCGGAAAAGATATTGCAATGTATAGGACTGCAAGGACTTGGTTGGCTTCCTAGACAGCTGATGCCTGTTGGAGCACAGGATACATCAGTATCTATAGGCATTCTCCAGACATTACGAGAATAGCTCAATACAATTATTGATTGCGCATTCTGACTAGACAGCCATTGTTCCAACTTAACGTAGTTCGGTCTGTCCTGACACCAGTGGACCTTAAGTCGTGTTGCCGAATTGTCTCATCTTGAATCCACTGGATTCAAGATGAGACAATTCGCCAGACGTTATAGGTGACCAGGACATTTAATTTCATAGAAAATCCTGGATGAAACTTACTTGGCCGCATGGAAAGTCGTGAAACTGAGTTAAGGAATACTGTTTTCTTCGCTAAAAAATAATCAATCAACTAACACACTCGATGAAAACTAAGGCAGAGAAGAAAACAGTGGACACGCAGAGCTTTTAAGCAGATGTTAGCGACAATGGGTGATTAAGCGTTCCAAGTTCATTTGCTTTGGGTCTGACACTGACTGTACAAAAGGAACAGGCAGCTTCTCTTATCAGAGAATCACCTAAGATTTTTAGGGCGGTTTAGGAGCTGTACATATATCAATCGCAGGATAATTTTTGCCTTTCATTTACCTCATAATATGAGACAGTTTTATTTTTATTCAAACTGGATAGCCATTGAAGTAAACCTACCCAATTTTTACGATGAAATTCTACCTTTGATAATACCAACTATGATAAAAACATATGTTTTACGTTTATTCAGTTTTAAGATGCATAAATATTTTCCAGTTCCAGGAACAATGCTACTGTAAAAAGAACTTCAGGGCCGATGTAAAGGTCCCCTGGGGTCCGGGTCGATAAGCAGGCCATATGTTGCACGACCCTGCTATGCCTCTTCTGAATCACTTAAAACCCTTGTTATGTAATGTCAAGTATTTAGCATTAGTCCTTATTTTAAAGTCCTTAGTTTTCAGAGGTCAAGCAATTGATGCTTGTTCATCAGACATTGGTGCTCTATGTAATATGTAATATTAACGAAGATAATTATCCTTAAAGTTCTTGTTTCAGGTTCGAAGAGGCTGCAGTTGTTATTCAAAGAGAGATCAACTGTTACGGGCAAATTGAGCAGCAGGGTGTCATCAATAAGTTAGTCCCGGGGCTCGTTCTGATCCAACTCCATCGAAGGGACAACGTCGCGGCAGACCAGGCTTTCAAAGGATCACTGCGGTTTGCTTCAACATTCTATTCACTGAGAACAATGCATGCATTCTAGAAATGTAATGTATGTAATCAATTAAACTTCATATAGCTTCTCTTCAAGAAATCTACTTAGAGCAGAACTGAAGTGAACTGTGATGAAATTAAATGAAATTCGATGACATTGGAGGGCTCGGCCGCTAGGCTAATGTGCTAGGCTATCACGCATGGAGGATAAAGACGCGCTTCGGCGAATGCGTCTTCTCAGTCGCCGATCCTAGATGATGGAACACTCTTCCATCGGCTATCAGATTGGCCGACTCAGTGGACTCCTTCAAAGTCTAAGCTCAAGACTCCGCTTTTCTCTAAGACTTGGCGAGGGGAGAGCTCATATATAGTTCCAAGTGCTCGCTTGACTATCGGTTGTGAGCCCTTCAATAAGGAACAACCTCCCACTTGAGCTCCGCTCGTTGCTCGTTGTTCGTGAGTTGTGGCCCAACCGTAAAGTGTTTACAAGTCCCTCAAGTCTTGTTTCCTTTAGTCGTGGTTGGGCTTGGCTGGGAGCGCCTCTGGAGACAAAGAAAAAAATACAAAACTTTAAAAATGTAAAAAGGTTTATTTTCCAGTAATGAGCAATAATATTTGAATAGAGATCCAACTAGAGACATTGTAACTTAGAAAACGATGAGGCAAAAAGATATTTCGTTACGCGTTTTATAATGATTTGTTAACGTTTACGGCAAAGGTCTTTGCCGTGACGAATTGGTCAGTCTCCTCGATCGCCGGTCAGGCGAGCGGTGCAACCTTTGTCCACTTATGTGGAGTTCCGACGGTTCTCCATCTCCGCGGCAGCTGCATAGGCCTTCTGGACAAAAAGGGGCTTGGCCTTAAACCTTGCCGTCAAGGTCTTCATTTCAAGTCCCTTTTTTCCCTTGGTGAACTCGTGGTTCTGCATATTCTTGCGTATGTATACCATCAAGCCGTTCAAGGGTCGTTTCGGTTTGACGGCGTCTGAGCTGGGGTGTTTCGAACATGCCATGCGGCCGGAGCTCGTCGATGAGTTGGCCCTCCGGCAAGTCTTCTCGCTGGCTTGGGGCGTCCGAACGTGCGAGCGGGACCGCGACTGGTCGCTGCGTTTGGCGGACGAGTCCCGTTGCTTCGATCGCGACTTGCGGTTGGACTCTTCCTTCGACTCGTTCAGACGTCGTTTCGCCTTGGCGGCGTCTGCAGAGCTGTGGTGTCTCGAAGATGCCGCGCGACCAGAGCTCGTTGATGATGTGGACCTCCGGCCAGTCTTCGCGCTGGCTTGGGACGTCCTAGCGTGCGAGCGGGACCGCGACTTGCCGTTGCGTCTGGCGGACGAGTCCCGTTGCTTCGGTGGCGACTTGCGGTTGGACTCTCTTTTTGACGATGAAGACTCGTTCAACGTGATTTCAATCTTTGACGAATCTTTCTCGTTCGTTTGTTTTGTCCAGTTGACTAGGAGCCTCTTAATCTCCTGTAGAGCACCAAGTTTCGTGTACAGGCAGTCTCGCATGTTCTGACTCGCGTACTCCTCGAAAGAGTCGCTGCCTATTGACAGTAACATACGGTTTCCATCGAAATCGAAGGATCGATGAATGTCGCGCGACATTGTTCCTGATACGCTATAGACAGACTGCCTTTCGATCTCGCAGAAATTCGTGAAAATGATGACGTCATTTGACTATGTAACAATCGTAATAATGCGATGGCTTGTTATCACACACACACACACGCACGCACACACACACACACACACACACACACACACATAAACACACACACACACAAACACACATACACACATACACACAATTAGGGGTAATCATAATAACGATAATTTATATGGCGCCGTATCAAGGCCGATATAAATTGTATGATAACAAATGTCGTTTTTCGATCGACGGGTGGATCAATGGGTCAATCACTGGAAGAATGAATGGGTGGACCAGAACGAGCCGCTGTTAATGAATAAATGAATCAAACAATTAATAGAGGAAAGAAGAACGAAAGGACGGACGGGAGGAAGGACGGACGAGAGGAAGGAATGAAGAAAGTAAGAGAGGAAGAAAGGAAGGGAGGCTCTTGTTGGTTAAATAGGGCTGACAGCTTATTGGTCACATTTCAAAATCGGTCGTTTCTGCCTACATGCGTCAGTTCTTACGCTGGCTTCCTGCCCCGCAACGCATATCCTGTCGGACTATGAGTTCACCGGCATTGATCGCGGTTTCTACCACGGTGAGTGACCTCTGCGTCGTGCTGGAGTCTGACTTGTCCACGAGGCGCCATGTGACGTAGACAGTCGGCTGTTGCTTCCGTCTGGTCCATCTCATCAGAAGCTGTATAAAGTTCTTGCCATTCGAGACCGCTAGTGCAACCGTCGCTGCTTTCGTCATCTCTCGACTAGACCGTTGCAACAACTGGCTGGCTTGCTGGCGCGCCTGGGTGTCTGTTGTTTACGGTCTCCAGTCCATGCTCAATGCCGCTGCCAGACTTATTTGCAGCAGGACATCTCTCCTACGTGGTGCCCTGTCCGGTGTAGGAGTGTATTGTACCTAGGATATATTGACTCCGGAGTTCATTGGTCCTAGGACAGAGACACTACACCCAGCCAATAAACACTCCCCGGGAGTTAATTCTCCTTACAGGTCATACAATTATAATATATATTGACTAGGATAAATTGAATCAGGAAGTTAATTCTTTCTAGGACAAATTGAAACGGGGAGTTAATTCCTCCTGGGATAAAATGAATCGGGTACTTATGGAATAGGGGAGTAAATTTATCCTAGATAAATTGTGACGGTGGGTTAGTCCTTCCTAAGATAAATTCAATCGGGGGTTAATTCCTCCTAGGACAAATTGAGATGGGGAGATAATTCTTTCTAGGATACATTGACTCCCATAGCTAATTGTTCCATAGCTAAAAGCCCCCCAGTGTAGACCATAAGCTCGCTCAAATAATAGATGCATGCTTGTATGTGTGTGCATATGATGCATGGTTGTATGCACAATATGTACTTGTGCATGGATGTGTCCATGTAGGCTAACTGTTACTAAACCTGTAAAATATCTATTTTTAAGCGGGTTGACATATTGCTTTGGTTCCAATACCTGCAAAGTTTGAAGACGAAATGGTTCGTAATATGTGGTGTGCATGTTAGAAGTCTTCGTTTTATAGGCACACATTTCTGAGTTTTTCATCTATAGGGGTCTTAACCCACTCTCAGAGAGATGATTATCGCGTGTCACTGACTATCTGTTACCGACTGTAAGCATACTTACTAGCTGACTTTCACCGCTTATATTCTTAGATTATCATCTATATGGAGGCATTCACCCACTCTCTCCTATTAACGGGAGATGATTATCGCGTGTCACTGACAATTTGCTAACCAACTGTGGGCCCATAGCTGCTACTAGCCGACGACCTTCATCGCTTATTAAGGCATGTCACGGACTGTTTGCAGCATTTATGCATCCAGCAAGATAATTAAAGATTCAGAACTGGACTCACTTTGTCTCCTATACGACACGATAATTAGTTGCTTGTTTTCATATATTTTACATAATGGCAGTAAAATATATAACTTGTCATGGTCCGTTCATACTTCACACTAGGTGTGCTTTTGTCCGGGGGCAACTGTCCTACCCAAAATCGGAGGTGCTTTTGTCCGGGGGCTTTTGTCCGAAAGGGCTTATGTTCGGGGGGCTTTTGTCCGGGAGGCTTTTGTCCGTTCCCGTCAATTTGTCCTAGGAAGAATTAACTCCTCTATTGCATTAGCTATGGGAGCCGATTTGTATTATGAAGAATTAGATCCTCGGGAGTCAATTTGTCGTAGGAAAAATTAACTCTCCCATTGCATTAGTTATGGAAGTCAATTTGTCCTAGAAAGAATTAACTCCCAGGGAGACAATTTGTTCTAGAAAGAATTAACTATCCTATTCTCTTTGGCATGGGAGTCAATTTGTCATAGGAAGAATTCCCTAGCCTGGAGTCAATTTCTCATAGGAAGAATTAACTCCATATTGCATTAGCTATTGTAGGACATTTATCACAGGACGAATTAACTTACCGGGGATCAATTTGTCCTAGGAAGCATTAGCTCCTCTATTTTATTAGCAATTAGAGCCAGTTCATACCAGGAAGAACTAACTCGTGGGACTTAAATTGTCCTAGGAAGAATTAACTTCCCTTCTCCTTAAGCTGTGGGGGTCAATTTATACTAGGAAGAATTAACTTGGAAGAAATATATCCCCGGGTGTCAATTTAGGAAGAATTAATTCGCATATTGCATTAGGTATAAAAGTCAATTTATCCTAGGGAGAATTAATTCCCCAGGAGTCAATTTTTCCTAGGAAGAATTAATTTCCTCATTCCATTTGTTTGGAGAGTCAATTTATCCTAGGAAGAATCAACTCCCCGAGAGTCAATCTGTTCTAGAAAGAATTAACTCCTCTCTTGCATTAAGTTGGGAGTAAATTTACTTATCGGGAGTCGATTTGCCCTAGGATGAATTAACTCCTCGGGAATCAGTTTGTCATTAGTTATTTGAGTCAATTTATCCTAGGAAGAATAAACTGTCCGTGAGTCAATTTATCCCAAGAAGAATTAACTCCCCTATTCCACTGGCTCACCGGGAATCAATTCGTCCTATGAAGAATTAACTCCGCTATTGCATTTGGTTTGGGAGTAAATTTATCCTAGGAAGAATTCTGCTACTCAATTGTTCCTTGGAAGAATTTACTCCACCAGTCAATATATCCCAGGAAAACTTGACCCGCGAGTGTTTAAAAGGGAGAGTACATTTGGTCTACTACACCGGTGCTATGTAAATTGTCTGTATTATTGTTTTATTTATGTTATAATAATAATACTAATTATAATGATGCTAGTAACAATAATACTCATAATAATAATAATAATAATAATAATAATAATAATAATAATAATAATAATTAGTAATAGTATAATAACCTATCATTGGTGGGTAAACGAATAAATTACATCAACGCTAGAAACTTTATGCCCCATCAACTCAAGAGGCCTCTCGCTCATCATAGACTTAGACCGACCTCTGCCTAAGGCAAGAGAAGAAACGAAGGAAGCAATCTTCCTATTCCAGAGACTATCAAAAATAATAATAACAACAATTTAATGCCGTCGCTTTTGCTGGTTCCTTTGTCGATCGACTGGATCTGAAGGGTGATATCCGATGAAAAAATAATAATATAGCAATAATAATACCTCGGACGAAAATAACTAAAACATATTTATACTGTCACTCATGTTAGCATTTATGCATTTATGTCAGATTGTTTTCTTTCTCAAATAATAATAATAATAATGATTTGATTTTTTTGATTTTTTTTTCTGCAACCAAAGCAAAACAAGAATCATTATTCGGATAAGAAAATAAAGTATACAAAATACATTGCAAAAAATTAATATAGCAATAGATAAGTTACAGATGGGAAAGCCCCAAGGGATTTTCTCCCGCTGACGGGGCTACCTCCAAGTCAATTCAATAGATCATTGGGCACAGTTTTGTTTCTCAAAATTCTAAGCTATGGTAACTAACATCACATAGCACATAAGTATTTTAAGAAGTATGCTAGATACTTAACTAACTTAGCTAGCCTTATCTAAACTGCCATTCGTCCACTGCCGCAGCAGATCTGCCAAGGGTATCTTAATTTGCCTAGAATGCCCTAGTCCTTCTGGAGGAGGGGATCAAATATTAAATGGGCCATGAGTTTGTGCTTGAAGAGGTGTAGAGTAGATGCTAGTAAAATGTCAGTCGGGATTTCGTTCCATATTTTAGGTCCTGTACATCTAATAGCAAATTTGCGAGTATTGGTACGTGCATATGCAAGCTGGTACTTATGAGCACACCTGGTAGGATACGAGTGTACCATGTGATAATGACATGATAATGACAATGATAGTTGTGATAATAATAATATTTCTAATGATGTTACTAATGATATACTACTAATATTAATACTACTACTACTACTACCACGAAAATTACAAAAACATTTTTATACTGTCACTCATGTTAGCATTTATGCATGTTAGCATTTCTGCATTTATGTCAGATTGTTTTCTTGCTCAATTAATAATAATAATAATAATATAAATAATAATAATAATAATAATAATAATAATGACAATGATAGTTGTAATAATAACAATAATAATAATAATATTTCTAATGATATTACTAATGATATACTAATAATATTAATACTACTACTGCTACTACTACTACTTCCACCCACCCTTCCCCTACTACTACTATTTTCTAATAATATTGCTAATGATATACTAATGCTACTACTACTACTGCTACCCTACTGCTACTATTACTACTCCCAACCCTTCCCCTTCTACTACTACTACTTTCTAATGGTATTACTAATAACATAAATACTGCTACTGCTACTACTTCCCACCATACTACTACCACTATTGCTCCGCCTACTACTACTACTACTTTCTAATGACATTACTAATGATATACTAATAATGTCAATACTACTACTACTACTCCACATAATAATAATAATAATAATAATAATAATAATAATAATAATGATAATAATAATAATAATAATAATAATAATAATAACAATAATAATAATAATTATGTTAATAATAATAATAATAATAATAAAGTAATAGTAATAATAATAATAATAATAATAATAATAACAATAATAATAATAATAATAACAATAATGATAATAATAATAATAATAGTAATAATAATAATAATAATAATAATAATAAAACTCGGCCTCTTCCTAAATCTAAAAAAATGCGAAATCATTTCGACTTCTGCTGATATCCAGAGAGACTTCGAACCATTAAGACAGTTCAGATGGACTAACCCTTCAGAGGTCACACTCCTAGGCGCACCTCTGTCAACGGATACGGCCATGACGAACACTTTGAATGCGCGCCCAGTGGAGCTAATGCGCATGATAGAAAAACTAACGGCCATCGCCGCACGTGACGCACTCATCTTGCTCCGAAACTCGCTGAGTGCCACCCAACTATTATATACCCTCAGAAGCTGCCCATGCGAAGGCCACAAAGAACTTGAGGATTATGATAAGACCTTGAGGGTGGGTCTCGCTGAGGTGCTCAATCTAGTTCTCACCGACGAGGCTTGGCTCCAAGCCACCCTACCATATCGGGCATTGAAGAAATGGATTGCATGTCCTTGTAATCTGCGATTCACGCGACCGAAGAATTAATTGTCAATTAATTCCGTTACTGATAAAGACATGTAACTGTTCCTTAATAAAATAAAATGTATTACAGAAGGATTTATTTCGTTGTAACAAATTCACGGATTGAGATCTTACTGAAAGAAATTCCCGTCCCACGACTCGGTTACGTACGGTGGCCCGTTCGGGCCATCTAGTAATTATTTTTATAGAAAAAATTACCAGATGCTTTCGTCGCGCCATGAAAAAATTAAATTCCTGGGTTATTTTATGGTACTAAAAATAGAAAAAAAATAAATTTTCCCATAATAAAACTGCCCTAAAACTAGAAATAGATATGTTCTTCTTTCATGTTTATTAGTTTGCATTCCTGTTATTAAATAGCCACGAGAAGATGGGTTTATGTAAAAACAAGCCGTTTAGTATGTTAGAAAGAGGTGATACTGGTATGTATGAGGTATTAAAGGCTTAGACCTGTAAGACGTCTAAGACCCATAATTTAGCCGTCGAAGTGAGGACATAATTATTGCAATGCAAAGGCCATTGACTGGCGATATGACTCTCCTCGCGAATGTGACATCGAGTGTTAAAGGGAATTTGGGCTCCAGCTTGACAGACATGTCGGAACTCGGTAATGTACACACGGGGATCGTCCAATAAAATTTCGAATAATTGCTAATACGCTTTTATTGTTGACCTTGATCGTGTAGGTCTACCGTCTACGTGGCCTCTCACCAGCTCCAGATCTGTGCTAATCTCAAACGTCTACAGCGTCGTTTGAGAGCCAGGCGCAGGGCATCATCTTATTTACGAGTGCTGCTGTTCAGGAATACAGGCATTTGCTTCTCTGGTTCTGCAGATGTACATTTCTATGGATGCCCCTCAAGCTGGGTGGCCTATAGTTAATCGCTTTCTCCTCAATACTTCTCAAACTCGATTCATCTGGCTTGGGGTCGAAGACGACTTGCGGGCGTCGACTAATGCCTGGTGGCTGAAACCCTTCCACATCTTAACTTTTTTGACTCTATCCGGGATTTAGATCATGCAAAAAATTAGCTTCTCATGGCGTGTCAATCAGTTTACCCGCAATTGTTACTATCAACTTCGGCCAGCGGCGTCGCCAGGATTAAGGACAGAGGAGGCATAATATACGGAAGATGATTGGGGTTAGGAGAGGGAACACCTGTATCTCCTCCCTGACTCCACTATTGAAAAAAATAAAAATGCTACAATAATCATAATTATTTTTGACGAAGCTGTAATAATTATGGAAACGTGGTAAGCCCCGCAATTCAAAGCTGGAAGTCACTAGTAAGATTATACATAGGCCTAGAGTAGGCCAATGCAAGTTTATGTATGCAACGAATTTCAAGCTGGGAACTCCTCCCACCGAGGAATGATTACAGCAAGCTGTCAGCGATCGTAGGAAATTATGATCGGTGACAGCTTGCGGTAACGCTGCTAATTGCCTTGCGCTCAGGTTAATTCTTATTTTTCAATGGGAGAAATATTTCGATAAAATTTAATTTAAAAAACTCAGGGAGGCACACGCCTCTGCGTCTCAATAGTAGCGACGCCACTGAATTTCGCCAGCGACGCAATTACTGCCAAGGTGCATTGGCTAATAATTTTTGAAGGATTTTATGTCTGATTTGTAATTTTGAATCGCGTGGTTGGACTGGGAGCGTATCCGAGTAGACTTCCTTAGAGACGTTACACAAATGCTAAAAGGAATGAATGAACTCGCAAATTATAATTTCATATGATCGCCTATTCGTCGATCGTGTCAAGAACAATTCTTACGCGTGATCGTCGTGTCAAGGACAACTCTTCCGAAGAGGCCCAATAATAATTAGTTATAGGAACACTGGTGTAGTTTTGTGTGTCACCACAATAAAGTAATAATATAATTTATTTTGCATGGTAGGCCTACAGGCGAAAGTTCATGATCACTTTCAGACCTACAATGGCCACTTAGCAATAAAATTTAACTTACTTACCACTTGTTTATGTTTAGTTCAATTTGCGCTTTGTGCATGACGCTTTCATATTCTATTTTTGGCATGGGGAAAGTCTGAATAAAATACCCCAGAAATTTTATTTTTTCATGGCACGACGAATGCATCTGGTATTTTTTTCAAAAATATAATTACTAGATGGCCCGAACGGGCCACCGTAGTTACGTGATTGGTTGAAGAGACTAATATGGGTTCAAGCTTTAATAAAAAGACTACAGATTACTATTGTTGTCAGCTGAACTTGTATGCCAACGGACAGTTTATATGGCCTATGCCGTGACCCGACAAAGGAGCGCCGACAACAGAGCGCTCTTTTGTCGGCGCCCCATTGTCGGGGTTCTTTTGTCGGGCGCTCTTTTGTCGGGGTGCCGGCCTATACAACTTGAGAATTGCAAGCCATGAGCCACGTATAATAGTCCTTCGCCTGGTCGCCTCCCTATCTCTACCACGGAAACTACGGACGATCTTTATGGCTAAGAATGACGTAACGTATATTATCATGAGCCTTCTATTTTAAGTTTGTGGAAGAAAGCACGGTTGACGTCACAATGATTCCGAAATAATGTAAGGAGAGATGATAATCAGAGACTCAGATCATTGCGAGAGACAAAAATAGCGCGTCTACCATGGTTTGATCCTTTCTATGGAGGTGATGTCTATGAGGGAGGGTCAACCGATATGCTTTTATTTTTAGCCTAAGTTAGCTCATTTCCTGCCTTATTTTGTTTAATTTTATTTCGTCTTAATATCCTCTAAGCGTCTATACAAGTATGCAACGTCAGCAAGTATGATATTGTATTCCAAGCCTAACAGTTGTCAACACGTCAACGTTGTCTGTTGCAGCCAAATCTGTGAACTGTGTAGGAGGTCACCGTTGGATGCCACTGCTCCGCTTGTCTTAGAGAAAAAAGTAACACGACGACGACCGGATTAACGAATCGGAATGTAATGTCCCGTCTGTCAAGCGAAACACACGATGTCCAAGCCTTCTGCATCATTTATCAGCATTCTGAATAAATATCAGCAACGTTCTATCTCTTTTTCTGTCTCCGTCTCTTTTATATATTGTGTTTTTGTCTGTCTCTTGTGAACGTACTTATCGGTGGTTTAGAGCCAGCGTAGACGCCTTCCATGGGTGAGAGTCGGTTTAGCCTGGCGGTTGTAAAAGAAGAGCCTGCTTTAGGCATAACTGTTGTCGTTCCGAGTCCACATTCCTTCTGGCGTGATTCCATCGGACAGAGATAATAATCGAGAGATATAAGTTATAAGTGTATCTAAGTTTCAAAGTAATCCAAGATGCCGAGAGAAAAAGGTGCGAAATGGATTCACGTTATACTTTGATGAACGAGAAAAACAAAAATTCAGTATTAAGTATTAAATTAAAATGTACTTGCTGCGAGAAAGTGTATTTGGGTGGTACTATCCGTATTAGGGTCATCTTGCGGGAGATGATAGCAATGTGAAAAAGTGCCAACAGACATCAAGAATATGATTAGAGAAGAGAACAATTAGAGAGTGAAACAAGACACCATGGAAAGCTAGTTCTTCAATTTTATTTTCAATTTCTTTATACGTTATTAAGACGAACTAATAAAACATGGAAAAAATTGTCGTAAATTATTAATATTACTTGATTTGTGCGTGATAAGAAGTCGTTATTTGCTGATTAAATTGAAATTGAACTGTGTAAGCAAGGTTTTCAATATTAATATGCAGTAGGCCGGCAAGACTAGTAAATTGAGTTTTTTTCCGTTTTTCCCTCATTTTCCCCGCTTTTTTAATTTAAAAAACGCTAATTTTACCGATTTTTTTCATTTTCTCTGTTTATTACATCTATTCCACCAACTATAGACAAGCGAAATGGAAACCGAGTGTCCGAGTCTAAGAACACATTTCCGTGGGGGGTTGGCATGGTGGTTATTAGTATGATATTGAACTTACTAATAACTCTTCAGATTTTTCGGTATCACATCCGACAGCAACAACTGGACCAGGTGAAATCTCATCCATTTTGCAGATTATACAACTTATAACAACACAAAGTCATTCTTACCAACGTCATAGTGTATGCCGAACTTTTGACGTCTTCTTTTGACTAACATGGTCTTAAAGGAAGCATCACTTATCCAAAATATTCACATGGTAGGCTATCAATATATTATGATGTGAGTCTATATGCCAACCAGGTTGAAGTAAACAGATGGAAGCGTAACTTAGACTTATCTGGCATTCAAAATGTCACGAAACAAATGATCGGCTAATTCTTAGTAGTTTGCATCCGAGACCGTTGTTTGCAACCATTAATTATAACCTAAGCTGGAAGAGGAGGAGGGTTTAACCTGGGAGAAATCCAGGGTAGTCTGATTGTGGGGCGTTTCCGAGTTTTTTTCCCGAAGTATTAGTCATCACTGTCTGCCGTCTGGGGGCGCTGCGGGAGTAGTGGGTGTGGCAGAGAGGATAGGTCGTGGTTGACTG
Source organism: Bimastos eiseni (assembly GCA_959347315.1). Lineage (NCBI taxonomy): Eukaryota > Metazoa > Annelida > Clitellata > Crassiclitellata > Lumbricidae > Bimastos > Bimastos eiseni. The sequence continues at coordinate 25,357,792 of OY365811.1, forward strand.
ACCATGTGCGTCATTCCACACCCTGGAGCCAGGACTGGCCGACTGGACACTGTGCATTGATATTCATCGTCATCAATCAATCGCCACATGTACGTTTCTCCTTTTATCTTTCAATCCGCTTTTCTGTTCATCCCATCCGTCTGTCCAATGTGTCCATCCATTCTTTTCATCGATCCGTCTCAACCTACTCATTATCCATTCATACACCAATTTAATCATTCATTATGATTATGGACACATCCGTAAAAACCGTATTGGTCATAATTTGTATCGACATTTACTACAGAGTTGTTAAAAGTGTTCTTTAATTCCATCGGTTCTTTATGTTTGTATCAACTGCTAGAATTTTTCCATCTGCATCTTATATATACTGATGCAACTTAGAGTTTAAATTTCCTACTAAGTAGCTATATCTTATTACACAACTCTTTAATTTCATTTATCCTCAAAGATTCTTCAGCTTCTTTACATTGTTGTATATATATATATATATACAACTGTTTTTGTTTTGTAGCCGTTTCCATCTGATTTCTGTATACTGAGTAAGTCGAAATGTTTCCCGTTCGCAGTTAAAGTCTTAATTGTGTGGTATAGTAAGTTTATAATATAGTGTATAAATAGTTTTGCAATAATTATGTGTTTCTTCAATTTACCACGCATTCTATAACACTTCGTCTCAAATGCATTGATAGTTCGTTTTCTTGGTGTATTCCAGTTCAATTGGTCGGATTCCTCTCCTTAATATTACAATTTTTACCCTTTCCCTTCGACTGTCCCACCAGGTGGGACATTTTAATTTTCTCATTCTGATCGCATGTCCCACCTGGTGGGACATGCATGCATGCATGCACCCATGCATACACACATACATACGTACATGCATACGTACATACATACATACATACATACAGACAGACACACATACATGCGTACGTACGCGCGTCCGTGCGTGCGTACATACATACGTATATACATACATACATACATGCATGTATACATGCATACATACATACTTTTAGGTTTTTTCATGTAAAAAATTCTAATCTGGGGTGAACGACACTGACATTTTTTGAGTGGAAAGGGTTAAGTTGATACGTGCACAATCATGTATACGACTATTTGTTGAAAATAATATTGTAGTTCTTATCAATCAAAACCAGTTTAGCCAAGTGCCATGCTCATTATATAAACACTGAGTTACACTCCCATAATATATATATAATATGTATTATACACATATTATATAAATGTCAAAAACAAATGATGACTCAAATCAATGTGGCAATATATAAATGCCCCTCTTGATCAGCTCAATGAATTTCAAATCCCTCTTAACCTGGACTCTGCATCCACCACACACTCATTTTAATTTCTACCAATTCTTCTGCCGCAATAAAAGCGGCAATATGCGTATGATTATACAATATATGTCTATACATGAAACTTTCGACCTTAACTTCTCCGAACATAAAAGCTTTCCGCTTTTCCCGTTCAATTTTTTCAGGCCTATCTCCTCGTTCGTTGCAGAGACCGCACAGGAACTCGCCATGGCAGGTGTTCTAATTCAAAACTGCGTCTATAGTATACATCGATACTCCGTACATGCGGAACTTTACCCGTTTTCAGAATATCCAGACAGGCTATAGCTGCTCGTACTGTCGTCAAACTCATAAAACGTCACATCACACTAGTTCTTACATCACTCCATGGACTTCAAACACTATAATGAAAACAAAAATAAAAGGTTGAAACTGAAGCTGAGTGTAAGGTTTAAAATATAATGAAAATATCTTCAATTCCATTCCAGTAAGTTGAGATCAGATAATCTACACAATGGAGGGCATATTACTAGACTAGATTTTTTAGTGATGTCTTTTCTCGTTAACTCAGACGCAGCAGCAGCAGGTCGCATGGCGTCAATTTTCCGCTTCAGTTGCTATGGATAAGACATCCTATACAACGCTCCATCCATCCTATCATCTGATGACAATAGCCGCCCGTACCCCCCGGGGCTGATCGGTGGGCCCTGTGATCCAATCCCCGCCCTATTCAGAAGGGACGAGTGGTCTGAAAGGCAAACAGGAAGTGATTTCAAAAGGGACGATTAGATGATGATGATGATGGCGATGACGTCACTTATTCATTCAGATAATGATGATGACGGTGGCAGTTAAGACTCCCTGAGTTGCGACAAAAAAGGTTGTAAATCACATGGATGAGTCACTGAGCGCCCCTATACATACACGCATACATATAATTATATACGCGTGTATACGTGTATATATAAATGTATCATATATATAAAGATATATTTATATATACATGTGTGCGTGTGAGAGTGTGATCATGTACATAAATACATAATAATAGGCCAACGCGAAAGCACAATAAAGAATAATAGATGGACAATGGATCATGTTCGACAAAAACATTCTATGAATAGATAAAAGCCACGATTGAAAAATTTAATTTAGCAAAAGAAACTCATTGTTGAATCTCGATGAATATTGCTTACAGATAAAAATTTAATTTAACAAATTTTTTAACTGACATTGACTCTGTATACGTACGCCTCACGTGTGCAGGCCATTGACTTACCGATAATTCACCCTGCCATCTATTGACTTACTATAGGATTGAGGTACTGTCTTCCTATCTTTCTATCTCTCAATGAACTGACATCTAGAATCCATCCATCCCTCCATTCATCCATCCAATTCACCCTACCACCCTGCCAACTGCCTATCCATCCATCCATCCATCCATCCATCTATCCATTCCATTCCTTCCATCCATCCGCCCATTCCATCTATCCATCCATCCATTCATTTCATCCATCCATCTATCCATTCATCCATTACATCTATTCTATCCATTTTATCCATTCCACCTATCCATCCATTCCATCCATCCATTCCATCCATTATATCCATTTCATCCATTCACCGACCAATCAACTCTGTCACTCTGCCAACTGTCCATCCATCCATCCATTCCATCCATTCCATCCATTCCATCCATTCCATCCATTCCATCCATTCCATCCATTCCATCCATTCCATCCATTCCATCCATTCCATCCATTCCATCCATTCCATCCATTCCATCATTCATCAACCAATTCACCCCGCCACCCTGCCAACTGTCTATCCCTTCATGCATCCATCCATTCATCAGCCAATTAACCCTGCCAACTGTCTATCCATCCTAACGTACGTAGATAGGTGTAGGAAACACGCAGTTTATTTGTGATCTAAATTTCCCAGGAAATTCATTAGAAATAATAATAGCCGTCTAATGAATGCTAAAAACGTTCAATCAATGATCAGAAAATGGTAAATGATGTTGCTTGAAAGTCGATTGCCAATTGCAATTGAGGCAAGCCATTGTCATCAGCGTTTCTGATTCGTTGCGTGATTTTTGTGACTCTTCTGCTAAGGACCATGACAGGTAATTATTTTTAACTCACCTCATTTTAAAGGTAATTAACTTAACTCGCGTCATTTAATTTGACTATTCTCCTAAGTTCTGTGTGTCCTAATGACGGGATAATCATTATGGCCAACTAGTGACTATTAATGCCTTCGAATTATGCAGGATTAGCTAAATTTTGCACAATATCCTTAACGGTCAAGAAACTTACTAATGATTACGCACACCAAAATAAACATACGCATTCAATTAAACACATAAGTACACGTACACACAACAACCCAGACAAAGACTCACCATACACCGCGGCAGTGTATACTTGTTTCATTGTAATCACCGCTGTATTACTAGTCACATGCATCAAAACGAACATGAGAAGCTGAAAGGCAACACATTTGGTCACACACACACACACACACACACAGAGAGAGAGAGAGCTAGATAGATACACATACATACACATACACACACACACTTCCAGATAGACACTAATCAGACGCGATAACTCATGCTACATGCACACACACGCACACACACAGTGCCACACTCACACATGCATACACACTTACTTGCTTAGGCATCCCGTAGATGAGTAACTCATCGAATACATTCTAAAATAACAATTTTTTAACTCATTCTAATCGACATTAGCTGATCGATTAGCTTGGAGGATATATTAACTTAATGCTTTACTTACCCACATACTTACTCACTTACTTATTTACTGATTTACATACTTGAATGTTGTTCATGCAGACATCTTCCAATTTCTTCATCTATGATCCATAATGGATTGATGCAAAGTCCATCGACTTCTTTTGGCTGCAAATTAAGGTATTTTTCGCAGTAAGAGTTGCTTTCAAAATCCATCTGCGGTCTTGATGTCCAAACTTTGTAAAATGAAAGTACATCTACCGCCATCCAGCGAATGCGGGAACACATCGTTTTCTTCATTAAAATAGAACACTTATTCTACCAACTTTCTTTCCCTTCCATTACACTCTTCATTCATCTATCTTTTTCATCTGCTTTTTTATCCTTCTCTCCTCCATCTCTTTTTCCCTTCCACACCATGCATCCCTTTCCTCGCCTTCGTCTTATAACAACCTTCTCCTCGCATTTCTATGCTTTCATCCCTGTTCCCGTTACGCCACGCCTGCCTCCTCTATGATTCTCTCTCTTCCCGTGAGTTGCGACACCTTAAAGTCCAATTTTTCTATTGATTAACAAACAAATTATATAAAATTCTTTGAAGTGGCTCGAAAGTGCATAGTCGATGGCATAGTGGTTAGCGTGCTGAACTGTCAATGCAGAGGTCTCGCATTCAAATTCTCCGTCAGAGAAGAAATTTGGTTTTGAGATTTTTGCTTCTCGTGCTCTCCGCAACGAAATTAGCCATAACGAAAACACTGACCGTACACTGTAGGTGGGACGATGTTACGACGAGGTGGAGCATTGGCCTCCGCACTCATATGCTGAGGCTGAGAAGAGACTAACGCTTTACACCAATTAGCCAGCACCCAAGGCTCTTTTAGCTTATAGGACTGCAACTTCCCTAGGTCTTTTACAATTGATCAGAATTATTTGCTTTGAGAGCAATAGTACTCTGAGACGACACCTTTTGTTCTACTGATATTCGCCAAGTGGCGGATCTTTCACTGAAGTCTAGCTATTCACAAAACGGGTTTAATCTCCATCCATGCATTCGCAGGCAGCGCCACAGTACAGTCTCGGTGCTCACGCACGCAGATACCTGCGGATGTTATCTATAATATTGGCTAGACTCATAGAAGAATTCAGATCAAACTGTATAGTCCATCCGACCATCAGCTAATCGATCCAATTACATTCTTGCGAATGATTCGAAGATAGTGAAAAGCGAAAGGAAAATGATAAAGAAATTATTTCGATGATTATACGTGATAAGATGAGATCTGCTCATGAATAAAGGAAACAGCTTATGTCGCAATACAATAAATTTAAGAACATTGCATAGTACGCATTTTGGAAACCGAATGACAATACAATACAATTGTACAAATACAATACATCTAGTCTGTTGTCGACCGGTAAATAGATCTCAGCGGCCAATTGCCCGTTTAACATATTAAATTGATAAAAGAATTACTTTCATAACGTGTCTTTAAGCTTTTCAGCTGGAACCTTAAATATCATATCATTCCCGTTTTACATGCATAGTTGTCGCTATCTAGCGAAGTAACGACAATTTTAGGTGCCTATCTATAGACACACAGGTTGGGAAACTTTACCCTAGACTGTAATAATGCGTCACATACTGTGAAGTTGTTAGTAACCCTAAGCACCTTCAACAGATGCTAGATGGGTGTTTGACACTGACTGCAGTAAGCATACGCGGTTGCCAAGCGATTAATTTGGACGCGTAGCAATTTAATAATGTAACGTCCATAAATTGCCGCTGGTCGTTTCTTGTGTCAGTGTGGATGTACGTGCGTCCATTTCCAAGAAGCAATCATTGCCCAAAAGCCCATTTTATCGTTTATGCTTCCTCGAATTCATCTTCTTTTTCTTGTTCCTCATCATCTTTCTTCTTGAAACAAAAGTTCCGTCAATTCCGTTCTGCTCCACGTTTTCTTCCTTCTTATTCTCTTTCTTTTTTTTTCTCTAAGACCATTCGTCCTTCGAATCGTTTGCTTCAATTCAAACTCATTCTCTTTCTTTTCTTCTTACTCATTCTCTTATGTCTAATTCGTTGTCTCCTTTTCCCTCGTTTTCTTTTCTGCGTTAGTGCCTTTTTTCATCCCTCTCATCCTGTGTTTCCTCATCTACTTAAACTCCTCATCGTCTCACCTTTTTCCTCTATATATTTCGTCCTCGTCCTTTTATTCTCCTTTTTTGACACTTCTTACTATGCAGCTAGCCCTGATTCTCCTCCTCCTCCTCCTCCTCCTCCTCCTTATCATTTCCTCTTCCTCCAGCTCTCTGTTCTCCTACTCCACATGCCTCTCGTCCTTCTACTCCTACTCATCCCAGTCGCCTTCGCCTACTTCTTCTCCATCCATCAGACCATCCTCCATCGCTTCTGTCCACTGAATTGGAATCGAGAAACTGATGCTGCACTCTGAGGCAGATTGGAACAGCAATGTACGGCACCATAGATATTCGATCGGCAACATCTGTGTATGAATGTGTGTATTTGCGCGTGTATGTATGTGTAAGCGTGTGTATGCGTGTTAATGTGCCAATTACATTCGTGCCATTTGCGATAACTGCGAAGCTTTGTCTACCTTTATGCCTCAATGTCTCTGTCTGTATGTGTGTCTTTCTGTCTATTACTATATATATATATATATATATCTTACTTAGAGAACTAAAGGAAACAGGCGGACATTCAGAAGGACACTCAGACGAAATCAAACAAACCTACACGCAGAAAAGCCGACAGTCCCACAGAAATAAGCAAGATGACAGAAAGGCAAGCAGACACATTATGCCTATGTATGATATGCATTTGAATTGCTGAGTTATCTACACATACACACAGCGTCAGACAGTAAGACAGACGGACGGACGGACGGTCACACAGGTCACATTCTCCAACATCCACATTAACCCGATCGACGACCCATCATTTGACGACGACCGCTCTCCTCTGCCCCATCAAGGCAGACACAGTAATCGAGAGAAAGAGACGCGTAGGCAGATAGATGTCGCTACAGACAGTCAGACGAGAACATAGAGAGTGAGATCAATGGAGACAGAGAGAGACAAATAGAACGAAACGGAGAAGAGAGGGAGAGAGAGAGAGAGAGAAGAGCAGTAGCAAAACACGCAAAGCATAGAAAGCAATAAACAACACACAGAGAAAGAGAATTAGGCGTAGAGAACTAGAGGCAGGCAGGTACACAGACAGACAGACAGACAGACAGACAGACAGACAGATAGACAGACAGACAGACAGATAGACAGACAGACAGACAGACAGACAGATAGACAGACAGACAGACAGATAGACAGACAGACAGACAGATAGACAGACAGACAGACAGATAGACAGACAGACAGATAGACAGATAGACAGGCAGACAGACAGACAGACAGGTACACATAGAGACTGACAGACATACACACAGATAGACAGATATACACACATATAGCTAGATAGACACACACACACCCACACACACACTTGGAGATCGAACGATCCACAGAGCAAGAGAGATTGAGTAAGATAACGGGTGATCGAGACAGCGATCGGAATAAGGCTTCGATTGATTGAAGGAAGGACAAAAGACAGAAGGACGAACGAAGGAACAGACTGTATATCAGGTCTCTCTTTTCAATCGCCAAGGACACATGCAGAAACCCAACACGGGCATCTTGCAAAAAGCAATTGAACTGGAAGAAGTTCACACTTTCATTGTAGTACAAGTGAAAGTAAAACCATGGGTTTTTCCGGGCCCTCTTTTATTGACTTTCGGTAATCTGGTACATGGCGCAATCGATCCATTTCCTTACAGAGGCGTAGCGCCCTGGAACAAACTACAGGGGCAGGGAGGGACATGTGTTCCCGGGCACCACTTTGAGGGGGCGCCAAAATGAGGATTAAAATTTATTTTTTCGTTGGCTAATTTGTCCGAACGAAGTTAGTAAGATTTAGGCTAATTGTGGGCCCCAAAAATATCCTCACTGCAAACAGGTTGTCAGATATGATTTTAGCACCCAGGTCCCCACTGATCCGTGATCACTAAGGACCCATAATGGGCGACGTAATACTCATGACAAAAATGATATCTATAATGTTTAACTGGACGTCGTTTTCTTATAAAATCATATTGCTCGAGTGCAATGTTATCCTTCCTGTAGCCTACCAAGTGGAATATGATCTGAATATAAACACAAATTTGGTATAGTAATTACTAATCTGAGTTTGGAAAATTCAGAGATTTGTTCACACTATTTATTAGGCCATCCAACATCTTCTGTCCCAAGCTCCTCTGACCATCATCTCTGGCTTTCAAGAACTCTTACCTAGACTCCTTACTTAATATTCCACCTGTCAATCCTGGATCAAGACGATACCTTCCTTAACAGCGATTCTGCCTCCGCGACCGTCTTGAAACTGGACTCTGGCCTCCCGCGAACTATCCTCAGGACAATCGCTTTGATTCGCTATAGCGTTCGTGAATAAGCTGGCGCCTTGCGCTTGGCTTTCAAGTGCCTTTAGAAGTTTGGAGATTACGATTACGGTTTAAATGCAAATGAATTAAAACAATAATTCTGTAGTTTAACGTTATTTGACATAGGCTTACATGTATACTATAATATAAACTATAAAGTGTTTATATTTGTGACTATTTTAACTTTCATATGAAACAAAAGTAACAGCCGATAGTACGATTATTATTTTGGGTGGCAAAGTGGCAAACAAATTAATTAAGAATTGTAAATTTGAATATTTTGACTATTTGCACTATCTGCAGTACGCTTAAATTCAATTAAATAATTGTACCTTTACTTTGCATACAATAATAGGCCTTTTATAATTAACCTGGTTTTGGCCTGAAGTGCATTTACGCACCATGAGATTACTGGTCATGCTATCCGCGGGTTGTAGTGCATTTTTAGAAAGGGGCACCCATTCTGTAGTTTGTTCCCGGGCGCAAAATACCGTAGCTACGCCTCTGTTTCCTTAAGAGATCATTTATGATGTAAACTTGCCGGAGTGGAGGAGCTCGTCAAGGAGGACTCGTCCAAATGGGTAAACGATATTTTAATTTTGTGCATTTTTTTGTTATTACTTTCTCAATTTTTGAGCTATGTGTGTAAAATGTTGATACATTACATTGTCATGCAAGCGTGACATGTGTGCAATATTTCAGCTCTGTAGGTCGACGGGAACATACCGAAAAAGAGTTGAAAGAACTCCAGCGAATCGACGAACCGACGTTCCGACGTCCCGTTCTTGACAAATCTTACGCAGGCCGAGTGAAATAAAAGAGGGTAAAAAGAGGAAGTGCAAGGTGAAAAAGGGAGGAAACACAGAGAGGGAACAGAAGGAGAAGAAGAGGAACAAGTGTCCTTTAAGGTTACCTCGAGTAGTCAAAGATATGAAGTGACAGATAATTCATTTCTTTATTCCAGATATGGTGGCTAATGGTCTGTTCTACTTCTGAAAGCATCGGCCAGGGTGTAATGTAACGGAATAGTTGTTTAGCCCATCTATAAAGGCTCTCAGAGCTGCATAGGCCCATGATCGGTCAGATTTCTGATGCAGATACTATTTGAGAAGTCCATGGCGCCTCTGAAGATCAACGACCAGTTCTTTTCGGCACACTGTTCCCAGCTCCTTCGCCTTCGACTGATTACTTCCGGTTTGGTTCACTGTGACCGGAAATGGCGTCAGGAGCGCTGAGGGCTGGCCGTCAAGATGGCGCTGGAGTCGCTTGAATCTGGGTTGGAAAGATATTTTTGGTTCTATCATTTCTAGACTCAACCTTAACTTGCCTGGGAGACAACGACCCATTTGGAGGAAGTAACCTGAGAAAAGACAGGAAGCTTCGGCATCGAGTAGCGCTAAATCGCTAAATATAGTAGCTCTTAAGATGCCTTGACTCTAAATTGCATGTGTCGTCAACGTTGAAGGGACTAAAGAAGAAGTCTCAAGATTGCGACGAGAAGCTTTAACTTTAAGGTAGGACTCTTCTTAGATGATGGGAAAGCTTCTGTTTGACGCACGAGAGAAAGTAGAAATGAACGAATGCATTACTCAATCAATGATTAAATGAATGCGCGAATGATCGATGACCAGATGGGTTTTGTATTATAATATTGTATGTATGCATGTATGTATGTATGCATGTATGCATGCTTGTATGTATGCATGTGCCATGTATGCATGTATGCATGTATGCATATATGCATATATGCATGTATGCATGTATGCATGTATGCACGTATGCATGTATATATGTGCGTATGATTCTTTGAAGTGCCCTTTTTCGGCAAAGAAACAATTGTATTTCTGCAGTCAGCCACTATTCGCCAAGATTCACCCGAATCCTGCTATCGTCATCAATCAGGATTTGGCTTTATATTCATTGCAACTGGGACGGGTGTGAAAGTGGATGGGCGAAGGTATTACTAATAATGGCCACAAATTTCTGCAAATATCAGAGCAGAGCGAATGAGAAAGAGTAATAAAGCACACAAGAGAATGTGACAGGATCTATTGTGAGGAGGGAGAAGATGACGGACGATGCCTCGGTGTTTAGGGTCTATTAATAGGCCTACATCGATTCATTTAATGTGGAACTTTTTCAAAGTCACAAACGATTCGCATATCGCCATCTATTATATAACTGATAAAAACGGAAACGCTTACGGTCAGAATACAAATAAGAAACAATGTATGTTAAAATGTTCTATATAATTTAATATGTATTGACCAACAGGCAAACTACAAGGCATAGTAAGCTCGAATGCAAGTGCAGAAGCACAGCGCCTCAAAAAGTTGGATCTCTTTACGAAGCTCATCATGTATGATGGAGCGTCGTCACCAAGTGAGGCATCTGAAAAACCGAAAATCTAGAACCTTTAATAGAGGGTCTAGATTTTCAACCTTTCAATTTTGTTACAGAATCATGACTCATATAGCATATCTAGACCAGCGGTGTTCAGCCGGTGGTACGCGTACCCCTAGGAGTACGTCAGCTGTTACCAAGAGCTACCCAAGACATTTTTTTAAATGTTAAATAAATTCATCGTGCAGAAACAGATAATAATCGCACGTTTTTAAATGCGTCATTTATGCATATTACAGTTATAGCTTCCTCATATATTATATATAAATAAAATATGATGAAAAAATAAAATGCCGTACTGTACAAAGTGTACATTGCACAACAATAATAATTGTAACATAATAAATTTAGCAAAATTCATTAAAAAAAATAATAACAATATTCTAATTCTAATAATCTATTCTAGTTATTAAATTAGCAAAGAACGTTTATGACAAGTTGTTTTCTATTGGGGTAAACACACACAAAATATTTTAGTTCTGGGTATAGCAAAAAAGAAGGTTGGGAACTGCTGAGCTAGACAATATCAGTTGACTGTGGATATAAATGCAAGGCAAACAAGAGTGCATGATGAGAGATGACAACAGAGAAGATGACTGCCTATACATAGCTCACAGTAAGTAACTACAGATAGCAGTGCAGAACTAAAAGTTGGATCACAGCATGTGCTTTTGCTAGGAAATAATGTCTTGCACTTCCTGATAAAAGCGCTAGGTAGGCCTATACAGACAATTTGAGATTGGACTCCATTCAAGTAGATTTAGCTAAACGTAGCAATCAGAAAACTTGTCCCGTATCAGGTCACGTTGTTCGCAAGCTGAATTCTCGGAAACCAATATTTATGTAGGTCTATCCAATTTCCCAATTTGTTAGACGTATCGAAAGTATTATTGAGGCACCATTTCAGCTTCCAATTCGAACTGGATGACTGTGCTCACAGTTTGTGATTATGTGTAAATGTAATGTAAATTATCGATATTAAGTATACCTGTTACTCTGCCCACTTCATTGTAAAAATGACTCGTCGAGCACAAATTCCTGCACAGATGTACTATATTTTATTTTCAAGATAAATAAATTATAAACTGTATAGTTTGACTACACATGCGTTACTAGAACATTTACTCAGACTGCTCGAGGTGCCACATTTAAGTATAGTTCTGAAGAATTGAATATGTTCAAAAATGTCAAAACTCATCCCGTCCATGAATGTCGATGGTTCTTGTCTTATGACTTCAAAACCCGTTATAGTCTAAGACTCACGAAACTGCAAGACTTTGCAAGCACTTCATCAACAGCAGACTTCTGTGTTATTTGAGTGGGGACAGTTCTCCCATATGCCTCGACCACTTGGGGAAGAAGTTGCTTTTCTTCTTCATGAATGGTGATAGTCAGAGGAATTCCTCGAAGAACTTCTCAACCCTCTCAGTCGTTTCGTTCACCACTCTTAACTTCTGAATTATCTGTATACATACTTTTGCTTGTGATTCTCATTATCGACTCATTTCTACGGTCGAAATGTAAGAAATATTGTTGTGAATATAGTGTCAGTGTTCACTGGGTTGCAAAATCACCTAGGCAAGTCCCATCTTTCAGTACCGTAGCATCACCTCTCCCTTTCCTTTAATCTGATTTTACAGTTTATTCTGTCGACAATCTTCACCTTCATACCTTACAGGAACTTCAGGAAATTTATCTGAGAACAGCGCCAGACCGTAACCTACAGCCTCACCGAGCGATGCTACAAGTGGCTTTCTAGTACGCTAAATTCCTGGAGCAACGCAGATATCACGGTCAATTGACTCATATTTGTCTAGATCAATCGTAAGTGGCAGATCCTGTCCTGGAGCTTCAGCAGCAAGTGGGGCCTTAGTCCATTCCTTTGGGTAAAGAAGGGCATCAAATTGCACAGATCGATGAATCTGATTGTCTTCCTTCTTTGTCAGATTTAATACATCACACACTCATCTTGAGAATGGCAATTTTAATGGCACACAGTAACTAGGCCGTCCAACGTGCATGGTGAATTAGCTCAGGGACTAACTAGTGAATTATTGAAGGCTGACTTCCAAGGATAATCAATGTCAGCTAAATGAGTTCTTGTAGTCGTCCTTTATCTCGGAATCGAACCTTCTTTCAACCAATTCCTTGAGAAAACGGAGTGCTTTCTCTTGGAAGGTTTCGGGAACGGATATGACTTGCAGTCCTCGGAAATTGTCACGTATTACATATTCCTATAAGCAGCTCCAAATCTCATGAACATGGTGAATCACACTGACTGCAAACTACCTAGGCTAAAATGAATTCCATCACATGATGATGGCAGACCAACAACCACAGGAGCTCTCGACCTATTTTGTTTTCCAACAGAACATGAATGTGGCAAGAGAGAAGGACACAACCAAGCGATGCAGGAATTGACACCTGCAATATCAATGCTCTGTGGTCAGACGTTTTATATCTATCCTATCATGCATTATCTTAATCTCGAAGTTTCCATATAATGGACGAATTAAAAGCTAATATCATGTAACTAATTTATTCACGAGAGTTACACTGTGTTAGAAGTAATGTCCAAAGATACCAGGTTGAGGTCCAAGTCCGGTTTCCAAACAAAAGCGAGAGAAAGAGGCGTAAGATTGATAAGGACGAGAAAGCTGAGGTGGCGATGAGCAGTATGACCCTGGATTGGATTCAGGAAGAGGCGAGACTTTAGAACGAAGTCAAGGCCTAAGAAGTGATAGATAGAGGAGTCTGAGGTAGATGCTGGTAGCATGAGAGTGATTTGAGGATGGGTGTGATAAAATGATGGTGATGCTTAGGTGGCGCGATAAAAGCTCACCTCAGCAGGTGAATGAGTTTGGAGGTTGGAGATGTGATTAATGAATGAGTTATGCTGGTCGCCAAAGGTTAAGGTGCGTGTGAGAAAAGAGTAGCTAGTTGAAACGTCTATGGAAGTCTCATGGATTTTCTTGAACAAGTTTGGAAGGAAGATGGTGATGAATTCTAAGCTGTGTGCTGTGGGTTTAGGCATAGTATAATTCTTAAAAGACATCCAAATCTTTTGACATTAGGTTAATCGCTTCGAGTAATTGAACAATAGAGAATAAAATATAGCTAGGCAAAGAATAGGAACGAGGTCATAATTTATTATGAAAATGAACATTTGCATAGCATAGATGGATAGTCTAGACTCTAGGGGAATGTAACTGTGATTATGATCACAGCAATATACGCAGTGACTCTTCCAAAAAACATTCCTCAAAGGTTTCCGATTTACACGTGCGCATCGTCGCCTCTTCTAGAGACATTCATCAATGGCATCCGATAGATAAAAATCGTTGCTTCTGTTCAAGGCACCATTAGCCGCAGACGTCTGATCGCTAACCTGTCTGACCCTTCAATTTTGACCATGAATCTGCACATCCATTATTCACGTTCTAATCCTATCCTTCTCTTAGTTGCTCGAAGCGATCAACCTAATGTCAAAAGTCTTCTGATTTCCTTTGCCTAAATCCACTGCGGACAACTGCAGAAATCATAATCATTGGCCTTACAAACTTGATCAAGTAAATCCCTGAGATTTCTATACATCCAGTTATCTCATATCAGACATGTCAGTTGTATCTCTTTAACATTGTATTGTCATCTACGTCTTTAACATTGTATTGTCATCAACGTCTTTAACATTGTATTGTCATCTACGTCTTTAACATTGTATTGTCATCTACGTCTTTAACATTGTATTGTCATCTACGTCAACTACGCACCATCCGTCGCTCTCGTCTCTTCGCTGATCAACCCCAATGTTAACTATGGCAACGCTGATCTTTCTTAACTGTACATTACATTTAACTATACATTACATTACATTTTGGTCAAAACTTAAATGATGATTTTCAGTCAATATTTTTAAACTGCCTTATTGTTAGTCTGCCGAGGCTTGCCCGAATAGTTGTCCTCACTCGGGAAACAAACGCACACACACGCACACACACGTACACTCTATAGGCCGTTTGTTTCCCAGCCAATACGTTTCAAAAATTCTAACTTAAAAAAGTAATGCGCAGCGCAGGTTTAGTCGGGGTAGATCCTTCATATCTTCAGGCTTTTTATACCTCGACCTACTCACGTCCTGTTGCTCCGCTAAGTCGTTGTTCTTGGCCAGAATATGCTCAATCTAGACGCCATGCTAGTAGGTCGGTCCCTCTAGTTGGAACCATATCCCGCAGCAACTACGGCTTGACATCTCCTGCAGGTGCTCTCTTCATCGGTTCCGGAGGCGACTGAGCTACATTTGATTTGTTAGCGATGGCTCTGAATCGGTCGAAAGCAACTCTGAATCGTTGAGTGGCGTGCATAGATGCTCGTTAATTTCAATTAGAATTGTTCAATTTGCCGTTAGATGTCGCGACACTTAATTCTCGACGCCAGAGTAATGTCAATAACAATGTCAATAACCGTCTGCCCATGCTCTAGGTTTTGAACCCGAGTAAGCGACCTTTCAGTGTGTCTGTATGATCTCTTTCTCTGACATGTTCTCATGATAGATAGATAGATAGATAGATAGATAGATAGATAGATAGATAGATAGATAGATAGATAGATAGATAGATAGATAGATAGATAGATAGATAGATAGATAGATAGATAGATAGATAGATAGATAGATAGATAGATAGATAGATAGATAGATAGATAGATAGATAGATAGATAGATAGATAGATAGATAGATAGATAGATAGATAGATAGATGGATAGATAGATAGATAGATAGATAGATAGATAGATAGATAGATAGATAGATAGATAGATAGATAGATAGATAGATAGATAGATAGATAGATAGATAGATAGATAGATAGATAGATAGATAGATAGATAGATAGATAGATAGATAGATAGATAGATAGATAGATAGACGGAAAGATATACGGACGGATGGATGGATGGATGGATGGATGGCTGGATGGATGCATATATGGATGTATATATGTATAAATGGATGGATGAATTAACGGATGTATGTATGTATGTATGTATGTATGTATGTATGTATGTATGTATGTATGTATGTATGTATGTATGTATGTATGTATGTATGTATGTATGTATGTATGTATGTATGTATGTATGTATGTATGTATGTATGTATGTATGAATGGATGGATGGATGGGTGGATGAATCGATCGATCGATGGATCGATGGATCGAGGGAAAGAAGTAAGACGGATCTGCGGATGTCGGACTGACGGAAGGATTGTCAGAAGCTAGGGCTCGCAAATGGATAAACAATCTTATACTCTTATATTCTTATACAATCTTATACTCAAGACTTATACTCCTACTCCAGAAACCTCGGTGTCTGCTGTTACTAGACATCACATCCAATCTCGTGGCTATTTGCTCGGAAGTATAAATGTGAGCCAGAAAGGAATGCTTTCTCCCAATTAGCTTCCTCCATTTATGTCCAGGTGGACAGAATCTGGCAGAGGCTGAATACGAAAGTAGTGACCTCTGGACATAACCAGATCAACCATGTTTGTCCGTCGCCACTGATCGATGACCGTTACACACTGGACACAAACTGACCATCGTCGTTTGATCTGCGATTGTCCTCTTTGGACCAACGCTTCGTCACACATCCGATCACGAAACTTTGTTTTAGGTCAAAGAATAATTGTGACAAATCAAAAGACAAGAGAGTCAGTTGGAGCAACAGTAAAGTTTCCAAAATGGCGCTATATAAAATCTCTCAATTGATGAACGAACGAGCGAAGGACGAATAAACGAGTGTTGGAATGCATGGATAAAGATGAATGATTTAAGTAATAAATTATGCTTTGAATAAATGTTTGAATGAATTTGTGGGTGAATTGATTGATAGGAGGATGGATGGATACATGGATGGATGGATGGATGGATGCATGGATGCATGGATGCATGGATGCATGGATGCATGGATGGATGGATGGATGGATGGATGGATGGATGGATGGATGGATGGATGGATGGATGGATGGATGGATGGATGGATGGATGGATGGATGCATGGATGGATGGATGCATGGATGGATGGATGGATGGATGGATGGATGCATGGATGGATTGATGGATGGATGGATGGATGCATGGATGGATGGATGGATGGATGCATGGATGGATTGATGGATGGATGCATGGATGGATGAATGGATGGATGGATGCATGGATGGATGGATGGATGGATGGATGGATGGATAGATGCATGGATGGATTGATGGATGGATGGATGCATGGATGCATGGATGCATGGATGCATGGATGGATGCATGGATGGATTGATGGATGGATGCATGGATGGATTGATGGATGGATGGATGGATGCATGGATGGATTGATGGATGGATGGATGGATGGATGGATGGATGAACGGACGGACGGACGGACAGATGGATGGATGGATGGACAGATGGATGGATGGACGGACAGAGGAAAATTTAGAATGGATAGATGAATGTACGAATAAAAAGACAGACAGACCAACCGACAGACAGACAGACAGACAGACAGATCTAGATAAACGGACTGAGAGACAGATAGATAGATAGATAGATATATTGGTAGACAAAAACAGAAAAATGCGATTTACGAATGACATAAAACGAATGAGACAGAGATCAAAATAATCTAAGCTACTGACTTCGAGATTGTCCTTTAATGCAAAGTATCAACCGATGGCAGCTTACTGTAAAATTACAGTCAAATAGCAATATCCGTTGGAGAAGGATACGGAGGTGAAACGACGCATACAGAGAAAGGGACTAGAAGAGCGAGGAATAGACGGAGATAGAGAGTAATAGATAGAGATAGAGAGAACATGTCAAAGAAAGAGATCATACACACACACTGAAGGGTCGCTTACTCTATCTATCTATCTATCTATCTATCTATCTATCTATCTATCTATCTATCTATCTATCTATCTATCTATCTATCTATCTATCTATCTATCTATCTATCTATCTATCTATCTATCTATCTATCTATCTATCTATCTATCTATCTATCTATCTATCTATCTATCTATCTATCTATCTATCTATCTATCTATCTATCTATCTATCTATCTATCTATCTATCTATCTATCTATCTATCTATCTATCTATCTATCTATCTATCTATCTATCTATCTATCTATCTATCTATCTATCTATCTATCTATCTATCTATCTATCTATCTATCTATCTATCTATCTATCTATCTATCTATCTATCTATCTATCTATCTATCTATCTATCTATCTATCTATCTATCTATCTATCTATCTATCTATCTATCTATCTATCTATCTAGCTAGCTAGCTACCTACCTACCTACCTAGCTACCTACCAACCTACCTACCTACCTACCTACCTACCTACCTACCTACCTACCTGCCTACCTACCTACCGACCTATCTATCTTTCTTACTTTCTTTCTACTTCCATCTAATGAACTATCAATCCATCTATATCTAAATAATGTGGATGGTGTCTAGCTTGAGCTTTGTATTTCACTATGTATCCGTGGACCATCCTAACCTAGGTATATACTCACATACATACGTACTTACATGCTGATAAAATTAGACGCTCTTGATTGAGTACGATGCAGATAGAGTGCACTCGATAGCGGGCGTTGACCGGCGTTGACCATATGGTTTTATGGTATTCTCAGTTGTCAAAGTGTAAAATCCTAATTGGAATTTCAGCCGCAATTATTCCAGTCGTCATTTGGGCGAAAGGCGGCGCCACTATCGATTAACACTGACGCAGAGAAAATCCTACCAGAGACCCATATCTACTTAGATTGATGTATGCCTTCGAATAAATCAGAACCTCTTCAATGCTGCCTAGTTGTCAATATAATATAT